>JAQSVV010000144.1:0-573474 GCA_036375495.1 Agrotis segetum
AAGAATTTATTAAACCATTGTTACAAACATTTTCTTAACCTATGACAAAAGGGATTTGTGTAACAGTTTTGCTTACTTATTAACTAGACAGTGGTCCCCAAACTAGGCTGTGCCTGTATCTTGGGGGCCGGAGTTGCGATAGCTTTTAACATTTAATTTAACAAGATATAATATTGTTGTCGATATGAATTACACATTTTGGTTGTATTTGGAACATTTGGTGAAAAGAGTGCGTAGCGTTACGTAAAATAATGACTAAAATTATACAAGTAAAAATAAAATAAAATGTAAAGAGAAAATAATTATGCTCAATAATGTTGCACACATGTGTGCGCGCGCATGTAAGTGTGTATAGATGATTTTTTGTGTGTTTGTGATTGTGGGTGTGTTTGGTGTGTGTTTGTGTGTACGTTTGTGTGTGTAAGTGTGTATAAGTACGTATGGTTGTGAATCTTTAGCACTGTACAGGTTTCATTAACTGATAATGTCTTCTGTTTCATCGTATGGTAAGGAGAGAAGCATTTTATGAATTACTTTCTTACATGAATGGTAGCTTTTGTCTTTGATATCACATAATTTGTTAATTTTGTTATAAACATGAATGTGGGAGTAGAAAGGACAACGTCTAGCTAGAGCACTTGTTGCATTAGGAAGAGGGATGTGTAAGATGCGTTTAGAAATTAGGTTTTGATAATCAGACCTATCTTTTATAGATTTGTGAGTACGTAGTGTGGCATTTAGTATAAATAACTGCCGTACCCGTAGAACAGGAAATTCTGTATAGAGCAGATCCGTTGGAAATCGGAAAGGCTTTTTTAGCATTACTTTGATTACAGCTCTTTGAGCTCTTTCTATTTCTATAAATGTGGTTTTACCAGCACTGCCCCAGATGGAGATTCCATACTGGAGTACAGATTGGCATAAACCTAGGTATACTGTTCGAAGAACCTTATAAGGTGTACAGTCACGTAGCTTCTTCATGATGTGAATAAGTTTCCTGACGCGCGTCGAGAGTGAATGGATGTGATTTTTGTGAGATAAGTTTTCGTCTATTGTAATGCCTAAATATCTGAGAGAGGAGGTACGACCTATACAAGTGCAGGTACAGTTTATCAGGGGAAGATTGTTGTGATCATTACAGCATGTGTGAAACTTGAGTGTCAAATCTGGCGGAGGAGTGGAGGCTGAAGTTTTGAAAAATGTTACAAGTTTGGTTTTTGTCACGTTAAGGGTAAGGAGATTTTTGCTAAGTACCTCGGCAATTATAAGCAATCCTATTTCAGCGACTTCATACACTTGGTTCCAGGTTTTGGCGTGGAAAACAATTGCCGTGTCGTCAGCATAAGAAATGATTTGAGCGTTATTTAATGGAGCATTGAGTATTTCATTCATGAGTCTCAAAGAGAGTAGGACCAAGAGTACTGCCTTGAGGTATTCCGAAGTTGATTGGTAGTAGACCACTTGAAGAGTTGCCAACTTTCACTAACTGTTGACGATTTGATAGGTAGGATTTGAACCAATTGAGTGCGACACCTCTTATTCCTATACCGTCTAACTTTGCTAAGAGGAGGTCAATAGAAATGGTATCGAACGCCTTGGCTAAATCTAGGAAGACTGCCATGGCGCGCTCTCCGTTTTCAATAAAAGAGGAGACATACTTTGTTAACAGTATTGCGGCGTCCTCAGTTGACTTACCTCTTCTAAAGCCGAACTGTCTTTCAGATATTAAGTTATTATCTTCTAGGAAACTGACTAGGCGGTTATTGACTACTTTTTCTAGCAGTTTGGATAAAATGCTTAAGAGCGCTATAGGGCGGTAGTTTTCTGGTAGTTCTGTAGGACCACTTTTGTGAATTGGTCGAACACAAGCTACCTTCCAACGGTCGGGAAAGATCCCATTTTCCAGACTTAAGTTGAAAATATGAGTAAGTGGTTTGAGTAGCGTCTTTCTAATTAATATAATAAGTCTGGTACTAATACCGTCAAGTCCGGGGGCGCTGTCGATTTTAAGTTGATTTATAAGTTTTTCAATTTCTGCTTCATCAGTCGGTTGGAAGAAAAAAGAATGTGGAGGAGTTTTATGAGGCCTGTATTTATTTGCTAGAGATGCTTGGGTCTCAGACAGTCGTGACAGTATGATGTCTGAGAGATTTTTGCCCAGAGAAGTAAAGTACTCATTGCACTTATTGAGTGAATCGTCAGGGTTTTGTATATTGGTTAATAATTTGGAAGAGTCCGTTTTTTGTGTATTTGGGTTGTAGATAGATTTGATTGAGCTCCAAAGCTTTTTTGGGTTATTTCGGTATTTGTTTATGAGTTGAGTATTGTAATCCGTCTTGAGCTTATGTAATAAATCATTGCAAAAGTTTTTGTACCTGGTGTATACTAGACGTCGCATTTCGTCATTCGGGTGCTTTCTCAGATCTAAATGTAGTTTATCACGATGAATTATACACCTCCTTAGGCCTGGAGTGATCCATGGTTTGATGATGTATTTATTTCGACTGATATTAACTTTGCGAGTGTTTTTGTTGATTGAATTTGTGAGAATATCCATTAAATAGTTTAGGGAGAAGTTCGTGCAGTTGGAGTTGAACACTTCCGACCAATCGGTTTTACTCAGTTCTGCTGCTACTGCTTCTTCATCAATTATGTATTTACACCGAGGTCGCGGAGATTTATTGTGTTCTCTTACTTGTGATATAGCAGCCATAGTAATGTCATGATCTGTAATTGAGGACTTACCTATTATGCCTAATGATGGATTGTTAGTTTTGATGAAAATATGATCAAGACAAGAGCGCCCTCTAGTGGGCTCTGTTATCGCAGGTAAAAGGCCATGGGATGCTAAAAGGCACAGGTATTCAATGTTTCTGCTGTTTGCATTGTTGTAAATATCAATATTAAGGTCCCCAGCTACTATGATTGTTGGATACTTGCTTAATTGCGTTAGTACGGTATCAAGAGAAGTTGTAAAATTGTCTAGATTTGTAGATGACGGGGAACGGTAGATACCAAGAATAGCGGTTTTGTCGTCCAGTGTTATGAGAATACTGTCTGCCTCTACGATTTCTGATTTTAGCACAGTAATGTTCCAATTAGTTTTAGTGTAGACAATTACACCTCCGTTTTTATTTAATTGGGTAAATGTGCGATATGCGTGATACCCTGGCAATGGTTCTATTATTGTTGCGTCGCTTAGCCAACATTCAGTTAAAATTATTGCGTCGAAGTCAGTATCAAGGCGCTGAAAAGCTATGTAAAAGTTGTCAAAATTACGTTGATAACTCCTTATATTTAGTGATAAGATTTTAAATTGTTTAGTAGGGGGTATCAGATTCCTACATTCTTCTAATTGATTACATGAGTAACAGTTTATAGTAACATTTTCGTCTATGTCCTGGATAATGTCAAGTAAAGCCATTGATGATATTTGTGAAAATGTTATTAATTATTGTAATATCTTCGAATATTATCATTGTTACAGTGTGAATTCCGTGAAAATGAAGATGTAGGATAATATTATGTTTATATTGGTGTATTTGTATGTGTGTTGTGATGGGAACTTGAGTGCTAGATGTGCTAGTGCAATGATATAAGTAAACTTATTCTCACAGATTACGGTAAATCGAGTGGTATACAATAATAAAAAATGCTGTTTTTTTGTACTTACCTCACTAGTGTCGTGGGAGAATGTATCGAAAAATAAAAGATCCGGCTGTTCGTTGGCGGTCATTTTCACTGATTTCTATTCAGCTTTCCATAAATTAGTTGATAAAAAACATTTTTTAATCGAACAAACACTAAACGCGTCGCCTGCTTTGATGCGCGTTCCGATATCCAGTATGGTGCAATTTTAAGCATCAATTCTACACGAGGAAAATGTTTCATGTAAGAGTAAGATGGCTATAGCTTCACGCTTAAAATTCGGGAAATGATAGTCTAAAGCCGCTGGAACACAAAATCTTAATGACGTTTCATTGACTTTTTTAAATGTTGCCATTAGTAATATTCCTAGCTGTGTTGTCAGTTTTGTTAGCGCTCTAAATATTTTTGTTTGTGATTGTGGAAGGCGAAGCGACTAAATTACGAAACCGATTTTTTTAATAAAATAGCAGCAGGGTTCTTTTTATCAAATCACAGAATTTACAACAGGAAAATCCTCAATTAATTATAGTGATATAATTATTTGAAGATTTTCCTGTTGTACGATAAGAAAAAAGTAGAACATAATGCAAAGTTGGTATTTTTATTTATGTTGATTTCAGACATCCTCACATCCATCTTATTTTCCTCATGTAGATCCGTGCTTGGCCGTACCAACTACCTACCAAGTCTTAGGTACATGTGCATTATTACAGGGGGAAACCACTGATCCACTGATCCTTAATAACTAAGCATAGCGCTGTATCTATTATGTTATTATTGTCTTTCATTTCACAAAAAATAAAATCTCCTAAAATCAAAGAGAAAACAAGTAAGAAACATGGTGTCAGATACGGGATAATACCACATGTCACGAATAAAAAAGGGGTATACTCGTATTTCAAGATTATCAGCAAAAGAAAAAATAAAAATTGCCTCGTGTCCACGTTCGTACCAGTAAGAAGATGTCCGACAAACCAAGCATCGTTGTCTCAAACAATTTAAGGCCTCTTTCAATTGCTAGTGGTGAAAATGCAGCGGAAAAATGGAAACTGTGGAAACAAAAATTTCAAATTCTAAGCGACGCCAATGATCTGGACAAGCAACCGGAAACAAAACAGGTAGCCATTTTTTTAAATTCAATTGGTGACGAAGGCTTAGAAATATTTAACTCCTTCAACATAGATAGAAAAACAGTAACTTTGAATGAGATTCTCAAAAAACTAGATGAAAAATTTAATCCCTGCAAAAACACAACAGTTGAACGGTATAACTTTTTTACCCGTCATCAAAAAGAGGGAGAATCTTTGGACGAATATGTAACAATTCTCAATAATATGGCACAGACATGTCAATTTCAAGTGCTGAAAGATTCTTTAGTCAAGGATATGTTCATAATAGGCATAAAAAATTTGGAAATTAAGCAAAAACTTTTGCAACAAGAAATAAACTCGGTGGAAGAAGCTCTTCGAATTTCAAAAAGCATTGAAATAACTCATGAACGCTCCATAAAAATTCAAAATACAGAAAAAGAATCTATCCAAATAGTCAAAAAAGGAAACGGCAACAATTTCAAAAGACAGCAAAACGGCTCAAGAAACAGATCGAATTCAAGAAATTCTAGTCGTACAAGAGACAACAGTCAAGGTTTCAGGAAGAAAACAAATATTGACTCGATTCCATGCAGAAGATGTGGACAATCATATCATCGTTACAAATGTCCAGCTCAAGGAAAAATTTGTTCCATTTGCAAAAAGCCAAATCATTTTGCCAATTATTGTTATTTTAAAGATAAGTATAACAAACCTAAAACTGTAAGTAACATTTTAGATAATAATTTGGAAACCCAAAATAATTGTAATTTTAGTCAGGATTTTGTTATAAGCACAATAGGTAATGAAAAAACAGATAAAAATTTTAATCAAAACTGGATCATCAATAGTAATTGCTATGGTCACACTTTGAAATGTCAAATTGACACAGGAGCTGACATAAATGTAATTTCAAAACAAACTCTTGATGTAATTCAATCTAAAACAAAACAAAAAATACCATTATTCAGAACGAACAACAAAATTTTTTCATTTTCAGGACAAAAAGTAGAAAATATTGGAAGCTGTGTACTGAAATGTTTATTTGACAATAACCTTGAAGTCAACATTTGTTTTGTGGTTGTGACCTGCCACTGCAAGACAATTTTAGGTTGGAGAACTTTAGAAAAATATGGCATTGTTAAAAGAATATTCACTCTGACAAATAATCAAGAAAATGAAGTCCAAACTTCACCAAGGTTTGTACAAACACTTTTGAAAAAATATAGTGACACTTTTGAAGGATTAGGATGTTTACAGACAAAAGTTCACTTAGATATAGACAAAACTATACAGCCAAAAGTATGTCCTGTCCGTAGAATACCCTATGCTTTACAGAAAAAATTAAAACAAGAATTAGACCGCATGGAAAAACTTAATGTCATTGAAAAAGTCACAAAACCTACAACATGGGTAAATGCTATTGTCCCAGTAGAGAAACCTAACGGATCTCTGAGAATTTGTCTTGATCCAAGACCTTTAAATAAAGCAATAAAAAGACCTCATTATCCATTCCCTACTTTTGATGACCTGCGATCACAAGTACAAGGTTCTACTATTTTCTCAAAGTTAGATGCAAATTCTGGGTATTGGATGTTACCGCTTGATGAGGGAAGCAGTGATTTGTGTACTTTCAATACGCCTTATGGTAGATACAAATTTCTTAGGCTCCCTTATGGTATCAATTCTAGCGGTGAGATTTTTCACAGGGTAATGACAGATTTGTTTAATGATTTGCCTGGTGTAATTTGTTTTGTTGATGACATTTTAGTGTTTAGCCCAAATGAAAATGAACACAAACAGCATTTGGAAAATGTATTTAAGCGAGCAAAAGAAGCTAACCTCAAATTCAACATGTCTAAATGTAAATTTGGCCTAAGTGAAGTGTCTTATGTCGGTCATGTTTTTAATAAAAAAGGTGTTATGCCAGACGAGCAAAAAATTAAGGCAATTCTTGATATGCCTACACCTACTAATGTCAAAGAACTTCAACGCTTTCTAGGAATGATAAATTATCTTGGTTCATACATTCCTAACCTCTCAAATGAAACAAGCATTCTGAGAGATTTACTTAAAAAAGACAATTTATGGCAGTGGACTAGTCAACATGAAGAACAAGTCAAAAAATTAAAATCTCTTATTTGTGAGTCTCCTACTTTGGTTCATTATGATGTAAATGCACCTATAAGGATGTCTGTCGATGCTTCAAAAGATGCCGTTGGCGCGGTGATCTTTCACGGGAAAAATCCTATAGCATATGCATCAAAAGCATTAAGTTCAACACAACAAAATTATGCTCAAATAGAAAAAGAACTCTTTGCTATTTTCTTTGGATGTAAAAAGTTTCACCAGTATATTTATGGTAAAACAACTCATGTTGAAACAGACCATCAACCTCTTGTCACATTGTTTAGAAAACCCTTAGCTGATGTTCCTATGCGTTTACAGCGAATGATGATTTCTATTCAATGTTATGATTTAATAGTATCCTACACAAAAGGTTCTCAAATGTATGTCTCTGATACTTTGTCACGAGCTCCGATTAATAATACAGAAGAAAATAAATCCGATTTTAGTGAATTGGATGCTAACATTAATTCTCAAGTCAATTTATTAACCAGTAATTTAGCCATAACTCCAGAAAAATTGGATAAAATTCTATCTCACACTAATTCAGATCTTTCCTTACAACAACTGAAAGAGTACTATATTAATGGATGGCCAAGTTGCAAAACGCTTTGCAATCCATTAGTAGCACAATATTGGCACATAAGAGATGAAATACATGTCCTGAATGATCTTGTTTTCAAAAATAACTCAGTAATCATACCAAAATCAATGAGACCGGAAATTCTTTCAATTTTACATGAAGGTCACCAGGGAGTAGAGAAAACCAAAAGCTTAGCTAGAGGAATTGTATTTTGGCCTAACATAAACAATGACATTGAAATAAAAATAAAGCAGTGTGAATCTTGTATTATCTTTAGTTCAAATAAAACAAAAGAACCACTTCTGTCCCATGAGCAGCCTAATTTACCATGGCAGAAGGTAGCAATAGATTTATTCGAATATAAATGTCAGAAATATCTTTTAGTGGTCGATTTCTATTCAAACTATATAGAAATAGCTTTACTTAAAAATAATTCTGGAAGTAGCACTGTAATAACTCATTTGAAATCCATCTTTGCCCGTCATGGAATCCCGTTGAAATTGTTAAGCGATGGAGGACCACCATATAACTCGAAAGAATTCAAATCTTTTCTAGAAGAATGGGATATAGAACACATCGTCTCGAGTCCATATATTCCTAGGTCCAATGGTCTAGCAGAAGCCTCTGTAAAAATAATAAAAAACATTTTTAGGAAATGTGAACAAGCGGGTACAGATCCCTACATTGGTTTATTGCAATATAGAACTAGCCCTAGAGGAAACCTCAAGTCTCCTTCTGAGCTACTGATGTCAAGGAAATTAAGAACCAAATTACCCACTAATGTAAATAACCTAAAACCTAAAGTCGTTCATTTTTCAGAACATAAGTCAAGAAAAGAAAAACAAATGCAAATGTCTAAGTCATATTATGATAAGCATGCTAAAACTCAACCAGACTTTCAAATCAATGACCAAATATTTTTCAAGAAAAACCCTAATGATGTCAATTGGTCTAAAGGTATAATTATGTCAAAAACTAAATTTCCTAGATCTTATTTAGTCAAAGATTTATACGGGTCAGTGTATAGAAGAAATTCACAACACATAAAACATTTTAAGTCAAATTTGTCTAAGTCAAGTAGTCAAGAATGGTCACAGTCAAAAAATAGAAAAATGTCAAAAAAGAATAAAAAGTCACAAACTGAGTCATTAACTCAAAAAATGTTGTCAAGTACTCAGCCAGTCAAACAAAATTGTAATCAGAATAATTCTAAATGTCAGTCATCACTTTATAATAGTCTAAGTCATAAAATTAAGTATGATAATAACAGAAAATTGTCTAAAAATAAAAAGGAAGATGATGATAATTGTATAATAATTTCTTATTCAATTCCAAAAGATAATATACAAAATAGTCAAGTTAACTCAAGTCCTGATTCTTTTACATCTGTAAATTCAAGTCAAACTGAATTTAATCTTGATGAGAACAATGTAATATATTCTCCAGAATTTATAGAAATAGAGGATAATATAGAAGATATATGTATGTCTGAACAATCTGATAATCAAGTTATGTCACAATCTTCAAGCATGTCTGAAAGTAATAATATTGTAATTAATAATCCTCAGGATCTACCAGAGTCAATAGATATGTCGTTCAGTAGTAACACACCTCAAGCAAGGTACAGTCGGACTGGTAGATTATTGAAAATACCAAAAAGATTAGATTTATAATTTAATAATAATTTTCTATATATTGTAAAATAGTAAATTGTATTTTAATTTTTATAAAGAAGTGACTCCTAACTAATAGAATAATAAATGTAAAGACGTACTCTATGTGAAGTGTATGTAATTAATAATTTTAATTTCAAAATGTAAATTGTAATAAATTAATTTCAACTCCTTTATAAAAAAAGGGCATGTTGTATTCCATACATTAGTCTATGATCGCTATCTGTCAATGTAAATGTCATAGAGAGGATTATATCGAGTCATAGAGCAAGACGTGTCTTTCATTTCACAAAAAATAAAATCTCCTAAAATCAAAGAGAAAACAAGTAAGAAACAATTATGACTCATTATGACTCTTGATTGATCGTATTGAATCCGATGGCAAAAAGTTTGGGACCACAACGATGAACGAAACCGTGTTAGGTTTTTTGTTTCTTCTTATTTTTTGTTCTTTGTTTCAGTAGGGAAGAAGGTACATACAAACGGCTACACATCAAGCCATATACAAAATCGTCGCTTCGTGTTACCTTTCGCACATCAAACGGTCAGCTTATTCTGGTTTTGCATAGCTTGATGTGTAGCCGTCGTACAATCGACAAAGTGGAATAATGACCCACCATAAACTTATTTTTCTACACACTCAAATACAATTAGGTCCAGATTCGCGTAAACATACATAGGTATGTATGTACCTTCAAACGATTTATTGTCAAAATGGGTCATGATTCCACTTTGTCGACTGTACAAGTCAAGGTTCAGCCACCTACCCCTCTGTAAAAAATCCCAATCGAACACGAAAAAATAAAAGGCGCTATCGCAAATATTAGTTTTAGGCATGGACCTAAAAAAAAAGCCGGACGGAACTTCACTAAGAAACAAGTGAAGCACCAAAATGGCCGCTGCTTTACTATGTGTGGGTTTCTAAAGGGTTGCCAGATGAAGGAAAAAATTACCCATTTTCAAACAATATTTTAATAAGATCTCCCCTCGAACTTAGTTTTAATCATGGACCTAAAAAAAAAGGACCATGGGTTTAATTACAAGTTTTTGTGACGAATACCTATTGTTAAAATAAAGGTAAAATAATTAAACAAGATTAAAATAATAGTAAATTGTATGACAAAGTAATATTTTTACGGCGAGGGCGCTATTTTGTATCCAGAGCGAAGTGAGGGATTCTACAGTAGAATCCTGAGCGTAGCGCTCTTATAAAGAGGATTAAAAACTCATTAGTGCCCGCTAAAAGCTTCCTATCAAAAGTGCGCGGCAAAGTTATTTGCGGCGCACTTATAAAGAGGATTAAAAACTCATTACTGCCCGCTAAAAGTTCCCTATAGAAAACACCAGTTTTGGGCGCACTTAAAGGCGAACCAAGTCGTCCTTTTCGAATAGGTGGAATGAAATAGTAGATTATTAACCAAGGGGATAAAGCAGTGTCTTCTGTCGCGGGTGACGATTTAAATCGCGAGCATAACGAAGGACTCGAGGCTTACTCCCGAGCGTAGCGAGGGTGTTAGAAACTTAAATCACGAGCGAAGCGAGGGATTTAACACGCGTCCGGAGTGTAGCGAGGGATTTAAGTTCACCCAAGACTAAGACAGCTTTATCACTGAGGAAAATACTCTACTTTTCGTACCACTTGCGAAAAATTAACATAATAATAATATGAGATAAGCATTATTTAACCATTTAAATTTAACAATAACTTATTTAAAAAAATAAATTAAAACAAACTAAACGTTTATGTATTTGAAGAAAACAAAACGCGGCAAATTCCTAGTCGGAAAAGCAAAGGCATCAAGATCATACGGCCTCTTCGGTTTTAAAGTTTATAACTAAGAGGTTAGGTTGTAAGAAGAGGACCAAATTAATTGAAATTTTAATTACTTTTGTTGGTACGGCGTAAGCAACAACGCGAAGAAGTCCGCCTTTAGTTGAGTACAAACAATGCTTCTCAAAATGTATACTGCAGATTACACTAGATTTTGATGGATTCCAATTATTTTCACGTCTACACTCCCTTATTATTTTAATCCAATCATTTTTCCAATCATCATTTGAGGGAAATCTGTAAAAATATAGAAGAATACAATAGGTAGCGATAAATAGTAACATAAAATATAAATCTCCCCATTTTAAAATAATTTGAACCTTGAAATAGTTGCAACACTGATTGATTTCGAGATGTTTATTAAATTTATTGACGTAAAATCGAGAAATAAGCTTCAAATTGACATGCTTACCTATGAAAAGTGATCCCCTGGCTTTTTTTGATTGAACCACTGTGGTTTCGGCAACTTTTCACAACACATGACGGCATAGTTTGATTTTTATTAGACAAAATAACACCGTATAAAACCGCGAGTGTCGTTCGAAGCGTAATGGCCGACGGCTGACTTACTATGGTATGAATGTGTGTGTTCTGGCGTGTACATATAAGCGAACTGACTTACTATGGGTGCTTCACTTGTTTCTTCGTGAAGTTCCGTCCGACTTTTTTTTTAGGTCCATGGTTTTAGGTAGAAAAATTATGATGCTCACCGAATGCACCTCACATACTATTAGAAATGAATAAGCATGCAACATGCACCGAGTAGCTTTCGGCAAGCAATCATAAGCCGGCAAGTATACAATAGAAAATAATGTAGTGGATCACGTGAGTTTTGTCGGATACCTTTATTACAACCAAGAGAGCATTATCTCAGGGCAACGAGTTTTCTATGTGAGGGTATTCCATCAAAAGAGATAAAGTATTGCCAGAGGAAATTATTATTTTCTATAGTAGAAAAAACTGTTACATTTTTTCATGAGAAATAGTGTAATACTAAATTCAAAGGTGAGATTATAATGATGTACAGACAACCAACTTCTGAAAGAAGGGTAGGGTAGTAGTGGGTACGTTTTGTTAAGAAAAACGCACGAGTAAAGTTAGTGGACTAACTTACATGTTGAGCATTTGTGTATCCCTATATAGATATCGTTGTAAGTAGATGATACCCATCGTGTTCAGGGCCATCTTTTAATTGGGGACTCACTTAGGGCCCAACAAATATTGGGGGCCTTCAATTCCAATATACACCAAACGAGAAGCTAAAATACCGTGCTTATCCGGGGGATTCTGAAACTTTCGCCTTGTCACGCTGTCATATCTCAATTTTGAATGAATTGGCAAAAAAAGGGCAACTCGTTGTCCGACCATGGACCATGGCCAGGTCGACGGCGCGTTGTGTTCCACGCGCGCCTCAAAGAGCGTTAGCATATATATTTATTACGGGGGGCCAAAGCCTACCGGGGTAGCGGGATTTTTTTCCCTACCGTGACCCCGGAATATAAAGGGCTATTGAAAGACACCGTGGATTTTAGTCAGTAAAAGTCTGACAGTCCTCATTTGATGATTAATTGCCACGTTAAAAAAAAAAGGCTTTGGTATGTGTTATGTTAATTGCTACAAGAAAAAGTAACCTACAATACAAACTATACTTTTGTCAATAGGGTCGAACTCACAATTTAAAAGATGATTTCACTGAAATAATGCGTTCATTGACTGAATCGTAATAAGAATAACACAGAATACAGAAAAGTAAGTACTTACTTAACACTTGAGGAAAAAACAAGAAGTCGGTTTTGTTTCGAAGAAAACTCAGTCACTGTGAAAAAATGTCGGTTTGGTGTTTCAGAAGATCTGTAAAAGGCGTTTTAGGCCTGTTGGTCTAGTGGTTAGTGTTGTGGAATATTATTATTATTAACATAACGTGTATGTGCAAGAAAATAAGGAAGACTGTGAAAAATTACGTCAAAAAATTACCGAAACACCTATTAAAAGTATATTATATTCTATGGAAACACTCTCAAATCATAAACACCCTTGAAGTGTAGTAGGTACCTATAGAAAATTGTAGGATTATTTTTTGAGCTACAAGCAGTGTTTAAAATTATTTTTTAGTTCTTTACGTTTGTTTGATTTTAATTAAGATAAAATGACACGCGGTTTCCATGTATTATATCACACAAAGCAATCATTCTCGATCTTGCCGACTCACATTCTTCCGTGCTGAACATGGAACATTTAGCGAACGACTTGTCAGGGACATCTACGATCTAGGACTGAAATATATGGACTGTAGTTACAATAATTAATTATAATCCAAATAGGTTTTATCAATAACTCAATATGGTGGTGGCTCGACGTCCCGCGCACCGCAGCTGGAGTCGGCACAGCCGATGATCCCCGGGTTCAAGAATTCAAGTGAGAGGAAGTGGAAAGACGTTGTTGAGCGCCCGCAGTACCGTTCCTCTCTTCGTCTTCAACTCTACTACCCGTGTGAATCGTGTGATGCCGTCGCTGCCAGGGACCGTAGATATCATCCATACTATACCCGTATACCCAGTATCCTCCGTGCACGTTAAGCCATTGGTCACGGATTCACGGCTGTCCTTTGTAGATTCACCCCGTGATAGTTGTCCCTTTCTCGGCTTCTGAGTTACGGGGCGGCACGAGGTAACAATATTATAAAAGACTGTTCTAAGAAAGATTTTTTTATCTTATGCTGTTTATCTGGAATAATAACAGAAACGATGCGCTTGCGCACGCAATGGGACCAGTCACTGTCAGTGTTAAGTGTGTTCGTTTGTAATTTACCTATTTCCCAAAGACACGAACTTTAAATTTTGATATTAATTTGATTATTCAGTGACGGATACGATGCGAATTTCTGCAAAAATCCGATATTCGTTTATTTGGAACTAACGTCAATTGGAAAAAGATGGCTTGTCATGTGTACTGCTCTGCTATTGGCATTGGAGCCAAAGGATACATGGTCGTAAAGCACTCTTATTTATTTACTTATATTATGGTCCAGCAAAGTATACACAACACATAAGTACATTTGAAATATTAATAAATTACAAGCGTAAGCATATGCGTATCATAAAGGCTGTACCTAATCTTACAACTTACATTTTGGTTATCAGTATGTAGACCGTAAACAGAATTCAGATAGATTTAGATCAGAGAAAAAAAAATGTATGGGTTCTCCGTCCCTATCGTGGGGCCGGCTCCCGGGGGCCCGCGGTCTACACAGGTTATATCGCTCCAGGGCCCGGGGCAGTCAGGGCCTCGCTCCGGGGGCAGTCGGCAGTGAGGCGAGTCTGTTTACCCGCTACCGTCTACCTGCACCCTGCGACCACCTGTGCGAGTAGCGGGGTTGCCAACGCAACTAATAATCGCACGATTCGGGGAGATTTGTAGCAGGGTACTTGATTCTTTTCTAGCTTGACTCGTCTTGTTTTTTGGTGAACATGAAAATAAAGATTGGTAATTATGTTTAGATTTAATTTAGAATAAGAATGATAGTAAGTAAGTAAGTAAGTATTCTTTATTTGCATAAAATGTGGTATACAAAAGGTGTTACATAATATTTAAGAGCAGGACACATTCTGCCATAATATAGCATGCAAATTTTTTAATTTTAAACAAGGATTTTACAGTAGTTTTAACTAAACGAACACAACATTTGTAATAAACAAGCCATTATTACAGAGAAAAGATGAAAATAATACTAAAAACACATTGACACAAAGGCAAATACAGACATAACAACATTTAACGAAATAAAATAAGTGTAGAAAATAATTACCTACTAAGTCTTTATGGACACCATTATCTTATATAAAATCTATAAACAAAATCATACTGAAACGACCAAACAATTTAAAATAAAATATACTTTGTGAAAAATAAGAGATAATATAAAATATACTAACAATCATAAAATTTTACATTAAATAACAAAAATCTCACAATGCATTTTTAAAATGATAGGAATGCGACGAGTATTTTTTTAGGAACTCATTAACAGTGTAAAACCTTTCCTTAATTAACCATTCCTGTAAAGAAAAACAAAATTTGCGATAGGGTAAGTCAACAATTTTTTTAGGTAGCGAGTTATAAATTAGTGGGGCCATATAGACACAACTATGCCTAAACATTTCTATTCTGGGCACCGGTAATTCTAAGTCTGAGTGAGTAATTTTACGTTTGTTTAAATTATTTTTGTTTTGGAAAAGATTCATATTGTTTTTTACAAATTTTGCTATTTCATAAATGTATATGCTAGGGGCAGTCATTAAGTTTTCCGACTTAAAAATTGGCCGACAGGAGTCACACCATTGCATATTATAAATTGCACGCAAGCATTTCTTTTGGGCTATTAAAATTCGTGAAAGCTCAGCTGTGTATCCCCATACAGCTATACCATACCGGATAATTGAACAAACATAGGCATGATACACCAATAATGCGGTTTCTTTTGAAGTCGTTTCTCTGATCTTCTTTAGGGCAAATACAAATTTATTTATTTTTTTGCAAATGCTATCTATGTGTTCTTTCCACGATAAGTGTTCGTCTATTATGATGCCTAAAAATTTAGTACTATGGATCTGATCTATTGGTTGATTGTTGAAAATTATATCTAAATTTTGGTATGTACTCTTTTGCGTTTTAAAATTAATAAGCTTTGTTTTTTCTAAATTAATCTTTAATGAATTTTTATTTAACCATTTCATAATGAGATTTAAAGTATTGTTTATTTCAATATTTTGAAGGCTCTTATCTTTACATCGAATAATGACTGTGGTGTCATCTGCAAACAAAACACAAATATGTTTGCGTATTGCTTCTGGGAGATCATTAATATAATGAGAAATAGAAGGGGTCCTAAAATGCTCCCCTGAGGAACACCAAGATTATTATTCCTCGGTTCAGAATCAAAGTCCTCTATTTTTTTTGTATTATCATCATACTTAGTTATTCTAGTGATTTGTTTTCTATTACTTAAATATGATTCAAACCATTTTAGGGCTGTCCCTCTTATGCCGCTTTTTTCTAATTTATGGATAAGTATAGAATGGTCAACATAGTCAAAAGCTTTACTTAAATCTAGAAAGAGAGCAGTAGAAGGAATTTTATTGTTCACGTTATTTATAATTGATTTTACTAATTTGAAAGTCGCCAATGTGGTTGAACGAAATTTCCTGAATCCATGTTGTTCTTCTGCCAATACATTATATTTGTTGAAGAATACTAACAAACGTTTTTTAATAACCTTTTCAATTACTTTTGATAAAATTGGCGTTAATGCTATAGGTCGATAGTTATTTTTGTCTGTCTTTGAACCTTTTTTATGTAGTGGTTTTATCACAGATAATTTAAGCTTTTCTGGAAAACAACCTTGTTCTATGGATAAATTAATAATGTAAGCTAAAGGTTCTGCTATAAATTGCGATACGTGCTTTAAGAGATCAGTGGTAATATTATCGTAGCCAGATGATTTGGTGTTATTAAGCGAATTTATTATGTTATAAATTTCAGCTGCATTTGTAGGCTCTAGGAAAATACTATGACTGTTATTATTAATATCCTCGTTTTTAATATCATTATCTCTATCAGAGGTTTTATTATTTTTGACAACGTCTATGAAAAAATTATTAAATATGTTCGCAATGTCAGTTCCAGATGTGACTGTCTTTTCACCTTCAATAATTTTGTTAAAATATTCCTTTGTTGTTTGGTTACCCATATTGCGTTTCACAACTTCCCAGGTAGCTTTACATTTATTTTTGGAATACGAAATGTGTTTGAGGTTACACAATGATTGTAAGTTATTAATGCACTTCCTTAATATGTTTGTATAAGACTTAAAATTTGATTTGTTTTCACTGGTTCTATTGCTATAATATTTATATCTTAAGTATCTTTTAGTTTTGCAGCTTACTTTAAGTCCTTTTGTGATCCATTTTAGTTTATTTGTTTTATAATATTTTTTTACCGTTATAATAGGAAAACATAGTTTGTAGAATAAAGTTAGTAAGTCATGGAATGTATTAAAGGCATCGTTTGTATGTATAGTGTTATAAATATCAGAGAAAGATAGTTGACTTATGTAATAAACAAATTTATTTATGTTTTCTTTACTCATATCATTTCTTGTTATGAAATAGCTTTTAGGAATATTTACATTTTCATGTTTAAATTCTACTGTTTGTGCAGTATTGTGGTCTGACAAACATAAATTATGTGTTTTTCCTACAGCATTAGGAATATTACTAATAATGTTGTCTATACATGTATTTAATCTCGTAGGCACTTTTATGAGACATTCCATCCCATAATTTGAGATAATTTCATGAAATCTAATAATATTACGATCTTTATCCTGAAGAAAATTTATGTTAAAGTCCCCTACAATTACTACTTTACTTTTTTTACGTTCGAGATGGAGTAAAGTTTTATCAAAAAGGTCAAAGAAAACATTCAAGTTAGAACTTGGTGTTCTGTAAATACACAATACGATTAAATGCATTTTTTTTATTTCAATAGCACAGACTTCATACTGCTTCTCAATACTCAATTTTTTTATATCATGTAATTCAATGCAATCAATATTGTTTTTAACTAATATACACGTGCCACCACGACGTTGGTCTGGCCGCGAATAAATTGCACCTAGTTGAAAATTATTAATGACCATGTATTTTTCATCACCTTGTTTTATAAAATGTTCACTTAAACACATGACATCTGATTTAAGTAGGGTAAATACGCTAAATGTCGGCCCCCTTACAGTTTTTTTGTTTTGGGATCGGTCTGATGCCATCAATTTGCAACGTAAGGATAGCTTCCGATGCGGTTTTGGATAGTTTGATAAATCTATTTTATGTTTATGGGCATAAGGTTGACATTTCTATTACAAGGAAAAAGTAATAAGGTTTAGATACGTCGAGGACGAAAAAACCCTAAATTCGGCCATTCACGGCCCATAGTCGGTCGCGTTTTTCCCAAATGTCGGCCGGGTATAGGGTGTTTTAAATTAAGACAGGAAAATATTATTAATATGATTTATTTTGGCAGGAGTCTCACTTAATGCCTCAATCGCTTCCTTTATTTTTTGTGCGATCGTAACTGCATAATTTTCATTGTTTCCGGGAAGGCCCTGGATCTCCCTGCTCTGTCATTGTAGTACCTTAAATTAAAAGCGTTAATTCTAAAGCCAGCTTTTTGTGACATGCAGGTTTAATGAATTAAATGATGAAATGAATGAATGAAGCCAACCAACCATTAATATTTTTAAGCTAATTAACATGGGTTTATTAGGTAGCAAGTTCCAAAGAGCAATTTACATCTTATAATCCGTAATAAATGTTTTCAAAATTGAACTCCTACATTTAAACTTAAGTCTTTATAATAATAATAAATTAAATGTAGGTATAATAATATTAAATTTTGAGAAAATAAGAAAAGTAATCAGCCTGTATAGTTGGGCTTAAATTCGAGGCTGGCCGACATTAAGATCTTTAATATTTCTAAAGCCGGCCCCTATTTCGTGTACATTATTTCACGAGATTCAACTAATATCACCCCGGCCGGTATTTGGCGATTGAACGTAAAATAGATTTATTTGCCTATATGCGTTGCGAATTCTCTTATTAAGCTAATGGAATTAGTACAATTGGAATTTATAAAACCGACTGAATTTACTTTAAGTCGGCCACGGCCGAGAATCCGGTTTTAACTCAAAATTGGCATTCTATTGGCGGCCTCCTATTTTTCCTTTAAAACAATACGTAAATCATTGAAAAAACTATCTCATAATATAGTAAAAATCACTAATTATTGATAATAAAGCTTAAAACAAAAAAAAAGGAATGTCTTATCTTTCTAATATCAATCCCCGAAGTGTGGGTTTTCACAGCCAGTAAGGTACTTTATGGATGAAATTGACGCTTCGACGGCGCAATCGCTGCTGACGCTCAGTGTGCGAAGACTGAGTGACGTATTCGGAAAGTAACGGTTTGTACATATAGAGTATGAACTAAGGTTGTAATTTGAGTGGCAAACTTGTCACTTCATTTCGTTTTAAAAGAACGCAAGCCGAAAATGTGCACACGGCCGAAGTTTGGGGAGGGGCCGACGTTTGGCGTATTTACCCTATAAATTATTGTCATTTTCTATAGCCTCCCCGCTCAGTGCCAAAGTAGGTACCTACTTGGATTGGTAAGTATGTGTTCGTCGATTTCAAAAATGTGCAAAATAAAGCAATGTAGGTACAACTTAAACGTTTCATTATTAGACAGGTTCGTCATTGGCATAAAATGATTCAACAGTTTCATAACTTGTGTAGTATCTAATGCAACTGTTTAATTCTTAGCCAGTAACCGCTATGCAAGTTTTGAGCAATCCAGACAATGCAAACTCAAAAATTGCAAAACTCGCGTGAAAAATAATCCATGTTTTGTGCAATTTAGTGTAGTAGAGCTTGCCACCCCGAGTGGAAGCCGGCCGGCGCGCTCAGTCGCCAGTCCGCGCCCGAGTCGAGTTCACGTCTGTCGTCGCGCGGTGCGCATCGACACGTCACCAAACTTTCCAACCCGAAGTAAACTTTCTTCACGTCCCACTAAACGAATATAAAGTAATAACGCGAGTGTAAAAAAAAATATTGATATTATTGTGAGTGTTTGTATGTGTTGATGTGGTTTGAGGTGAAGTGAAGATGCGGAGCGCCTGGGAGGCGTTCTGCCTCCTGTTGCTGGCTGTAGCAGCCGCAGCACAGATTGACACGAGGCACTTATCAGGTCAGAATTATTTAATAATTATTACTATAAAAAAATAAACCCCTTTATTTACCTAAATACAACCTTTAGAGGGTAGTTTTCAATATATTTATGACAATCGTAACTTATGTATTTCAAATTTAGAACGCTAATTTTTTTAAACTTTTTTATTTATGGTCATAGTGTATTTAAATAATTTTCAAAACTACCGTCCTAGTAAATATTTGCACACGTTTCTTTGGATTTAGAACTGTAAATTATCACAAGATTCGTAGGTAACGGTAAAAGTCGGAGATATTTTGTCGTGATAGGCAACCTACATAGCAACTTTTATCGAAACCGTTTTCTTTGGAAACTTAAACTTAGACGTTTTTTTACAAAATAGAACAGGTTTTTGGAATAAACTTATCTAAATTAATTAGAAGGAAGAATACATGAATTAACGGAGATAATGGATTCGTTTTAAATATAAAACTGTTCATGTTTTAGCTGGAGATATCTTTTTGAATTTTATATATTCATTTAAATAATAATTTCAATTAGTAGTTGTTTATGATACCTGATGATTACGATGAATGAGTTACCCTACCAACTATAAAATCAAATTAGCTTATATAAATAAATTAATTTAATATTCGTAATTCTCTCATATATTTTGTACACACAGCTCTGCTTATTCCACTAACGGAGCTTGAAGTTTCTATAATTAGCAATGTTGGACGAACTAAACAACGGTGTGTTTGCATCATAAAAGCCATAGACAATGGTCTATGGTACGTGATCGCGGAATGAATGGCGGCTCACTAGTGTTCGTTGAACTGCCGCGTTTTTTTGTCCGCCATCTTTTGTGAATATTAACTATCTGTTCGAAGATCCAAAATAAATTACATTATTTAAAAAAAAAACTCAAGAAACCGATAAAGACGTGGACATTTACTTAGTTTGTCCGTCCATTGATAATTTACCTATTCCGTCTCCAAGTTTAGTCACCTACTTTGCGTTATCTAAGTCTTATCACAGCGGAAGAATTCTCCCAAATTAAGTTAGGGTACTAGGGTAAAATTATCTTATCGTCTTAAATTGTCATCATAACTTAAACTTAGGAATTTTTGACGATAGTTAAGTCTTTTTCCAAATTCTACAGCAGTTTAATTTTTTTTTGTAATTTTAATAACAGTTTTTGAATTAAAACTTCAAAAGTCTTAATTTTCGCTTTCATTATTGTATTTTTTAACAAAAGAAAAAAAAAAACTCGAAATAAAAAATGGGAAGCGCGCTCGTTGAAATCTTTTCCACTGCACTGCTTTTATTTATGTTCAAAAATTATTCTAACTGAATATTTAACGCATTTCTTCTAGCAAATTAATTTGTACAATTTGATTTATAAAGAAGTCTAGAATGTAGTGCCTTAGAAGGCTGTATAGAATTTACGAGAAGTTTACCTATTGTACCTTGAATGATTGATAAAAAACTATCTTTTGTTTGAATGGTTTATGCTGTGTTCAATTGTTCAATGTGTGCCGTGCTTATGTGAGTTTGTTTTTTTTTAATATTGACTTATTGAGCCTGTTTACTCCACTGATAGGCTGCCAGATAACCTTCCGTTGTTTTTGTGCTTTGTATTTTCCGGCCAGCGCCAAAGGCGTCTAACTCAGTGCGTAAACGTTTTTAGGCCTCCCTCGACTGCGACGATTTTCTTAAGGCACCCATTCAGTTATCACTCTAGTCCAACTGTCCCAGTCTACCCTGTAGGTGTGGCCAGCCCAGCCTAACCTCTTAGAATTTTCTCCAACATTGGTCACACCTAATATTTATTTAGGTAACATTTAGGTATGTAAACCATCAAAATCAATGCGAAATCAGGTTTAGATCAGGACTCACAATAATTTAGTAAGTTTCCCGTATTAAAACACGGAATGAGACGTACCTATCTGAAATGTTGCTAGATAATGCGATCACGATTGTACTCTCTAACCCCAAAATGACCGGCTATTTTACCGAGATCCAAATGTGAAATGCACAAACTAAGTGCAATCTAAACGGATCTACCGTTCGTTGGAAAGTGGCGTACTTAGGTGTCATTTTGACATCAGTAACAGGGGCAAACCTATGTTCTTAGGACGTTGCTGTGTCACGGGTTAGTGACCTTTGCAATGACGTCACGGCTATATTGGCCATTTTGTTTTAAGAGGCCTACTCTTAGCGGGTTTTGTCTTAAAGGTAGGATTTTGGTCTATCATTGTGAAACCGGTTGAGGTAATAAGGACGTTAAAATAAGCAGAAATGTTTGTGTTCTATCTGAACATTTTCAGCCTCTACTATTTTGCCCTGAGGGATTTTTCGTGTTTTATACATACATTGTAAATTATCTTCATTAATCTAGCCTTCCAAAGTTCCAACCTTCCAACTACTCAATTGTTTCTTTTCTTGTTTTCTGTAGGTGTTTTCTATGCATTTCTGTCCCAATATTTAATTAAACACATCATTTGTTTTTCATAACCCGTAGACAATCATTACAAAATTGAATTGACACAGGCGACATTGCAACAATACTGTGTTTTGTACAACACTCCTCTTTTTAATCATTTAAATTCGCCTCTGTACTACCATTAAAATTTCCAAAAAGATCCGTACAATGATACATAGAAAGGCAAACGAACGTGCCTAGCAGATCAGATGTAGACGCGCCTCCAGCCAGGCGAATAAACCCACAAATTAAATCTGATGTCCCATAGCCACTACTCAGATTATTCGTACAATGTACTCACTATTTTCATGTAGTTACTACATATCAGACAGTTTAATATACAGAAGTTCCAGGTTAAACCATGTGCGGATTGAATCCAGGAAAAAACAGACATCTCAAAACAGAAGACTGTCATTTAAAGAGCACTATACACTCCCTTGGCAAAATCTTCCTGATGCGTGGATCTATTGAGGTTTCCTTCGCTCAAAATCTTCCGATTTCTCACTTATTGGAACCTAACTATTTTTAGGGTTCCGTAGTCAACAAGGAACCCTCTGTTAACTATTTTTGCCCTTATTCTACGTAAAGTGAGGATTTTTTTTTCTCGCGTACCCCTTAGTGTGGGGTATCATTAAATAGGTCTTTAAAAAATAATGATAGTTTCCATTCACAATTTTTTGATAAAAAAATTCGTTGTGAAGACAAAACCTCAGTGTTTTTGCACGGTCTAATCATGACTAAGTAGGCTTTACATACGAGTTAGCAATATTCCTAATGATTCACTTTGAGAATGAATAATAAAAGAATAGTCAATGATTGCTGGAAATTTATCAAGTGAATCATTAGGCATATTGCATAAAGTGGCCGTTTTGGATGCTCCGGTTCACTTTCACCTACCACTGTGATATGTGATATCACTGCACTCTGTGGTGACATTCCGGTTGGCCAGCAACGTAATTGTACCACTACCTTCCAATAGTCCTATTTTCTGTGCGGGTCTTCTGTTTTTCTCTCCGCATTGTGTCGGGATGAGTGGATGACGTCGCCACACAACCGTGAGTCTCGCCCGCTCGAGTAGTCGACAGCCGACGACATTGACCACCGGAAGACGATTCGTCGCGACGACGTGTTGTCCGCTCAATAAGTCACTTCCGGTAGTACGACCCAGTGGGGCAACATCACAATGGAAATCATACTTTACCGCCAAACAAATAAAGCCCTATTCTGTCTGGATTAAACTTGTTTAGTCTCCAAAACGCTGATGCGTCTGAAATTTCATACGAGTCGCAACTTTGAATTGGCTCAAACGAATTTGTTGCCTAATGCATTAGTTGTAGAGTACAGAATTGCATTCAGTAATTGAGAATTGCATCGCTGTGTGGCTGACCGCAATCCGGCGAATTTGGGTTACGTGGTTAGTACTTTTTTATTTACAAATTGTATTTTTTTTGCTTTTTTGTGTTAATTGATTTCACGGTCGTCGCCCGATACCTCTCACTCGGTAAAAGTAGGCTTTGTAATAAAAAGTTCATGGTTCAAAGAGTTCTCGTAGAAGGTGGCTATTCTGGGAGCAAACTTTTAGCAACAGCTTTTAATAACTATTGGAAAAGTAATCTATAGATACTTTCTGTTGCCGAATCAAGTTGTGCAGAAGTAAAGAGGGTTTTACGTAATATGGGATACAACAATCGAAAATAACAAGTACTTAGTTACAAGCTTTTGGTAGAAAATAAACTGTTGACGTCTAATAATCTCAAAAATACTTAAAAATAAAATTACTACAATAACGCCGGATAAAAATAACAATTGAAACATACTTTGAGCTCGAACAAACAAAATCGTTTCTCGCAGAGATAGCGAAATTAAAAAATAACTTCAAAAACTTTTACCTCGATGAGCGTTTTTATGAAAAAGCGGTCGAAATTACAATGGACACGAACGGAGGCACTTTCTCCCGCCTCCGTCCGCGCCCATTGCGCTTACAAGCGTACGTAATCGCTTTTTTAGGAGTTCAACAACACCTCGACAGGTTTTCAGATTCGCTGTGTTGTTTAGTGTTTTCAGACTTCTCAATTGAGCTACGAAAGTGGAAATTTCGTTGATTAGATGCCTTTTTTATCCGCGTTTAGAATTTATTTAAAGTTTGATCGTGTTGTACGAAATATCACGTGTTTTTACCTGTTATTGGAATTGGGTCTTCCCCGCGGACGAATTCTATAGAATCGTCGCTTCTTTGTTAAAAACAACTCACTTTGGTAAACAGGATCTAGCAAATTTTATCTTAAAACTTAGATGTTAAGAGGCTACTGCACAAGATACACAATTATGAATGTGTGTTTCTTCATCTTTTGTTGACTGGGGACTATTAGGGCGATTTAATTGATATTGCAGCCAATCCTACAAGAGTTAGAAACATTTACTTTTGATAATTCACGAGTCGTCATCATAATGAGCACCCGATATTTCGAAGACAACTTGTCCAGAAGAACTAACGACCACACAAAGTCACAATTACTCTTCCAATGTCAGAAAATAACTTGTCCATTTAACCTTACACAGGTAGTAAATCAATAGACATACATCTTAATAGTGGACTTGAGGCAAAATAGCTCTTAATAGGAAAGGGATAGGATCCCCCTTTCATTGTAGTGCCTTGGTTTTCATTTCTAAATTCGTTTCTCTAGGCTATCCTATTTCAGTTCAATCCTAAGCCTTAATTTTAGAAGTAACTTTAACATAAAATATAATTCATAATCGAATCTACAGACAGTTATTATCTCAATTTGTCAGCTTCAATTGAATGTAAGTCTATCTGTCAGAAACAGTCCAATTAATTTCCACCAACTTCATTCCGATCCAAGATATTGAAGATTTTACATCAATTTACTACGAGTTAGTTCAAAACATTCTAAAGTGGTATCTAAACATGCACTATCTCGCTCTTCCTCCAGGTGAGTGAAAGGGAGGGAGGGTAGAACCAGTTTGGCAAGCATTCGCCTTGAACTTGTATAACCGCTAGGCCAAGTGGTACAGTCAATTGATCTTAGAAGGTAGCAGTTTGACTTTGGCAACGCCTTTATTCTCTAGCTGTAAGGTGGTTTTTGTAGTTAAAGTGTTATGTGGGGTGGGGTTGATGGTAAGTGGTTGTGGACCCATAGTTTTGTGGGTTTGCTAGCCAATTTGAACTCATCCGAAGTAAATATATGTGTGTGAGGAATCGAGATTCTCAAAAAAGGCAATAAAATTAGTTATGTGCAAGCGTAGAAAATAATAGAAATCGATTTAAAATATTAGATACCTATTCAGCTTTTTATTGCGACTAGCTACGTCAATACATAAATCAATAACATTTTTTTCTTCCATAGACAACAACATTATTTATATAATACTTACTGTTACTGTTACTGCTAGCCTACATCATCCCACTGCTGGGCAAAGGCCTCTCCCCATGACTTCCAGTTTTCTCTTTCCAGGGCCAAAGTGGACCACTGGTCATAGGTTTTATCAAGCTCGTCCCGCCATACTTACATATTACTTTTTAATAAGCGATTGAAAGTCCAATATTCAACCTTGTCTACATATTATGCTAAATAATATCCCAGACATAATGAGAATACTTCACAGACAAGAAGCATTCTTTACCCAAAAGTTTTCCGTCATCCAAACTTACTTTCACTTCACACCACAATAAAATTCTCGTCGCTACTTTTTCAGCGATTACCGTTTTATTTCTTCACTGAATTCAATTGGTGTTTCATGAAAGTTTTGCATAACAAGGAAGCGTGTGGTCGGCAATTAATTGAAAAGTTATGATTACGAAGCATGCAATTACGTCGCTACAACCGATGGCGTGCGTCTTATTCTGTTGGTGATAGACTGTCATGATGAGTTGTCAATATTGATGGATGGATGGATATTTTTTGTGGTGACAGGTTTCTGGACTCTGAAGGAGTTTCGTGAGTAGTTTTTATACAATTTAGTGAGTGTCCGTTGGTTGTGTCAATAACAATTTATTGTTTTGTTGGCCTTATCTTAAGTGAGTTTTAAGTAAAGTAAAGATTAGATGATCCCATCAACTACAAAGCTGTACTTTTAAACGTTTTGAGCTTAAACAAACAGGAAATTGTTATTTCTTTATAATTATCAGAAACTTGGCATTTGCTATATGTAAATAGAAAGTGATGTCGGATGATCACAATCAAGTTTTGATTGGTATTATGTTCGGAATGTCGAATACCTATGCATCTCGTACTGGGTATTTAAGTAGGTATTGTTCGCCTTGCTTCCTGTAAAAAATATTATGCTCTGATAAAAAAAATGCAATAAAATTATCATAACGAACATTTCCCACATACCTCCATTTATTATTGCACACGCGTGCACGCATAACCTTCGGCCACCATAAAACACAATAAAACCTTTTTATCAGTGCATTGTCAATGTCAAAAAACAGCTCCGGCATGAACGACGAGCGCTTACCAATGCGCGGGCGCAGAAGAATGTCAACGTACCCCCCCACCGCGGTCCCCTCTACTTTTATAATTGAAATATCACCGTGTGCCATATACGTTGACGGCTGGGTACGAAGTTGCGTACCTATCATGCGAATATGCCGAGCAATGGATGGGTGGTGAAATGAAAGTGTTGTCAGAGTAGGTCATTGACTCGCATGCATGGCTGGGTGTGGTGGAAAATCGTCGGCAGTTAGTAACCATGGCGGTGATAGGCTTTCAAGGGCATGGGGTTAAGTTTGCATGCATCCTTCGTGGGTGCTAAGCGCTCTAAATGGTAATAAATACCTATATTGGACGGATTACGGACGCTTTTGGTACTTAGATGAGAAGTAGTTGTGGCTACTGTGAGCTTGAGTTTTTTGGAGAGCACTTGAGGTGTCTGAAATATCATTCAACTTCGCTCTTAAGTAGGTATTTGTGTGTACTTATTTTGTGCTTATGAAATCATTAAAAGCGATGTTTATTTTTTCTTCGTAAAGCTTATGCATCATGGTCAATGGGCTACAGTCGTCGTTAGGCATTAGGTGCCGATGCGTCTTTGCCCCTAAGAAACGCTGGCGTGACGACCTATATACGTTTAAGACAAATTGGACGGAGAAAGACACACACAGGGAAAAGTGGAAGGTTATCGGGGAGACCTTTGCCCAGCTGTGGGACAATACAGGTTAAAAAAGGCAAGATCGACTCCTGCCTGTGCCTACTCTTAAATCTCTACATCTAGACTTTCCTTCCTACTCTATCTGACCTTAAAGTCAACTATCTCACATTATTGTACCTTGAAACATTCCCAAGAATCCACTGACTGAAGTTTATTAGCATATCTATTCGTAACCCCGACCATTTCAACTTTAAACCCTGTACATTACAACTGGTACCTGTCACAGATTTTGTTTTACTATCTACTGGCACATAATGTAGGGGAAAGTCGGACCTACGAAACTGACAGACGTACCAACTTGATTTAATACTATTGAATGAGATACACACACATCATAAAAAGTCACTTTGAAAAATCGAAACATTTTTTTTACTGTAGATTATATTTATGATCACTTTAGACTTACTTCTTCTTTTTAGATTCTATATTTAAAAATATAGATTAAAAATATAAAACAATGGTACAGTTCAATTGTTTTTCAGTTTAAATTATCAGCTTATGCTAGTGATATTTTTATTTTACATTCATACAGTTCATGTTCGAATCCCGGCAGTCCGGCGAAAATGGGTTCGAATCCCGGCAGGCGCATTACTTTGTGTACCTAATTTATTTCATCACCACTGCTCTCAAAACGGTGAAGGAAAACATCGTGAGGAAACCGGCATGTCCTAGAACCAAAAATTCGAACACATGTGACATCCACCAACCCGCACTGGGCCCGCGTGGTGGATTATGGCCCACACCCTCTCACAGAGAGGAGGCCTGTGTCCCAGTAGTGGGAACATTAATAGGCTGATGATGATACAGTTCATGTAAAGGTTGTCTGGAAGATATCGCTCTTAGCTATAAGACCGCCGTTGTAACCATAGAATTAGAAATACATACATAATGTACTGTAAAACCGTTTTTTTTGTAAAACATCTGTTTTTTAATAAAGTGTAGTTTATGTGATATTAGCTACAAATTTTATAACAAGTAGTTACTCGTATTGTTCTGTGTCTGCGTGTATGTGAGTTTGAATATTTTGAAACGCACCTTACTATACAGGAGAAATTTCCAAGTGAAATAAATCTTGCTCTGTTAAGTATGATCAGTTTCTCAAAATATTCACTTCTTCACTCGTTATGTAACTTTAATGGCAGTAAAGCCTCTAGCTTCCAAAGATGAAGTCCGAAAGCTACCCAAACAACTTTCAACCACCCCTATGAGAGATTATCGTAAATCTTGATAACTTCACTAAAACATATACCTCTAGATACCACAAGTAAGTAGCTCGCAGCCCCATAGTTAATAGTTGGACACTTACCGAGCCAGACTAATTTAACTTTGAAAGGGGTGATTGATGGAAAAAACTTCGCTCATTGAAAAAACTGGCTCAGTGGGCCGCCATTGTTGGCTAAAACTTGCGTAGGAGTTGAGTATTGCCGAGAATCCTTGTACAATGATTTAGATTGATTCAGAAAAGTTCCGCCAGATTGGGGACAGCGAGGTCTTTTTTGAGGGTTTATGAAAATATATTGATCCATTACTCTAGCTAACGAGCTTTTATTTATCTGCCTATATTGTGTCTCGTGGCTAAATAATAACAGCTGCACACTCACAGGTTGCTTATGAAGGTTAAGACGCGCTTGCTGAGGTTGGTCAGTGGTAACTGATTTTCAGTTGAATCCGGTTCGATTGCGAGCTGACTAGGTAGACTAGACGATGATGTATATGTCTCCGGAAGATTTATCAAGATCCGCATACCTAACCTACCGTAAAATAAACTGACGAGTTAGATTGTACAACATACGGTTACTACGGGTACTTACAACAACAACATACGGTTGTTACAATTTTACGCTGACATATACGAGTACATTGTATAAGACTGCAGTAGACAGTCCTCGGATCTAGGGCGCATTGTATAAGCATTTTTAATACCTGACCTATGAGACTCAAAATCCGGTGAAACATGGTACAATCATGGACCACATTACCCGGATTGACGGCGCTTCGTGTTCAAAGAGCTGTCAGCACAATGACGAGGCCTTAGAGGGCCAAAGCCTGCCGAGGTCGAGGGACTAACGAGCTACCGTGACCCCGGAACGTAAAGGGTATTGAAGGACACCGTGGATTTTAGTCATTACAAGCCTGAGAGTCCCTCATGCCCTGGCCTGGGTGGAAGGAATTATTAGATGATTTTGCCTCGCTTAAAAAAAAAAAGAAGTGAAACATGCAAAGTTAAAAGTAGCTACAACTGGCTATACAACAGTAAATTGTGGAAGAGATATCGTTGTCTATTGTAGATCCTAAGATATCAGAGTTTCTTTGTGTCGCCGGCACACTGACCTATAAATGCAATGACAACCAAACTTCCCTCACTTGGCGTCCATTCCGGTCACTGACACCTCAGGGCTGCGTTTAAATCCTTTATCCAGTTTAATTTTATACTGACTAAATGTCAAACAGCCCGTTTAAGTACACCGCGAGGAGAATAATGAAGCTAGCTAAAATTTAATCTACCCCGTTTACGGTCGTCCGCTGGTATATGTTTTCAATAAATGGAATACATTTTTGCGACCTTTTTACCACGCAAAATTTTATCCTGCTGTCAGATTGACATTAAGTTTAGTTGTTTTGCTCGATTCGCGCCGTAAAAACGAATATTATTTTTATTTTATAGAGTAAATATTATTTGTGGATTATGGATTTATATTAAACCGGCAAATTGATTATTTGTTCAATAAACTGAGCTGTCAATTGAATTTGACAACTAACATTGACAGAAACTTATGACTCCGTTCAGCGAACCTTCGCTAGTTTAATTTTTTTCCGGCGAAATACCGCCGACGGATTTAAACGCACCCCTGGGCTGCGTTTAAATCCTTTATCCAGTTTAAATTTATACTGCCTAAATGTCAAACACCCCGTTTAAGTACACCGCGAGGTGAAAAATGAAGCTAACTAAAATTTAATCTACCCCGTTTACGGTCGTTCGCTGGGATAAGTTTTTACTAAATGGAATAAGTTTTTGCGACCTTTTTACCTCGCAAAATTTTATCCTGCTGTCAGACTGACATTACGTTTTGTTGTTTTGCTCGATACCCGCCGTAAAAACGAATATTATTTTTATTTTAGACAGTAAATATTATTTGTGGATTATGGATTTGTATTAAACCGGCAAATTGATTATTTGTTCAATAAACTGAGCTGTCAATTGAATTTGACAACTAACATTGACAGCAACTTATGACTCCGTTCAGCGAACCTTCGCTAGTTTAATTTTTTTCTGGCGAAATACCGCTGGAAGATTTAACCTTTAAGTACCGACGTGCGGTCTGAGAGGCCCCGGCAAGCACTTGACTTGCCTGTTTACCTCTTTATCCGCAGAATTCCGATTCCCGCTTTTAAGTAGCTGCAAAGACAGTGCCCACATTGATGTTGAAGTAAAAAGGCGTAAGGTAGCGCGCGCATTTGGTGAGTAATTACGATTTGAAATTCCGACGCGGCCTCTCAGGCCTCACGTCGGTACTTACGTAAGTTTTTTGTTTTATTTATTTGTTACAGTATACTGATATTTTTAAAGATATTGTTAACTATGGTTATACCAGGAACTTCTGGTTGTAAAAGAAATACTTCCGCGACATATTTACAGCACTCAAAGGAATCTCGGATGTTTAAAGATGCATTTAACCCAAATAATGCGCGAGTGATTGAGAGCTGGATCACGGCTGAAGATTCTAGCAGATCTGAGGTCGACGAAACTGGCGAACATTTTTGTCCGGGGCACAGTGAGCATGATACCGGTACTAACACTGATATTTCTGATAAGGAGGAAACTCAACCTGAACACCTGGACGCGCCGACATCGTCATCAGAGGAAGAGGTTCTGCTCTCAAGACTGGATTTTGGACATATGTTCCGTCAATTCACATATTTTACATGATGTAAATATGTAACGATAAACTGATAGAGGAGCTTTTGTAAATAAATCAGATCAACAGTTGGTATTAGAGCACATGAAGCGAAGATTTTGGAACCTAAGATTACCTCGTGAAGGTAGGATGAGTTTGGCAAGAGTACTTGGTTCTGATAAGCCAGAGGAATCAAAACACGCAAGACTTGTCTTTCGTGTCAACCTAAACTCAAAAAAAAATCGACGTGTAGGTGCTATTCATGCAAAAAACATATCTGTTTACAGTGCGCGAAACAAGTGTGCCCTGACTGTGCTTTGAATTTTAGGTGTAGTTCGACTGTGGCTATTTTTGAAGTGAAAACTTCTTTAGCGGCGTTGTACACTTTTTCTGTAATGGGTAAAAAATTTAAAACTCGCGTCAGGGTCACGTGACCAAAACTCGCGTCAGGGTCACGTGACCCTGATCGAAAATGAGTAAGACGTCATTCAAATTAAAAATAAAACATAGTAACAAAAAAGTTTTCACTTCTACCGGCACTCCTGGAGTGCAACCTTTTTTTTTTTCAGAGGGTTGGTGTTCCTGCTGTATTTTTTTTCCTAAAGTTATATTAGTCTTAAGTAAGAAATACTATTTTTTATTATTCTGAGAGGATTTTTCTTTGTGATACTATTTTTTATATCCAATAGTCGGGTTTTTTCCCAAAACTTATGCCAAATGTTATGACAGTCTAAAATAAATGAAAAATAAAATAATATTTCCTATCTTTACTTATTTTTACTTAAATCTCTTTATTTTTTATCATATATCGCAAAGACAAATATTCAAATCATCATTTTCTTTGAAAAACACTACTTAATATATGCGGCCTCTCAGGCCTCACGACGGTACTAACGTTACAGAAAATGCACGTCGGTGCTTAAAGGTTAAACGCACCCCTGTACTATCAGCCATGCACTGCGATGGCCGATCATGATTGTCAATAAATTTAAAATGTCACTTACGGGATATCTTCCGTGATTATTTGATTGTTTGAGTTCCCGATATTTCGACACTGTTGCAAGGGCCATGATCGCGGGTTGACTGGAGATTGCGGGTGGATGAAAATAAAATTTGTTAGGAGCAGACAAATCTGTCTACCCTCTTTCTTTGTCTCTTGTTACGCGCACTACTGGAACTCGACACTAAGTCACGGCAAAACACACTCACAGTATCAACAAGTTTTTTGGAGTCTTTATAACGATGCCGGCTGCCCTTTATGAGCATGTTCACAACTGGATTCCACGTACTCGACAATTAGCAGCCTTTGCCAAGTACATTCTTTGTTAAATCAGTCTTCTTATTAGTAGAATAGAAGACAATTCTCGTCTCAATAGGTTTTTTTCACTTTTGTCCTCTCCGATCACGCTAATAAATCTGTTGAGGTGGCAATTTTTATTAAAGCTCATTTAAAATGGCTGGGAATTAATGACACAAAGACGAAGACCAGATTTATAATGTACCAAATACGGTTCTTATTTCGTATCGCTAGGTGCTCAAACCGGATAACAATCGTTGCTCTAAACATGCCTTATAGTAGCTCAAACGTGGATTCGTTGTTCTTACCTTTATTCCAAATCTTGATACGTCATTCAGGTCAACAAAAAGAAAACAAAAGACTGTCTGAGACCGTTATTTGTTTCTTACACAACCCTTTTCAAAGCACAATACCACTCCAACATTACAATAATAGCGAGCGTCGCCGGCGCAAATACTATAGCGAATTAAAGAACTGTTAGCCGACCTCTGACACGCGAGCGAGCGAGGTTGGAGAAACTCTTGCGCATGTTATACGTACTGCTTGAATAAATGGATGTTTATTGTTTGTTTTTTAGTCACGATAGGAGGGTTTGCCGTTAGGTAAAGAATAAAGTTGTTATGGACCACCCATGGGGAATGTGTGTAGACTAAAATTGGTATGTAGTCCATAATTCCATATTGCCAAGGTCAGAAATTGTATTAGCTCTTTGAGATGCACATGGTTCACGATCGGACGGCGAGTCGCCCATTACTAGCCGTCCGCATGCCCTAGGTGTGGCCGCAAATCGCCTCGCGACGTCCGATGCGGTGGCCGTCTTTCGCGGCGGCTGAGTTGTGACGTGGAGGCTGTCCTCTCCTCCTCTCCTCTCCTCTCCAGCAGTTCGGAGGTTCTCCAGGTTATCCGCATCTGGTTATCATTTTGTCCCTGGTGATTTGGTTAAATCTGTTGAAATCAAGATGTAGATATTATTATTATTATATCTTTATTTCGAGTAACATTGACTCATTGTGTTAGTAACAATTTTACTTATTCCTATGTTAGTATTCTTATTCTAATCACTTAACCTAAAACCATGAATACATATGAGTCACTGCCACACGCTTATCACTGATGTGGACAGCTTGCAGCAGCGACTCACATACAGACAATCGAGTCTGCTCGCCACACAGCGCAGGATGATGTTATTATGCATGTTTGAGAAATGCAAAGACAACGTAGGTGCAAGACTACATGATGATGAGATGTGTGTCATTCTTTTGCCATACATAATGAAGTCAACTGCACTACTTAACAAGGTACTGCAATTGAGTAACTCACTCACTCTCACACTTTGCACATAGGAATCTACTAAAGGACCTACTTCACCTACCAACGTGTTCGCAAAACGTGTCGTTGAATTATTTAACACCACTTTCTATACGGTGCAACCCTTCAAATATGTAATGGTCAAGATCGGTCACAGTCACAATAATGTTTGTACCGCGCTGAGCGGTTTAGGGTTGATACGTTTCTGGGATCTGTTATGACTAGGGTTGCCATCCAACCGGGTTTGTCCGGATTTGTCCTAGTTTAGAGAGCATCCGGGGCTTCATTTGTAGTCCGGATTTAAAAATTTAAAGTCTTGTGCCGCCCGCGTCACACGCACACTTAAGAAAGAAAGATAGAAAATAAGTATATTTGGCACACAGTTTTACACAAAAATACAATAGAAATATAAAAATCTCAAAAAGTAGGTACCGTGTGCCTCACGGCTGTGCCAAATAGGCTCAGTTCAGCAAGCCAGGCCACAAGGTGCCTGACGCACTTCACCGTCTCCCCACCCCACCCGACGCACTTGCCACGGTGCGCATTTCGACTCATGTCCGGGTTCTGGACTCTAAAATCAGGGGTTTTCACGCGTCTTGTCCTGGTTTCCATATTCGAGAGATGGCAACCCTAGTTATGATGAAATTGGGAAAGCATTCATATGGTATACGTGTTAAGATTTTAAGTGACCCTGACCGTATGAAGTTAAGGAAGTAATAAGTTTTGTGGGCTCTGTTTGATGTATGTTTAGGTTTGCTGACGACGAGTAATGGGTCCCAGGTCAGCAAACTGACGGGGTCTACGTTGCCCAAAAGGGACATGTCCTTTGCGTTTTGGTTTTGTGAAGGAATTGGGTGTTTTTTAATTTTTAAGAATCTGACACTTACTTCCGCTCCGTTGTTTCAGGACTCGTTTCGTGCTATTTACACCCCAAGAAAAGATGTATTGTTTTTTGGATTCTCCCGTATTTATGTATCCTAAGGATTGTCTTGTTGGTCACACATTTATCAGCAGTACTGCTGTGCATTAGGTCGGATTGAATGAAGCCTGGTTTAAGTAACGAGCATGTTCGCCGTACATTTGTTGCATTTCATACGAAGCAAGTTATTTCGGAAAATAGGATTTGTAATAGTAGTTTGAAACTCCAAACAAGCAGGATACATAGGTCAAAACTTTCGTAATGGATAGGGAAAAACGACAAAATTAAAAAAAAAATACATTCGCTAGGAGTCTCCTTTTAAGCAAATAAGCCTGTGTTCGGAGGGGTTTGTCTCCACGGATCCCGGCTACATTTTTTTAAATTTTTGTGTTGGAAACGGATCACGGTATAGGTGAATACAAGTCGCTGTGATCCGTGGCTAATTCAATCTGATACCGGGATCCGTGGAGAACTGGAGACAAACCCGTTCGGAGACTCCGAAGGCGTTTCCAAGTTTAATTGCATCTAATTCGAATGAAACATTACTTATCAATTTTATCATTCTAGACCACTTGCGTAGTATTTGCTTGTACATTAACACTCACTCTAAACGGACAGCTTCTGAGAGAGCAATAAAAAGTGTTCACTTTACTCTTTTTTTTGCTTAGTCATCGTTAGTTTTGAAGGCCAACAAAAAACCTATTTGTTCTTTTCCTACCTCTAGCCACGACTAGGCAATAAACAGTCATAACAGCACTATTTATGTACAACAAATACATGAGTAGGTACATTATACCTGACTATGTATTATTTACGAGTATGTTCGTAACACGTGATTAGTACGGCCATACACCGCGATGGGGCGTTGTGGTAAGACGTACCATGATTTATGGGCCCCCATGTCATAACTCGTACTTATGAGGTTTTGATCATGTGGCATGCCACGTGTACATAATGGGCCATGCTGGTTGTTTGGATCGTCATTACAGAATGTTGATTAGCACATTGAATGATCTTATGGCGAAAGGATAACTACTAAGTATAGCTTTAAATGTAATGGTACAGTAGTTGAACGATTTTCTACTGTGCTACGTGTCGCAAGTTTGGTTCCTGCATGGTGGTCTCGAGTCCTACCACTGTCAGTGGGATCGCTCATCCGCCTAGCCGCAGTTTAGAGCAGGTGGACCCCAAGGAGTTGGATTCCGTTGTGCAAAGAACAAAAATGCTATCTAACAAAGGTTAGGTTAATGGGATATATTACCGATTATCACCGGACACCGGACACTGAATATTATTTGTCTCAGTCCGTCCAGTTGGTTTATGAACCGTTCGTACCACTTTGGAATAGGTGTTGTTGTCCCCACTTTATTACAGGAAAATATATTGAATGAAAAGAGACTGACGTAGATTTTAGAATACATGTAAACTCGGACTAGGTAATGTTAGTAGATCTTGGTGTATGATCGATTGTTCAAGTTTATTTTAAATATCTAATGAAAGTTTTGAATAAAATGTGCTTTTCTCTCACTATTGTAAAGGAAAAGTACACAAAAATGCATTCCAATCCTTCTATCTATTGATAAATAAATTACTGAAGCCATAATACTGAAAGATATAAAATAAACCACGACTGTTACAACTAATAATAAAACTGATAATAATATTTTTTTAATAACCATAATAGTTTGAGACGATAGGTAATAATACAGTTTTCTATAGACCTTTAGAATAATCATTACTTATTGTTTAAATAAGATAATGAAGAAAATAAAGGGTATTCATTCAAGGATGGTGTAGACCCAGTACACTATAATTATAGAAATCTAGGTCAAGAATTATAATAGAAATGAAGACAACAAGTGTTGTGATTTGTTAGACCTAGGTAGGTGGCAATAAAAATAATCATCATCATCATCTTCCTGCCCTTATCCCATTTTACTTGGAGTCGGCGCAAGACGTTTTTTTCTTCCATTCTCCCCTATCACACGTCATAGTATCATCTACTCCTTTTTCTTTCATATCATTCCTTAGACAATCCATCCATCTCTTCTTTGGCCTTCCTCTTCCTCTCCATCCATCAACATTCAATAAATCGATCCAATAAAAATACTTACTCTGCCACGAATGTTACAACGCAGCTATCCGTGTGGTGTCCGGACATAATATCCGTGTGGTGTCCGGACATAAAGAATAGCACCACCCCAAATCTTCCAATGGGTGTCGTAAAAGGCGACTAATGGACCTTAAGACCCAGTGCATAGTATGAAGCACCTTGAGTCACCCGAATGGTGACGGGTAAACCACAAACAAAAGCATTCCCAAAGAGGGTTAGTGTCAGGCAGGCGGCCGGCTATAAAATCAAAGCCAAAACCTTTTGCAACATGATAGGAGATAATGATATGTGCGATAGGGCTAGGGCGTACCCCGCAGGCGACGCGCAGGAGCAGCACCCGGCCCCTGCGGGAAATGGACAAGGGTTGTTGCACCAACCCGGGCGGGTGCGACGTAAGAAGCGAGCTCGGGAAGAAAGATTGAGGTATGCGAGTTGGAATGTTGGTACAATGACTGGAAGAGCCAGAGAGTTAGCAGATGTATTGAAAAGAAGAAGAATAAATGTGGCGTGCTTGCAAGAAACTAAATGGAAGGGTACGAAAGCGAGGGAAATCGGGGAGGGATACAAGTTCTTCTACTGTGGAAGTGATGGAAAAAGGAATGGCGTGGGAATAGTGTTGGATAGTAATTTGAAAGAAAGTGTGATGGATGTTAAAAGAATAAATGATAGATTGATAGTTGTGAAAGTTGTGTTAGGGAAAGTTGTACTGAACGTGATTAGTGTATATGCTCCACAAGTAGGATGTGAGGAAAGAGTGAAAGAGAAGTTTTGGGAGGATTTCGATACAGTTTTAATGACCATCCCGGTACATGAGGAATTAATAATAGGAGGGGATTTTAATGGACATGTGGGAAGAGTGAAAGGAAGTTATGAAAGAGTACACGGAGGATGGGGTTTCGGTAACTTAAACAATGAGGGGGAACTATATTGCAATCAGCTACTGCATTTGATCTAGCAGTAGCTAACACCTGGTTCCAAAAAGACGATGGACACCTAGTAACATATAAGAGTGGAGCACATAGTACACAAATAGATTACTTCCTCGTTAGACGAAACAACTTAAAGCACGTCAAGGACTGCAAAGTGCTACCGGGAGAAGATTTGGTCTCACAACATCGACTCCTGGTTATGGAAGTGGTCTTACAAATAAGGCTTCTAAAACATAAAGAGCGTCCCCCTCCTAAAATAAAATGGCATATGCTAGAGAAGAATGATTGTGCTAGAGAATTAAGAGAGCGAGTGGTAAATAAAATGATTGAGATGGGTAAGATGAACGACAGGGGCGTAAATGAATGTTGGAATGAGATGGCTCAGTGTATTAGGAGCGCAGCAAAAGATATTTTGGGAGAGACGAAAGGAAGGGGAACGATAGATAGGGATACATGGTGGTGGTCGACAGAGGTACAGAATGTTTTGAGGGAGAAAAAGAAGAAATTTAAGGAATGGCAGAGCACTGGAAATGAGCATGTTAGTTTGAAAGCTGAAAGAAAGAGTGAGTATGATGCTCTTAAGAAAAAAGCCAAAAGAGCTGTGGCTGTAGCGAAAGCAGATGCCCAAAAAAAGCTCTATGACACTTTGGATACCCCAGCAGGCCAAAAACAACTATACCGGCTTGCTAGAGCTAGGGAGAGGAAGGCGAGGGATGTTTGTCAGGTAAAGTGCGTAAAAGACGATGCTGGAATGATACTGTCAGAAGATGACAAAATTAAGAATAGGTGGAAGGGATACTTTGAAAGATTGATGAATGAAGAGAATGACTGGAGTGGTGTACTTGAAAGTAAACCAGTAAATAAGGGATTAGTAAGAAGAATAAGTGTGGATGAAGTAAGGAGTGCAGTAAGTGGAATGAAGAATGGTAAGGCATTAGGACCGGATGGAATACCTGTAGAAGTATGGAAGATATTGCGGATGGATGGTTGGACGTGGTTGGCTTTATTCTTCAATAAGCTGTTGCTCGAAGAAGCCATACCTGACGAGTGGTGCAATAGTTTGCTAGTGCCCATTTTTAAAAACAAAGGTGATGTGCTGGAATGCAATAATTATAGAGGAATAAAGCTAATATCACACAGTATGAAGGTTTGGGAGAAAGTAATTGAAAGGCGACTGAGAGAAGAGAGCGAAATTTCACAGAACCAATTCGGTTTTATGCCTGGTCGGGGTACGACGGATGCCATCTTCGCTATTCGCCAACTGTGCGAGAAATACAGAGGTGCGCATAAAAACTTGCACATGGTGTTCGTCGACCTCGAAAAGGCATATGACCGGGTGCCGCGTGAGGTTCTGTGGTGGGCCCTTAAGGAGAAAAGCGTGCCTGGGAAGTATGTACAGTTGATCCGTGCTATGTACAGTCGATGCAGCACCCAAGTCCGGTCTACAGCGGGCACTACCGGCAGCTTCAATGTGGCTGTTGGCTTGCACCAAGGTTCGGCTCTCAGCCCGTACCTCTTCCTGTTGATAATGGATGCTTTGACGTCGGACATCCAGGAAGAGGCACCCTGGTGTATGCTGTTTGCCGATGACATTGTGTTGGTTGCCGAGAGCGGCCTAGAGGTCCAGAACAGATTGGAGGTGTGGTGGCAAAGACTGGAGAACGTTGGCCTGAAATTAAGCAGAACAAAAACAGAATATCTGTTTTGCGATTTTGGCGGTCTCTCCAGTCCTGTGCCCATAATTCTTGCAGGAGCGCCCATACCTGTCTGTTCCGACTTCCGGTACCTCGGGTCGCTTGTCCAAGGAGACGGCGATGTAGATCGGGACATTACACACCGGATCAACTCAGGATGGATGAAATGGCGACAGGTCACCGGAACAACTTGCGATTCACGGATGCCCCTCAAGTTAAAGGGGAAAATATACAAATCTGTGATTAGACCTGTCGTATTGTATGGATCGGAATGCTGGGCTTTTTTTTTTTTTTTTTTTTTTTTTAGCGTGGTAAAATCATCAAATGAGTCCTCCAACCCCGGGCAGGGCGGGAGGGACTGTCAGACTTCTACTGACTAAAATCCACGGTGTCCTTCATAGCCTGTTACGTTCCGGGGTTACGGTAAGGGAATAATCCCGCGACACCGGCAGGCTTTGGCCCTCTGAGAGGGGGGCCCCGTCATTATGCTGACGCTCTTTGAGGCGCGCGTGGGACACAACGCGCCGTCGACCCGGGCATGGTCCTTGGTCGGGCAGCGAGTTGCCCTTTACTCGCTGCCCGCATGCCCGCGCCTACGGTGGCCGGAGATCATCTTGCGACGTCCGTCGCCGTGGGCGCCTACCACTGCGGCTGGGGCGGAGGGAGGACGCTGTCCTCTCTGTGAAAAAGATGGATGAGAAACGATTGCATGTATCGGAGATGAGGATGTTGAGATGGATGTGTGGAGTGACAAGAATGGATAAAGTAAGGAATGAGTTTTTATGGGGAAGTTTGAAAGTGGCGCCTATTACGGAAAAAATGAAAGGGAACCGTCTGTCTTGGTATGGACATGTGATGAGGAGGGATGACACCCATGTGACGAAGAGAGTGATGAGTATGAATGTTGACGGATGGAGAGGAAGAGGAAGGCCAAAGAAAAGATGGATGGATTGTCTAAGAAATGATATGAAAGAAAAAGGAGTAAATGATACTGTGACGTCTGATAGGGGAGAATGGAAGAAGAAAACATGTTGCGCCGACCCCAAGTAGAATGGGATAAGGGCAGGAAGAAGAAGAAGAAGAATGTTACAACGCAGCAACTTTTTTTAGTTTTGAGGGCACCCCGAGGTTCAGTTTAGAGGTTCCTATAAATCCTGCAGACAGGGCTCCTCTGCACGAAACTCTTATTTCTATCTGGCTGACTCAGTGAATATTGTGGCTAATGTAGTGTATTAGTGTAAAATAATGTTATCAAAAAGAAACTGCTTTAAATAGCACCCATATAATAATATCGCCATGGTTTTCTATCACTCTGAATAGAAAGATCTTCTCTTGTATGCAATGCATCCAAGATGCTCTGAATGCTCTGGAGACCTTCCAGACTTCTGGCTATTGTTCTGCCATCGCCATCGTTCTCTTTACCATAGCTCCACCTGCATTGAAAAAGTTTGATTTGAGAGGAACTTATGCCTTGTAATAAGGACTCAAAAGTTGTGATGATGAAAAATGTAAATATTCGTACATATACAAAGCCAAACTGCTATCAGATACAAAATCAACATATTTTTGCAATATTCAATCAATCAATCGTGAAAATGGCGGATTCAATTGCATGATTGGTGTGTAATCATTGCTTATTAAAATTCCACGCGAGCTGTTATTAGGATTCTAGTGCATACCTACTTGTATTAACTTATAACTTAATAAGTTATACTGCTTTGTTAGATTAGTTATTTCAATTGATACTAATAAAGTTTTAGTATTTGGATACTCTGTTCCTTGGCTATGATGACGTTGTATGTTCCAATTAAGAATTTCCAAGTATCAGCCAGAAGCAGTTGGTGGCATAGCCGCATAGTTACCTTCTTTTTTAAATATTACTACAGAAATGTGAGTGTTTATGGTAATCTCTACTCTGCTTGACCCCTCAGAGGTTACAAGCGTAACCATGTATTATTTGCCTATTTTATTAAATATTAAAGTCTGTGCTAATAGTGTAGCCAGAATAGATATCAAACACAAACTCTCACCAATTACAGTCTCAATTGAAAATTCGAGTAGCCGAGTATCCCAAAGTACAATATACTAACCAAAGTTAAACTTAACTGTAGCTAGTTATTATAACTTTCGAATAACAAACATGATCTGACCAATTAGAAAATAGTTTAACCTATCACGATTCCGCAGTTAACTTCGCTCTGTTCGTTACTTCGTTCAGTTACATGAATAGCAGTTTAAAATGGAAATAGTAACGAGTTATTTAATATGATTTATATTTTGAATTTAAATATAACATAATTAGCAAGTTCAAAAAATTACATGAGTCTGTCCCCCTAAATATCCAATCCTTAGTCATTAAGTTTGAAAATAGAAGTGGGTCAAACAGACTCCCCAGGAGTACTCCCGTTAAGAATCATCATAATCAATCAGCCAGAACTCCACGGCTAGAACTACCATATCCAAACTCAGAGTCTACTAAACAGTATGCAAAATTTTAAAACCATAATGATCATGGTTTTTAAAGACTACTTCTAAACATACGCTACTTCAATCGTTTGCCATTCAATTCTCGGTAACTCTTACCCAGCTGCTACTAGCCACTATCGTCGTTCCATCTAGCCAGTCCAGCCTGAGGGCAACCATCCCATCGTTAGTTGTTTGTTTGGAATGTTGACAAGTAACTCGGATAGTAATATATTTTCTGTTCTAAGCAGTTCAACCTTGAGTTTACCTCTGATGTCATAGTTATACAAAACTGTTTTGCATTTGTTTGGACAAGTGTTTCAATAAATTTACCTAATTCACTTTCAGCTTGCTTTGTTATGATACTCGTAACAACCTACACAGCGACCCATCATGTTTCAAGCCGCGATCATTTATGACTAAACTCTTTTTCACTATTCGCGATTTGTTTGCTCCAGTGTCGAATTGAATCAAATAAATGACACAATTTTTTTTTTTCTCGGTTGCTATTTTGCCATTCATCATATTTCCAGCCGATTCTATGTTTTCTTAGCTTCCTTAGTCCGCAAAGGTAAGGTTTAATTTAGTCACGTTTGTAACCCATCACTTTCAAGTCTCGGCCATAGTTGCTTAATCTCGCATTCACCTGCCATTAACACTGTATTTGTGTACACAAGTGTCGAGTCCTCAATGGTGCGGTTATTTTTTTCTAAAGAAACAACTCAAACAGCTACTTGTGTTGTGTTTTTAAAACGACCTCCGTTCTCATAGGGCTGTGAATCGATTGAATTCTGTAATTTGTTTGACTAATTTCATAATTTTATCAACACTAGAGATTTTATACTTATAATTCATTCTTTAATAGATACACTGTCTTTAAAACCTACTTTATTGACAATGTATTAATTTTCAGGATATTTTTTACTTCCGTGATTACTTTCAGTTCAGAATTAAAAACTTCATTTCCAACTAATTACCGATCTTGTACCAAACTAGGCAGACGAATTGTGTTATGGAAATTTTCCACATTCAAAACCTCACATAACATCAGCTTATTATCCACCTGCCAATTAACTTTGGCAGCCCTAAAGCCGGCGCGCGCGCAGCCTGGCACGGCCCGGCACCACTAATGCACGCGGATCATTGTCAACCGGCCGTTGTGTGTACGGCTATGTCCACGCTGCTGGCCGTATCATAACATTACTGAATGAAGAAATGCGGCCCTTCCTACCAATAGAATGATTTGATCATAGCATTGTTTTCAACGATTAAAGTTACGATTAGAGGTACGCTGGTAGTTTAACATTAGTCTTATCTGTGTGAATAAATGTGGAAAAGGCAAACGAAGTTAAAAGCTATACATATCTTGATAGGTCGCATTCTATTGCTTCTACATAAATATCTCCATGAGAAAAATTAAGGATAAACTTTGACCTTTCCTTCCATATTCCATTCTAAGAAATACAGTCAAGGAAGGTAATACTTCGCAGAAATGATGTTGCGTAAAACAATAAGCATTTAAACCTAACTAGTTCAGCTTTAAGTAACAAATAGCAGTAGTTAGTTCAGTCACGTTAGTGTTTGTAACGCGAGCCGTAAGACGCTCCGTCAACAACAGATGAAACTGGGGCACGTGGTGATAACTGATAAGGGATCCCTTCTATTCGCATAATGTTCTTTGTCCTAATATACTTCGGCATAACGATTTTGGCACAATTTGTTTAGGCATAATAATACTTCGGCATAATTTTTTTAGGCATACATCTTACATTCGCATAATCATCTTAAAGACTAATTTGTTTCGGCATAAATTTGATTCGCATAACGTTAGTAGGCCTAATGACTATTAGCATAACGTTAGTAGGCCTAATGACTATTAGCATAACGTTAATAGGCCTAATGACTATTAGCATAACGTTAGTACGCCTAATGACTATTAGCATAATAATATTTAGGCATACAATTAATACTTTCTAAATTAATACGTTTCTGTAAAATAATATTATGTTAATTAAAAATTGAATATGATGTGCAACAAAAGTTAGTGACAGAACCGAATTGCTGCAAAACCGACTCCACGTAGTCTTGTTTGTCCTACCCCTAGAGTGTAATTTAAAATCGCGTAGGCGCGTAGGGGCGAGGCGGCCCGCGGGCTGAGGAGCAGGCGGCTGCGAGCGAACCGCCGCGGCTGAGGCTGGCCGGCGAAGCCGGCCAACAAGCCGAAGCTGCGGTGGTGAGCGAAAGCCGTCTGCGACGATTAGCACGCGTGGGGCCGCCGGAGGCCCGCAGCGCCGGAGCCGTGACAGAAAACCTTGCCTGCTGCATGTTGCATGCTCGCTTGAATGCTGCATGCTTGCTTGTTTGCTGCATGCTTGCTTGCATGCTTGCTTGTTTGCATGCTTGCTTGCTTGCATGCTGTATGCCTTTATAAGTAATGTTTTAATATCATTATGCGTAAATAAATTTATGCTTTAGGATATTATGCTTAAAAAAGTTATGCTTTAGAACTTTATGCTTAGTAAATTTATGCTTTAAGATATTATGCTTAAAAAAGTTATGCTTTAGAACTTTATGCTTAATAAATTTATGCTTTAGAATATTATGCTTAATCATTATTATGCTTAGAGAAATTATGCTTAAAAAATTATGCGTAAGCTATTATGCGTAATTATATTATGCGAAAATATAATTATGCCAAACAAAATTATGCTAAGTTATATTAGGTCTTAAAATTTTATGCAAATGGATAGGGAACCAACTGATAACCAACTAACGACCCTCTCACTTTATGACTTCTCTCTTTGTTTTTGTGATTTAAAGATTAGGGACAGTTGAAGATGTTGGCATTTTTATGGGACACTGACGCGGAGATAGATGATAACTTTCTACTGCCCTCATCCCAGTTTTTTTTGGGTCAGTGCGGCACGAGTTTCTCTTATAACATCTTTATTAAACGTCTTCTCAGAAATTAGCTTCCATACACATCGGAAGCATTATAAGGTTAAGGCGCGCTTACCGAGGTTGGTGAATGATCTTATCATAGCGAGTTTCCTCGTTGTTTTGGAAAGCACTTGGTCCTTATTGTCATTGGTAGATCAACGACAGTCGTTACTGTTAGTCAGCAGCTCGTAAATCTGATAAACAGTCTTATCATGGGGTATCGTATTACCCAGTTACTGGGTTGTGGAGGTCAGATAGGCAGTCACTTTATGTGAAATATTAAACTGCATCCGGTTCGACTGGAAGCCAATCCCAACAAAGTGGGAAAAGGTGATGATGACCAAATCGGGAGCATTTTATCCCACAACTCATTCCTTATTATATTTTGCTACTTATTATAATAAAGTTTTTAATTAAGCAGTTCCACAGTCCAATACTTCAATTACTTAGTGAATGACTCATGGAATTGTAGTTCTCCAGTATTTATAATTGCAAGAGTTTAAATATTCCATTGTTATGAGCCTTGTAATTTATCTCGGCGACAATACAACGGCAGACCAAGGTAACAAATCAAGGAAGTGACTGACAGATTTGTGAACGTTTTTTATTTTTGAACCCCGATTTTAGGTTATTTAAAATGGCTTTGTTATTAGCCTCACTCTAGTTCAGAAGCAAAGAGGTGTCCTACGATGGGGTGAGATCACCTATAAGAATCTGGAACTCTTGCGCATTGACGTAACACAGTAAAAGTGAGCAATTTCTCTCATAAATTTCTCTCATAAATAGTTACCTTGATAGTAGTCCAGATGCCGACATATTTGTGGACAGTATTAACAGCATAAGGAAAGACGTATTGTTGTTTCTAAATAGATTATTGTAATAGAATATTTATACTGATAATATGAGTTTAAATCATTTGACACGTATCTTTTATTTTATTGTTATAAACTTCATAATTGTATTTATTTGAATATCAGTGTTTGATAATTGAATTTAATCGGGTTATTTTATTTTTTGACAGTTTTGGTTTAGTACTTATTTTATTTGACAATTTCATTTATTTCAATTAACTGACTTTATTAGAGGACATGTTTATTTTATATTACTATTATTTTTAATTTATAAGTTGTTTTTTGACATTATTGTATTAATTTTCTTAATTTTTTATCTCGTATTTTTTTTAATGTAATGTTTAAATTATTAGCATGTAAGCGTTTTGGTGTCAACTGTAAGCTTATATTGTGTCTTTTTAATAAATAAATAAATAAATAAAGCTACTTATTTGGCTAGAGAGTCCGGCTCTGGATAGGATGGTTGTCGTGGGACAGAAGGCCCTATTGAGGCATACCACCGTCAGTGGGGTCGCTCAGCCGTCAACACAGTACCCATACCATGAGTTGTCATTACGATACTCGATCATACGCATCGACCGCGTTTGGCGCTCTCATTGGTTGAGAGTTCATACAACCTTAGAGCGGGCCAATGAGAGCGCCAAACGCGGTCGATGTCGATGATAGAGTATCGTAATGACATCTCATGGTAGTGGTATGGGTACAGGTTACAAGTAGTGGTATCGTTGCCTGCAGGAAAGACAGCTAGGAGATGGATCCCACCAACGACGATATAATACTAGACTCCGCATGCACGATCTAAGGAACAAAAATTATTCTACCAACTCGCTGAGGTACTACGTAAGCGAGGGGGACGGGGTACTGCGTAGTGATTGGCTAATTCAAGGTCTGTTCTGTCTCAACGTATGATTACGGCTCACAGGATTGGTCGAAATGAGACGAATATAAGACTTTTTTGCCTAATGTGTTGGCAGACATCGGTCGCCTGTTATTAGGAGTCTAGTATTATATCGTCGTTGGATCCCACACACCCATATTTATCGTGGTAAAATCATCAAATGAGTCCTCCTACCCCTACTTTCAGATTGTACTGGCTAAAATTCACGGTGATCCTTCAACAGCTCTTTACATTCCAGTGTCGCAGATACCTAATGAGAGAGTACCGCGACCCCGCAGGTTTTGGGCCCTCTAAGAGGTCAGATACCCACCCTAAAGTAATTGAAGTATAACATGATTCTCCTAAATAAATACAATTACCTAGTTGAGTAATTCAGAAAGCTTTTCTGATATTTCAGCCGTACCTACCTAATAGGTACATAAATTCTCTTAACATACTTTCAAGTTGAGGACTTGTACCACATCTTGTTAGAATGTTGTGCATATGGTGACTTGAGGCCACAGTTGTGTACAATGGTCGGTGGCGATGTGTATAGTGGTGGAATTAATGTTATGCTTGGGAAGCCTCTTTCGGAGCAGAGTGTGGCTATTTATAAATTTATTAAGGCTGTTTTTTCGAGGAGAGATACTTTTTAGTTCATATCTTTTATGTTTTCTTTTTAATGGTTTCAACACTCTGTTCCGGGCTGTTTCCTAGGAGTGGCGTGGGTTCTGCCATTGTACATGTCTCCATCGATTATGTCGGTAGGCTCTGTCATTGGGTTGCTGGGTGTCCGCCATTTTGGCGAGAGGTGATTTTTTATATAGGTAATTATGTAAATTAGGTAGTGGTTGTGTTTTAAATGTTTTTAGTTTATACATAGATAGTATTTAGTTTATTTTTTAAATGTACTAGCGTTACCTTACGAGGCTGACCTCGTACAAATGTGCTGCAAGCCTCTATATAAATGATTAAAAAAAAAACATACTTTCAGTGGAAGCAAACTAAAATCTTGTTGATATTGAACCGGTAACCAAACCAAACCACCTGAGGTAATATTAAACAAAAATACACACAATGCGTTTTATTAAAACATAATGCTTGTGTTTATAAACTAAACAAGATGTAACATCAGCAACTAATGTTGTGTGACCTAGTTCACGGCACGTATTGACACGGTCACAGTTAGGATGGGTGTGCACTTTTGTTACTGACTCAGTTATTTGATGTAGTTTTCTGAGATGTAGGAAGTTATTTATGTATTGATAGTGTTTGAAAATGGTTCATAGAGGGATATATGAATGTAGAAACTATAGGTACGGAACCCAATGAATTATTGTTGTGAAAAATAGGGTGCAATTTAAACTGAGTTTTGTAATTGATTGACAGCTGTGCTACGTGTTGCGAATTTGATTCCCGCACCGAATGAAAGAACAAATATTAAGAATGATCTGCTAGTAGTTGTACTTTAAGTGGGTGTTTGTGTGAGTTTACATGTTTGTAGAATTAATTTAAATTCTCAGTGCGTGGTAGGTTTTTTTTTTTTCAAATAATATATTGTCTAACAAACTTCGACGATACCTACGGTTGGCGCAGTGATTGAGCGATCGACTGCAGCTGTAGGTACAGCGTGTCGCGGGTTCGAACCTCGCACGGAACAAATATATGATCTACAAGTAGTCGTTACGGGTGTTTGTATAATGTGAGTTTCTATGCTTGTAAATGCACCCACGATACAGGAATAAATTCCTAGTGTGGGGGGGGGGGGGGGGAACTTTTTTAAAGAAGAAAACCGGCCTACCGTCATCAGTTCATCACACTTGGTATTTCGCAAACGGTTGTATCGCAGAGTCACGTTGTAACTAACTGTATAATTATGTAGGTACATATGTTGTTAGCTCAAAAGACGTAAATCAATCTGACTTAGTGATTAAATAAATGAAACGACATTATATTAACACCCACTCAATTCAAAACGCTAACATTTTCATTTGCGCACAAATGTCGAAATGTATTGTGTGGATGCAAACTGCCGGAATTGAGACACCATGGGAAACAACAGCGAGCCATAGACAATGACAATGAGTCTATGCTCAGTTATTACAGAGTTATTTTCGTTCTGAAATGATTGTTCCACATTGTCGTTGAGATGTGGGCTATGATTCTGTGAATAGCATACCGATTACTGTAATTTTTTGCCATGATGGAGTGGATTTTCGAGCGGAAATGTACAGTTTTTGATCTAATGAGGCCGTATTAACTAATCGGTGGACTAGGTTTCACTGAAACGATTTGGGGTAACAGACGAAATTGTGTATGAAATATTATATTGTTAAGATTCAGATCTGAGTAAACTTTGGTAGTTGCATGATCTGTTTGGGGCTTAGAATATATGTAGCACTAGCAATAACTTTTCTTAAAAGCGTTTCATACTTTTACAATAACTTTCAACAGGGTTTTTTTAATGTAGGTATATTTAACTTTTGATTTAACCATTATGCTACCAGTGACAGAAAACCAGTTTGTTGTCAATCAAGAGTCATCAATGTCGTGGTGCCATCTCTTTGTAGGCTTGTCGCGTTGTCGGTCATTGTGGTAGGTTCTTTGGCTTCGGTCGTGCTACTGTCTAAGCAGGCACTGTGGCCTTAGAACGCAAAGGGAATTCGAGGAAACAGGTTAGTTTTAAAGGTACCTACTAAGAGTCTAACATTCCACATACAATATACATAGGGCTCCACTAGGGGAGGCTAAGGTACATGTGCTACCAGGGTAAGAATCAATTAATGCAATTTTAACACATCAAAAAAAAAAAAGACAACATTGCCTTTAGTCGCGCGTTACGCCTGCGTCTACGCCTGTTTACTGTTGTTTCATGAAGTCATAACTCTTCGCAGAATCATCCAAGTGACTAAACTCGAAAAACATGACACCCAATAACAATCCTCGGCTCAAAACTATCAGCTATTACCGCTGCAACAGCCACATTATCCCTCACAATAAATATCGCAGTTATAAGCAGAACAGTTGGCTGCAAACGTAGCGCATTACAGTTATCAGCCGCTTGCAGCCGCTGCGTTCCCGTTTACCTTATGTAATTGGTCTGTTTGTCTGTTGAAGGCTTGCAGTTTTCATTGGCGACAATTATTTTTATTGAGAGTGGTTGGGAATTGTTCGTTACTGGAACTGACGTGTGGACCGTGAGGCTTTTAATTTGAGTGATGTTTTCGGCTGGCTCTAATTGGTACTTTTTTCTGTTTTGTTTTGAACAATCTTGTAGTCATCAAAGTCCGTGATTTATGGCTCAGAATTAGGATTTGCAATTATAATAAATGTTTTTTGTTGTACAAAAAGCACACAGTCATGCACGAGAAAACTCTGAACATGTGAGGTACATAATTATTGTTATTGTAACATCTGTAATTATGCATTCGAAATAAATAACTATTTCCATGTTATCTTAATATAACCTAGAACAACATTGAAGGTTTTTAATATCCTCATGTCATCGCCATGCCTTTGAAAGGCACTGCTAGGTACATTCGCAAAACGTCAAGTAACAGTCAACTTTAGAGCTTCTCGAAAGAGACTGAATCACCGTCTTCCTGGTAAAATGCTTTGATTCGATGTGACTTCCTGATGTTCCGTTCTACCATTTTAAGCGATTCCTAGGATACCGCTCGTCTGCGCTTATAACTCAAATTATGCACACAGGTAAACCAAGAACTTAGTTCTTACACATTACCGCTGTCTTTTTAAAATTATTAAAAATCTCCCCTCATTTTATAATTGTGGAAAATACTGTGGATCTGTAGCGCACGAGATCGATGCCCGGCGGCTTCGTTACCCCGGACCGTCCGCCGTCCGCTCCCGGACCATATTCATTGATTCCGTTAGTCTTTTATTAGTTGCTCGATGGACTGGACACGATAGACTATTGATATGGATCGGTTTTGTTGTGGAAGATAATGGCTTTTCATTTAGCTGGTTTTAGATGACTGGATAGGTTTAAATCGATCCCAAATATTAGAGTGTTGAGTTAAAACGAAAATGTCATGGGCTTTTATTGCTAGCAAAAATTAACTCAGTTACAAAAGTCTACGATTACCTTTACACTGCAGTCAATTGTAGTTTGCAATAAAGATATTATTTATGGTGTCGTTAATCCAGTATTGTGCTTCGGATGCAGTTCGGTCACACACCATATTCTGACAGATAGTAACTGAGACTTTTTATCCGTTCCACAAATTTTAATCACTTAGTTACTACTTAATCACTTGTCTAAAAAAATGTCAGATTATGGCGTTGACATAAGGTCCATTTTGCAGTCACACTTGTTTTAGAGAAGTGTTCAACAAATGTTTAAGTTTTTGTAGTAAGGCTGACAATGTTGATTTTTTTTCAAAATTGGTACTCTATATGCTAACAATAGCGCAAATATTTGTTTCAGTAAGCTCATAAATTATCTCTACCTGGTTAGTCTGAAACTTCTATTGTATTTTAGTTATGTTTTAATAGAAATGTTTAATGTTTTTGTAGTAAGGCTGTTAGTTTTTTTCCAATTTGCGCACAAAAAGCGAGAAGTTGGCGTTTGCTCGTGGCCATTTTTCTCATAATAATACCCATTACACTATTCATCTGATTAACTAGTTCCTTCTTAACCCTTACTTTGTAAGTGTTGTCCTTTTCCCAACCGCTGCGTCCACAACAAACACGCGGACGTGCCGTCTGTCGGACAACATTTGTCCGACGCTGTTTGTGTTGCGCTTCTGTATTTACGTATTATTTCAGCTAGATGCTGCTTGCACCGGTTTCAGCTGCAGTTAAGGACGATCTAACTGTTTTACTTGGAGGTTAATGTAGTTTAAGTAGAGTATAGAAGCAACTTCCAGACAAATACAATTATAGGAAATGCTTGAAGTCTTTTTGTCACTTTGTCACCCATTCGAATTAGTCAAAAGATAGCCGGCCGCTAGGAACTATTTGTCACCATAATCAGCGCTCTCTTAATATAACTTCATAGCACTTGACTGGGAAACAAAAGTCACCTCGATAAAAAGTCACCAGTGAGCGGCAAGTATCGTTGAAATACTGAACTCGATAAAACACGTTCCGTTTGTGTTTCAAATCTTTTAAGATCAGAGGCCTTAACGCGATCCAGTTTAGGCTGTGGGAAAGACACAGAGCTATACAAGTCGTCTAGCGCCATCTCTTTCCCACAGCCTAAAGACTCACGCTTTAAGAATTCATGGTAAGCCACCAGATTATTGTTTTTGTTTTTATACCATCAAGGCCCGTTTCGCACCACATTATTTTGTGGTGCGAAACGATTTGCTTTTGAAAAGTTTCTCAACCGTACTTTATGTGGCTCCACCTAGCTTGATGGAAGCCTGTCTTATCATTGAATTGAGATTTGTTTACTTGCCACATGATCAGGAAATATTTAAACTCATGTTGCAATAAAATAGTGCGAATACTTTACTAGTCTATGGAGATTCAGGAAGTAATACCAACCCCAAGATTTCCCCATTAAATTAGCATTGCAGTCATAGACAAGAAGTGGTTGCGTCGTACCATCATAATTAGTAGCAAATTAATAATTAATATTGCGATGCACACGTGTTTAGCATTGAAATGCGCAGGAGTGGAAATCTATGCGGATTTCTTGGAAAATGTGATGAGTGGGTGTTTTATGGTAATGTGTGTGTTACATACTTTTACATGGTTGATTGCTTGTTAATGCAAATTTTTCCGCAAAGGGTAGGTAGCGATTGGACGATGAATAAATTGTAAAACATAAATCATCTGTCCGTATGATTGCTTTGAAGCGTTATTGTGACAAAGGATTATAATTTAATTTTAGCTGTTCATAAATCGTGAGTTTGGAATTAAATACTATTTTTTACTACTTATTCCACCTTAAAATTAAAAAACAAGTGTTTTAAGGTTTTTGCCTATCCATCAATTATTATTTGTTCAATCATCTAAAATAACTTATAACATAAAAATTACGTACCTAAATGTAATCATAATCTACCCTGCTGTTCCTCAATAATACCTGCCCAAACAATTCATAGATTAATCCATTTAATCAATCAACCCAGCTTACCGGGCTCCTGGGCTATAAAGCCCTTACACACCGGCGGGCCAATAGCAGCGAAGCGATTTTAACCCAAGTACACACTGTGCCGATAACAGCAATTAATAGGCGCCACTGAGCGGAGCAATTTGGCAACGAGCAGCGTGTAATTAAATGTTGCTGAGTAGTGTGCAACTAGCCGTATTGCTATGAGCTTCTATTGCTCTTGAGATGGCTATAAGATGTTGCTTCTGTGGTGCAATTTAGGCTGGGCTTAGACTATGTGGAGGTGTGCCAGTCAGTATCCTGAGGTCCTATGATTTATGTTAGGCGTTTGAAGTAAACTGGAACTTTGACGTTAGTTATAAGGAAAAAAAAACCTCCTGAATTCATTTTTCCATTCAATAAAGAAAGTAAATACTTCAAGTACCCTGTAAATACAATACAAAAATCTTGTGATAAGGTCTCTGTTTCTTTGGAAAAAGCCAACTCTTACGTACTTTAAAACAAATTAAATGAGTGAGATTTAAAAGATTACTGCCTGAAAATTAGCGGTCGACCGAATGGATCCTAAATCCTGTATAATTATTTGGTTTTATAAAAGATTAAGGATCCTTTCCGTCTATATTGCTTTAAACCACGCACCAGTACACAATTGAGTCTGAAAGTTTCCTAATGAAAAATTCCAATGACTCAGTTCGAATCGATTGTATAGAGGACCAACTTTAAGCCTTTTCTCAATTATGTTGAGATCGGCTTCCAGTCTAACTGTAGGCTCATGAACACTATTATTTTTGAACCTAACCTAACGTCTCATCATCATCATCTCCCGAGCCTTTCACCAACTATGCTGGAGTCGGCTTCCAGTCAAACTGGATGCAACATGGAGTGACTGCCTATCGGACCTCGATAACCCAGTAACTGGATAATACGTTACTCCATGGTAAGGAGGTCGCGGACTGTCTGATCAGGTAACCCTGACCATGGAACGTAAAGGGCTATCGAAGGATCACCGTGGACTTTGGTCAGTACAAATTTGACAGTCCCTCCTATGCGGCTCTGGGTGGGACGACTCATTTGTTAATTTTTCTTAGATATAAAAAAGAGCCCCTTGGTAAGATTATCAGACCTTCAAGCTTCTGAGTAACAGTTACGACTTTCATAATCTGATAGTCATTTTGCTAATTATGTTGGGGTCGGCTTCCAGTCTAGAGGCTGTTGAACACCATTATTTTTCACTTCTTTCGCCTGCCGTTTCTCAACTACGTTGGAGTCGGCTTCCAGTTGAACCCGAAGCAACTGAATATCATAACATGAAGTGACTGCCCCTTTAAGACTGGTTGTCAGATCTCCGAACTTCTGAGTAACAGATTACGACTTTCATAATCTGATAGCCATTTTGCCAATGGGGAAGGCCGGTCAAAGCTAATTGTAGATGGCGCCACCATAGGTAAGTCCTAATCCGACCAATGAGGTCGGTTTATTTGAAGTACCTATAAGATTTGAACCAATGACGATGCTTGGATCTAGCTAGACTAGCTCCATTAGTTTCCCAGTTGCCATACCCATTGTGTTGGGAACGTCTTCCAGTCAAACTGGAATCTTTTGAACACCATTTTTTTTACCCAATCGTCCACAACCCAGCCACACACGTTAGTCAAAGTGTTTATTTTCCGCGTACGTAATGAATTCATATTAATATTAAACGTGGGCTTTTCAGTCGAAATATAAAAGTAATCTGCAAAGGGTCTGATGTAAGATGTAAGGTACACTGTATTCACTTCGCTGACTCCGGCGAGGTGGGGCTGGAGTGATAGCGACCTGTCAGAACGATAATTATGTTGATGATTAATGATTATTATGTATGGAAGTCGCAATGGTTGAAAAACTTTATTATCTCTAGCGTTACAATTATTTTGCAGATAATTAATTGGACACCTGTAAAGTTTTGGATGCCTGAGAATCCAAAATGTTAGCTAAAAGAGATTGGTCCTTCCAAGTCTGTTAAATTCATTATTTTTATTTAAAAAAAAAACAATGTCGTTAGATAAAAAAAAATATTGTTAATATATTTATGTGTTTTATGACAGTAGTTCTTTCTTTAATGCACCGAGACATTTTAGCCGGAGATATCTTTATCTTTCTTTACATATAATAAAATCTTTAGAGCTGTCATTCCTGTACATTGAATATTTTTTTCTTTTTGTATTTTTTTCGAGATAAGGGATCGATTCTGATGCCAAATCAACTTTTTTTTTCTTTCGAAATTTTTTATGTTTTTTTGATTTGATCTATCTCTTAAACTACTGTAAAGTTGTCGATCAAATTTTCCTCAAATATTCCTAATAATATGCTTTTGTTGATAGGCTATGTATCATTACGCTATTTTTCCTGGGAGATAAGCAATGGGAGAGGCCTGTTGGTCTAGCGGTTAGTGACCCTGACTGCTATGCCGGGGGTCGTGGGTTCGATTCCCACCCAGGACAAATGTTTGTGTGATGAGCACGATCATTTGTTCTGTCTCTGGGTGTAATTTATCTATAATATGTATGTATTTAGAAATATATAAGTATGTATATCAGTTGTCTAGTACCCATAACACAAGCTCTGCTTAGCTTGGGACTAGATGGCGTTGTGTGATAGTTGTGGAAGATTTATTTATTTATTTATTATTAATTTTAAATTTTGTTGTTTTTATCTGTTTGTTTTTAGTTGGAAGCTAAACCACTGGATATTATTTAGTAAATTTTTCCCCAAATATTCCTTAAACTGCTCTTCTATTAATAGGATATGTATAATTACGCTATTCCCTTTGGGGGATTAGCAATTTTATAATATGTTGATTTTCAGTCATTGTTGACATTTGTATAAGAACCGCTATTTGAAAACACTGTCAGCGTACTAGCCAGTCTGGTTGGTATCCTGCTTAACTTGCGTGCAAGGGGTCTCTGGATCAAATCTCGCTGTTTCTTTTTTTCACTTTTTGAGTTTTCTTATATTTGTCCTGAGAGTTTCAAATAAAAAAAAATGTGTATACTTTTATTTCAATATTATTCGCGATTTTAAATTATTACTATTTTTTTTTCAATAGTTTTCTAGGATATAAATATACACTGATTTAAATTGTAGGTAGTAAGTTGGATATTTTTTTAAATTGTAATTGTTTCGAGGTGTGGAATTTTAAAGATTAGAAAAAATTGTGTTTATTTATGTTTTGAATTGGTATTCAAACCAGTGCATAGATTCTGTTTTAAACGACGACAAGTTGTACTCATCGAGTCAGATAATTAGTTATTTTTTAGGTATCACGCGGAATGCAAGGGAGAAGAGCAATGCTATCGTACGTTCAATTTGCAGCGATACTGTAAATCGACCCAAAAATGATAGTCTAATGTTTAAAATAAACACGGTTCTTTGAAATTAATGTCGCTCAAATAAGGACGTTTCCTATGCAAACTATTCTACTGGCCTGTTGGTCTAGTGGTTAGTGACCCTGACTGCTATGCCAGAGGTCGTGGGTTCGATTCCCGCCCAGGACAAATGTTTGTGTGATGAGCACGATCATTTGTTCTGTGTCTGGGTGTAATTTATCTATAATATGTATGTATTTAGAAATATATAAGTATGTTTATCAGTTGTCTAGTACCCATAACACAAGCTCTGCTTAGCTTGGGACTAGATGGCGTTGTGTGATAGTTGTGGAATATTATTATTATTATTATTATACTCCTTTATTCATTTTTTGTCACATTTTATACATTTTTAAATATTATTACAAAAAAATAAAAACATTTAAAAATATAAAAAATAGGTGCCCACCAGCATCGGGAACAGGGTCCAAGCTGCCGGTGGTTAGGGCTCCAGAGAGAGGAACCTCCTCACTATGCGTGCCGTGTCCAAGAGAACTGCTTTCTGCATCAAGCCCTTGAGCCAACTGCACAAGGAGAGCCTCTTAAGATGTTGGTCGAGGCTCTTCGCGATTAGTCCATTGACCGTAACGACTATCGGTACAATGACTGCTGAGTCCACGTCCCACATGTCAACAATCTCGTGAGCTAAATCAAGATACTTGATTTTTTTATCATTTTCAGCTTTCACGAGATTCTCGTCATGAGGGACGGTGATGTCAACAATCATTGCACGGCGCTCTCGGCGATCTACCACCACTATATCAGGCTTATTGGCTACAATAGTCCTGTCAGTGATGATAGATTGATCCCAGTACAATATGGCATGACCGTTTTCAAGAACTGGGTCGGGCACATACCTATAGTATGGTACTTCAGAATTCACAAGGTTGTACTGCAGGGCAAGTTGCTGGTGGATAATCCTAGCTACTAGATTGTGTCTGTGCAAGTACTCGCTGTTAGCAAGACGAGAACAACCGGAAATAATGTGTCTGATCGACTCACCGGGACGGTGGCATGCCCGACAGATGTCAACCGTACCGTCCTTGACAATATATTTCCGGTAATTGTTCGTCATGATAACCTCATCCATAATCGCACAGACAAAACCTTCGGTTTCTCCGAAGAGGTCACCGAAACGTAGCCAGGCTACAGACGCCAAAAAGTCTACATCGGGCCCGTTAAGGGCCCGATAAAACCGTCCGTGTAGCTCCTTGCTCTGCCATACCTCCCTGCGGTCATTAGTATCCAATACCACAGGTTTGCGCCAGTTCTCGTTGGCCAAGGAGAGCGGGGTAAGGCCTTTGTCCACTGAGACTACATCATGATGCATCCCCACGTCGGCTTTAAGGAAGTATTCCCTGAGACTGCATACCTCGCGGTTGTGCAAGGTCTTAGCATTGAGTAAGCCACGGCCTCCACACTTCCGCGGGATATACAGTCTCATCACCGATGACCGTGGGTGATGCATCCGATTTGCAGTCAGCAGTGTACGGACCTTTCTATCCAGGGCGTCAAGTTCCGTTTGAGTCCATTTGAGTATGCCGAAAGAATACATCAGAACCGGCATGACCCAACTATTGAAGGCGCGCACCTTATTTCCGCCTGATAAAAGACTATTTAACACTTTGTTCAGGCGGCCAAAGAAGCGCTCCTTCAACGATTGCTTCATGCCAGTAACATTGATGCCCAATGATTCCGACATACCCAAATACTTATAGGTTTCGGTTGCGGAAAGGGATCTAAGGTTTATGGAATCTGAGAGTTGGGTGCTCACAGATTCCACAATCTCCCCTCGCTTTACATGCATGACCGCACATTTCTCCACACCAAATTCCATCATAATGGCGCTACTGAAGGTTTCAGTGATCTTCAGTAGCCCCATCAGCTGCGAATTGGTGGGGGCAAAAAGTTTCAGGTCATCCATATAAAGGAGGTGCGATATAACCCGACCGCCTCTCCTCAACCGATAACCTAGACCCGAATCCTCCAGCAGTGTGCTAAGAGGATTCAGGGCTAAGCAAAACCAAAGCGGACTCAAACTGTCACCCTGGAATATTCCTCGCTCAATCCTAATCGGTTCGTCGTTCCCAGGGGTCTGCCGACATCCTGGATAGAGAAGGTACGTCCTCCATTGCCGCATACATGACAACAAGAAGGTGCGAAGTGTAGCATTTATTTTATACAACTCCAGCACCCTCATAAGCCACGCATGCGGCACAGAGTCATAGGCCTTCTTATAATCTATCCAACACGTCGACAGATCCCTCCGGGATCGACGAACCTGTTGGCTTACGGCCATGTCAATAAGGAGCAGCTCTTTAGTACCGCGGGACCAATTCCTACATCCATTCTGAGAGGCAGACATAATTGAATTGCTATCAATATGATAAGCAATTTTTGCTCTCAGAATGGATGTTAGAACTTTATAGATAGTCGGTAGACACGTAATAGGTCTATAGTTTTTTGGTTCCGCGGTACTACCCGATTTATAGAGCAGGTGGGTAACTCCTGTGGTAAAAAACATTGGTAGCGACCCTGTCTCTAAAGATGACTGAATTGTGAAGCTAAGCAAGCGTGCGAACTTCGTAGCCATTTTATCCAAAAATTATGCAGCCCGTCCGGCCCTGGAGATTTCCAATTAGGTAACGGACGGACTGCATGGGCCACGTCAAGTGAAGTTATGGATATTGCTTCCATTTCTGGGATTGAGTCACACGCTCGCTCAACCACACGCATCCAGTCACCCTCAGTGTGACCAACGGGCACCGACCAAATACTTCGCCAAAAAGCACTCATGGCTTCATTATCTGGCAGATGCCCGTCAGTAACACCCCGATTGAGAATGGGTCGCTCCCACGTTCTGTATACCCACCTTTCATCACTTTGGAACATGCGATTCTGAGTGTATCGATCCACTCTTCTCCTATACCGGCGGATACGGTTCGCCCATGCATAAACTTTCTGCTTCAGGAAGTCAATGCGCTCTGTGAGACGGGACATATAATCTTGAGAACTGATTCCAGTTCCCGAGAACGCCCGTCTCACAAAGCGCATCACCCTTGGGCGTGTATTTCCCTCCCTGAAGCAGATGAGCTTTCCAATGAGCACCCTGGCCTCATTGATACGACGCTCAATCCTGCACTGCCAGGCTGGAGCGGCAGGTTTCGGTCGTGTAGCTCTGTCTGTGTTTGGAAATTTGACATGAGCTACACGACACGCCGCGACAGCCGTACAATACAAGATTGAGTGTGTATCGCAAAGGTTTGCGCTGCTCTCAATAAATTCTGGTAACAGCGCATCCAGGGCACACACTAGCGCTCTGTTTTTTTTATTCATGGGCAAACGTGGTAGCCCGGTCTAAGATCAGGTGATGTGAACCGATACTCACGAATCGCATCCTCCAAAGCACTCCTATTTCCACATTGCACTGGTGATCTGCAGATATAACCCTGTCGGCCTCCTCCTCAACATCCTGGTTTACTCGCGCAGTAACAGGTGAATGGGAGTTTACCTGTGTTGCGAGAGGGTTGTCGACAGGGCTACTCCGCACTTCCGAGCGCAGCCGATCAAGTGTAGCATCATCCAACCTATGACTACGTTGAATCACGCGCACCTGATCCGACAATCGTTGGGCCGAGACGTTGACAGCGGGCTCAAGCACCTGAAACAGAGAGAGCATCCTGGTCCGGTATGCCGTAAGGTTAATGCCCCCCTCTGTAGCCCCATAATATGCGCGCATCACATTTTCGTTAATGGACTGAGTCCAACGAATGCGCGACACATTTCCACCGGCAGCGGGGACCCTGTTCGGGGCCTGTTGGCCTCGAGGTCCCAAGCCCGCTGGTGGCCGTCCTCTTCCTCGTCGTGGCGGTGGTGGTGGCGTCGACGGCGGGGAGAAAAACTCGTCGCTGGAGCTCGACGCAACTGCAGCTACCGGCGACACGGCGTCCACGGGTGAGGCGCGTCCCGGCGGCTGCGAGGCGGAGCTCAGCGACGAGCCCGGAGATGGTAGTTGTGCTGGCTGTGTCTTGGTTCGACTTCTCGTAATCATTACAAAAGTACTGGATTCATTTTCTTCTTTTTTCCGTCATTTTATTGCATTGTTGTTGTTGTTGTGATAGAGTTTTTATTATTGTTCGTTAGTGTTGATACCAGAATCATATTTTAACGTAAGTTTTTGCAACAAATAAATTAAATTTAAATGTAAAATGAGGAAGAAAATTTTTCACGTCAGTTACTTTTGACAGTCGAACCACAGATTATTATTACTATTATTTATTATTATTATTATTACTATGTAGGTACCTAGATATAACATTATTGATCTAAACTAATAATAAAAATGCAAGTATGTTTGTTTTTTACATTTTCACGCATTACTACCTACTGAATCGATCGTCCCAAAATTTAGCATATACGTTGTCAGGAGTATAGACACGGATATAAGGTATCTTACATCCCGAATAACAGAAGAGAGCTGTTGCCGAGAAAACAATTACGTTCATATTCCAGATGGCGCCACACGATCCGTATTGTTTCTCAAATTCTAAAATAACGCAAGCGAAGTCGCGGGCAAACACTAGTCATCAATAAAGTAGTGAATTAACAATCTCAGACTTGGTCCTTCGAGTCGGATCTTTCTCTTGAAATTTATTTAGAGCTTCCGTCCTTCAAGCTCCCATTCGAATCTTTCTCTCCAAATTTTGTTCCTCCGTGAGTGGCACCGTACCTGACCCCAGTGCTTTGACCATCGATGCATGCTTATCCATACGATCACGGTCCGAGCCGTATTAATTCGGGGCACACACAATCGCTTTTTTAATGTACAAACACGGAGCAGTGGGTTCACGAAAATTACAAATTCCTTTGTTAGAAAGTCTTTTGGGTGAAACTTTGATGAAAGGCCTGAAGGATTTAGAATTTGAATTTTAGTTCAGTAAAGGATCTTTCAGGACTTTTTTCAAATCTGTTTATTTGTGCTTTGAAAGGATTAAGTTCTCAGATTAGATTGGATTTTTAATAGAGTACTATTAAACTATTTTTCCTATAGAAATGTATCAGTCTTTTTGCAGGCACGATTCTGCTATTATGTATTTTTATACTTATATCATAATCCAGCAGGTATTTGGTGTTCCAAATCTTTGGTGGTCTATAAAAATGCTAAGTATTAATGACACAACAATTACTAACAATTTGTTTTGAAAATCAGAGATTCTGTCAATTCAGCAAAACCTAATTAAATGATACCTAATTAACTAATTTGATAAGCAAATCAAACTCTAGTACTGCTGATGTCATAACTATAAATTCTACATTAAAATGATTGGGTAGGCAAACAGTGGTCGCTTTATCTGAAAATAGAATGTATATTTAAGTTAAATATTAGCCATTATTTAATAGTCTGTGGATGTGGATATAAACTGAGGCCTTATCATAAGATTTCTGTTTTTTTTTTTTTTAATATGTTTATTTAAGGTCGCTTTTTAACATCTAAGGTCACTAGCGACCACAGATCTCTATATTTTATTTACAGCGCATTTGAAGTATTTACTGCGTAAGTGCGTAAAATTAAAATGCCCTCTATTTTTTTCCATCACATCAAAAATTCAGTTACGTCACAAAAACGGTACGGTTTTTGAACGTAAGATTGTTTATGAATGTTAGAGTGTAATTTAAATATTTATTTTATTGGACGTTCACTTTTGACTTTGACCTATAGGATACACAACAGTGTGACCTCACTTGGCAATGACACAAGTTGATAAAATATTATTAGAATACTTAATCACTTTGGGCACTATCCGAATGTCACATCACATGCTGAGATAGGGCCTTTTGGCTTCATACAGGCTCTTTGTTATTTTCTTTTTTTTTCTTATATAATTCTGTTTTTTTTTTTAATTGTTTTTCTGTCCTGTGTGAGTCTATTAAAACCCTTTCTTTTTTTCAATACCCTGTTTTATAATAGAGGAGAGTATTTTTGCTTTGGCTTTTTTTAAAGTCGTGTGCCACCTGCGGTTGTTTCACATAATCTTTATTGGCTAGGTGGCATACAACCACAGCTATTATTAAAAATTTCTGTAACACGGAAGATAATGAAAGAAGTATAATAATATAGGTTGTGTATGAAATAAAAGATAAATATTTAATAGTTTATGATTGGAAAAATATCGGTCAAATGAATATTTTTCTTGGTTTAATACTTTTCAGTGCGAGATTTGATGTCGTTACAGTAATTATGGTGCCAGAAAACCACCTTTTCTATCTTACTGATCTACTTAGTACGTGCGGAGTTTCTTTACATTTATGAACGAAACAGAGTGTGTCATAAGGTGACAGATGGAAGAGGAGGTATCTTGTTGCACCGATTCTAATAATATATCGATACTAATAATATAAAGCTGAAGAGTTTTGTTTGGTTGGACGCGCTAATCTCAGGAACCACAAGTTCGAATTAAAAAAATATTGTTGTGTTGGATGGTTTGTTGCATTTATCAAGGAAGGCTTTATAACATCTCCCGACCAACAGGAGCCAAGCAGCGTAGGAGCAAAACCGCGGTGAACAGATAAGGAAAAAAAGATGATGCTGATCAAAAATGACGATTCAGAGACAAAAGCCTAATTATTATTTTATCTGTATTTATTATTTATTTATTTATTTTAAAGAAGGCTTACAGACGAATACAGAAAAATGTTATAAAAATTATAATATTAACAAATCGCTAATTACAAGCCTCCACATGTAGACAAAAAGAAATTACAAAAGATATTTGTAATAATAGATATGTGTAATGGTAAATCACCTTGCAAAACTTATCACATTGTCTCATCAGCAATGTAAACAGATTACAAACGAATAGTATCAACACTTACGTATGCCATACATCGTGCTCGATCGACTGGACCGGAAAACGCGTCACGGAAGAGTGGACCGGCTTCCGCTGCGCGCGCGCATACGATCGAAAAAATCCGGTTTAACTCCTATTAGAATCGAACAGGGCTCTAGAAAGTGCTTAGATAACTCATTGGTTAAGTAAAAGTGTTTAAGTAAATAAGTTTTACTCTAAAAAGGGATTATACAAGAGGAGGTACCAATTAGTTTGTAGAAGGATATGACACTTCGTTCGACATACCTCAGTGCCTCAAGACGAAGGTCTTCATCCAATGTATGTTACCAGTGATTTACTGCACCGAAACGGTCTTTCACTATCGGCCTCATCTCAAAGCTCAAAGTCGTTCAACGAGCTATGGAGAGGGCTATGCTCGGTGTTTCTCTGCGTGATCGAATCCGAAATGAGGAGATCCGTAGACGAACTAAAGCCACCGATATAGCCCACGGATTAGCAAGCTGAAGTGGCAATGGGCACGCCATATTGCTCGCAGAGCAGATGGCCGATAGGGTCGAAAAGTACTAGAGTGGAGACCGCGGACTAGCAAGCGCAGCGTAGGACGTCCATCAGCAAGGTGGACAGACGACCTTATAAAGGTCGCCGGAAGACGCTGGATGTAGGTCGCTTCCAACCGGCATATGTGGAGATCTAAAGAGGAGGCCTATGTTCAGCAGTGGACGTGCTATGGCTGAGATGATGACATTATATTATATTTTTATATTATTAATTTACCAATACCTCTGAACCACCACTGTTCTTATGAAAAAATGATTACTACCTATAAAAATCCTCTATATTCCCTCACAATAAGACTCATGTTCCCACCCCGATATAAATCATGAAACAAGGTATATTGTTGAGCCTATCAGCCATCTTGTAATTACGTCGGCTGAATAGACAAGATTAATTACATATTATTATTAACGAACACTATTTACATAAACATTACTTGTTCAGCTGGCTGAAGAATGATGTTTTAGTTTAATGCTACTAGGTAGTATCTTGTACTCATTTGGTCCTGAATGTCCCGAGTTCCTTTGTGAATCTAGATCATTAGCAACGTACTGATATAAGTGTAATTTAGGGGTTATGTTATAACTATGTTTTTATCCGACTGCGCCAGAAGGACGGTTATGTTTTTGTTTAAGCGTTTTTGTAAGCAACCTAGTACTATGATACGGTTGTCAGCCAATTCTAAGCACGTGAGATCTTTCGTTAATGCCTATAATGTACCCACTGCTGGAACGCGGGCACCTCTAGCAGAGGCTGTAGTCCAAGAGTCGAGTATGGGTTGGCTGAAGTCACAAGTCTTCGAATTTTCTGATACTAGGGCACCGTGGGTTTTCGCAAGATGTTTTCCTTCACCGATTTGAAAGTTGTGGTGATGAAATAAATAGGTACATAAACTCATTTGTCTGGCTGGCTTTGAACCCACGACCTTCAACAAAATTTATTAATTTAAAACGTAACTGGCTGAATGATCAATGCCCATTAAAAAGTGCTCAAAACTTAATAGAATCATATACATGAAGCCATTAGAGTCTCAGTGCCAGATTAGAACCATAACTTGGCAGAGGGGGCTAGCCCCATGCAACAGCCCCAGACCATAAGCACACAGCACCGGTGTCCCAACACATAACCGATAACCGGGCTCGATAACCGTCCGACACATTAGCGAGGCGCGCGCCGGACAGCCGGACCGTCCGGACTTTCCGTCCGCCCTCCACAACGTCCGGAATGCTGTGTTTAATGTTTATGCGGATTTTACAAAGAGATGCATGTTTTAAAATGTGTCTGTTTTGTTATTGTTTGCTGAAATAAAATGTTGTTGTATAAATATTACGCCTGTAATCCCTGAAAAAGTTATTTAGAGATGCACTTAATGTAGTATAGTTACATTTCGCTAAATTAATATTTTTGTTATGATCACATGATGTCCACCACAATTATGTAAATATTAAAAAAAAACCTGAATGCATTATTCTAATAGCAATATTTATACATTTAATTTAATCCTTATTAGCCTAATAATCATTAAATAAACTAACAAAGAGCGTCTAAACATTCATCCACATCGCTGTATAATTATGCCCAGAACGCTGGCAGCATTGCCAAGTTGGGTGGCAATGCTGATTCTTTGACCGGGAAATAATAAAAAAACAGTAGTAATTTTCTTCATACACAACAACACAACTTCTTTTAACTCAAAACCTTTTACCCTACCTTCGCTAACTCTACACAATATCACTTAATCTCCACAAACAAACCTGCGCTCGTGCTATCAATAGCACAGGCATCGGGAACAGGTTGAACAGTATCGGGTGTTAACCCTACACTGCCATTAGGAAGGCGGCGCACGACCCGGATGTGTCGGCGCTAGCTCGCCGCGGACGGGTTACAAAGCGGGTTGGTGTTAAAATGTAGCTCCGTGTTCCACCTGCTTCGATGCGAGGAAAAAAGTTAAAAAAACTGCTGCGATTTTTGAAAGATTTGAGATGAGGGTGTTCCTATGAATCATGGTCCATGATACCCTTGTGGTTGAAAGTTACAACATAAATAAATAAAATGACGTCTGTATTCTCTAATCGACGTTTATTTCCCGGACAAGTTGGTTTAGAAGGTACCCCAGTCCTTATTGAAATATTTTTTGTGTTCGATAGGACTATCCTATTTATCGAGGAAGGAGGTAGAAACTATGGCAATAGCTAATTGAAGTGTAAAAGATAAAGGCATAACAGCATATCTCCTAAGACGAAAAGACAATAAACCTTGTCTATCATACAATACACTGCCATGAATGGTGCAATAACAGACGAGACAAAACAATGACCAAAAACATGTCATGGAATTCAATTGAATGTTTTATGTGACGCGTCCTTTTATCCCTGACCTATGCTGTAACCTATTCATAATCTTTAAACAGTCATCTAAATATAAAACAGATAGGCTTGCATCATCTCATGCTGTAAAAACCTCTCCTCTAGACTGCCAGTTGAATGCTGAGCGTCCATCTGGGTTAGATTCCTAAGGTCGGGAAGTGTTAAAATGTGCCTCAGTAGGGCTAGGACCTGGATTTTAAAAGTTGAAGTACGATGTATGGTAAACTTCACAGAAAAATCACCCGTTTTGTAAGTGACATCTCTACCAAAGGGGGTGAGAATTCTCTGGAGCTGTATACAAAGCATACGGTCTTTGAAAGCGCGATAAGTTTTGACCTTACATGCTATTCCTTAAAAGCTAGCCCGTACGCTTGCATAAGTTCGTTGTCCATATAGAGCTTTATGAAGTGTCGTGTCAAGTCGCTGTCACTCAATACAGAATTGTAGTTTTGACGCTGGGGCAGCGCTGCACACAAGGCTCCTTAAAGAATAGCATTACTGCATTGGATCTTTCTCTTATCGTGCCCGATTTCCCTCCCATCGGACTATCAGATCATTCCTCCATTATATTGGCACACACTTGTACACTACCTATGTGATATTATATGCCAAGATTAAGGCTATACACCCTGTTACACTACAACAGTACAAACATAACAATAAACCCGCGTGTTTGACTGGCCTGTTGGTCTAGTGGTTAGTGACCCTGACTGCTATGCCGGAGGTCGTGGGTTCGATTCCCACCCAGGACAAATGTTTGTGTGATGAGCGTGATCATTTGTTCTGTGTCTGGGTGTAATTTATCTATAATATGTATGTATTTAGAAATATATAAGTATGTTTATCAGTTGTCTAGTACCCATAACACAAGCTCTGCTTAGCTTGGGACTAGATGGCGTTGTGTGATAGTTGTGGAATATTTATTTATTTATTTATTTATTTATGTGTTTCCACTATCATCACTTATCAACTACCGACAATTAGCGAGATAAACCATTCATCTCCTGGGATGTGACACACGGAACTTAGCAAGACATCAGACAATTTCCTCATTATAAACAAAGAACTAACCTTGCTTATCGAAGGCTGAAGTCTTACATTTTTCCTTTAGGTTGAGGCTACATTAGGCAGCGACGCGATTTGCGACACTTGAGCGATTCATCGTCATCATCTTGTCAGGCTGGAATCACCCACTGCTGGGAATAGGGCTCCGCCTTTTTTGACATGCTACTCTGTTCTGCGTGTCAATCATCCATCTATACCACGCGACTTTTGGAACGAAGTTCCTTATTTTTTTTAAACATTGCCCTTCACTAGGAATTTTTCCTGTGTGTTGTGGGTGCGTTTACAAACAGAAACTCACATACACAAAACCCAGACCCAGAACAACTACTTGAAGATAGCTAACATAATTATTAAATATTTTTTCCGTGCGGGGATCGAACCCGCGACACGCTGTGCAGCAGCCGGTCGTTCAGCTACTGCACCAAAAGTGCCGTCAAACCAACTTTGAGGATATCGTCAACCAAAAGCGCTTTTGGTTTCTTCACGACCCTGGTTTCTTTCCCATGAGCGATTAAAACAAATGGATACTCACGTTTATGGCTACACCGTATCAGCGATACCTTAAGTAACTCGTTTCGCTCTTCTAGTCGCTTCGCAAATCGCTACCTAATGTAGCGTCAGCCTTACTTGATTTTTTTTTTATCTAGTTTTATCATCCAATGAGTTCTCGCGGAATCCCGATCTCAGTCTCGAAGTAACTGAAATCCACGGTGATCCTTCAAGGGCCCTTTACGTTCCAGGGTCACCTGATAAGACAGTCCCGCGACCCCGGAATGTATCGTCAGCCTTATATTAAGTTGCTAGAAGTCACGTATTGCCTGTACCAAGATAATATTTATGGGTAATATGTTCGTGACGATAGACGGAATATTTTTCTGTTTTATTTTATTTTATTGGTTGTTGCTATCGTGTGAGATATGGGCGGACAACCTGTTATTAAGTTAGTTATTATCGGGGTCATGTTTCTTCTTTGCTTAAGAATAGTTTTAAAGGATGTATCTAGGTTTTGTAGTAGGTATTTAATATTCTAGCCTTTATTTAATATGGCATAACAATGTTTCTAGACGTAAAGTTAAACGGTGTGTCTGTCAAACTATATTAGTTGACTGACAATTAAATAAGGGTTTTTCTTCTGTAACAGTTTTATTTATTTAACTATTTTAGGCAAGAACTAAGAAAACTAAAGGTGTCTTGTCTATATCTTTATCTGTTGGCTGGTAAATATCGCTGTAAGCGATATTGATCTATCGATAACGATACGTTTTGTAAATGAGCTTCGTTAAAACTTTGGTTAACAGTAAAGCATCATTTGCTACCTGTATTAATTGATCCTAGAATTTCACATTACCTGTAAACTCCAATTTTAGGGTAACTAAAGGATTTCGTTCGCTGAAGATTGCTGTAATATATGTACCTATAATAAATTTTACTAAAAATCTAGAGTACAAAAGCCTTATCACAATATTATCGTACCTGAAGTGTGTGTGTGTTTTATTGTATGGAAAATCAAAAAACTCCTCTAGTGAATTGTAGTATTTTTTTCTATAAACTTATTATCAAAGTTCCTGTTTACTTTACCTCACAAAAACGTGAAAACTAAAGTCTCCATAGCATAGCGTATTTACAAACAGATTGTATGAAATACATCTACCCTAGGTTTATATTGGGGTCGGCTTCCAGTCGAACCAGATGCAGCCGAATATCACGTAGGTAACTGACTATGACAGATGGTCACCCATCCACAGACTATCCTCGGCAAGCGCGGCTTAACCCAGAAGATCGGCGTGCGCGGCTGTTATTCTATGTGCTATCGAACTACCCTAGGTACGTAAGGTAAAGTGAGACTATTTGGAGAGACAGGAAACTCAGTGATAGAGTCTTAAGTCTCTCAAAACGTTACCTATGCATGCTGTAATGCAAAATGATGTGTCACTACATCTTGTCCACTTTAGTGGTAAACTAGTTGCATCATTTCGCATTACTGCATGCATAGGTAACGTTTTGAGAGACTTTTAAGACTCTATCACTGAGTTACCAGTCTCCCAAATAATCTCCCTTTACCTTACAACTATTTTGTATAGCCAAACTGCCCACTAACACATTTAGCCCAACACATAACACAATATATTCACGCTGTCCCTCTCGGGGGACTGGCAGCAAGCCGCTATTATGTCACAACAAAGGAGGACTATAAGAGGATTTAGAGGGACTCCTTTCACAATAGACGGTTAATGTTGTTAGATTATTAGCTTTTATCTTATTTAACTCAGTGCAGTAGTTGAGTTCATTATACTATAATTCAGAAGAAAATACTTGAGCAGTGATTTTATAATAAAAAACCGGCCAAGTGCGAGTCGGACTCGCCCATAAAGGGTTCCGTAGTAGCAAGTAATATAATATAAAAGTTCATGTAGTTGGTTCTAACTTTGAAAGGTAAATAGCGGTTTAGGTTTAAGTATTAAAAAAAACTATTTACTTTATCTCGTTCAATTTTCAATTGAAGTTTGCATGGTAATGTACAGACGCCAGCAGGTCAACCTACCCGAATCTGTCAGATTTTACCAATGAAACATTAACCTGCTATTCATGTGATTAGGTTGAAATTCTATTAGAGAAATCTTACAGATTGTGGTAGCTTGATGTGCTGGCGTCTGTACATCATATTTTTTTTTTAGTTTCATCATTATCTTGTTTTAGAAGTTACGGGGAGGGGGTCAACTTTTTACCACTTTGGAAGTGTCTCTCGCGGAAACTGTTCAGTTTAGAAAAAAACAATGATAATTATTAGTAACATCAACATCATTATAATAAAGACCTACCTATCCATAAAAGTTTTGAGTTTCGACTGTAAGTATTGGGGCAACCTCCAAAATTAGTTTTATGTTTATTTTTGTGTGAAAATCCTAATGCGGTTCACATAATACATCTACTTACCAAGTTTCAATAGGATAGCTCTTATACTTTCGATAAAAAGTGGCTGTGACATACGGACGGACAGACAGACATGACGAATCTATAAGGGTTCCGTTTTTGCCGTTTGGCTACGGAACCCCAAAAAGGTACTTGTTTATACATTAAAAGAATATTCAATATCAATAACTTTTCGTCTAATCTCCGATACCTATGGTAATAACATCGCCATTACAATAATTAAATACTAAGTGATAATATTTTTATTACGTCATGTCTTGCCTGGCACAAGATGGTACGAGGATATGTATCGCCAATCTAAACGTTAACAAGTTACTAATAAAGTGTGTTTTTCTTTGCAGGTAATTGCACAGTATTTCTTGGGATTCGTTATGGAAAGATCTGAAGGATTTTATCTAAAGAAGGTATAATATGATATAAGTTTATTTATTTATAAATGTTAGATATTACCAACGAGCACAGTATGAATTGTGATGTTTTTCTTATTTCTAGCTGTTTGAGAATTTTATGATTGCATTTGTTTTCACTGTTCTTGTTGACGTTTCGTTTTAAAACTAGATTGTGAGAGTTGGCTACTTAGAACTTGTATTATCTGCGTCTCAATTTTTTTGTCGTTCGTCTGTATGGACTTTGGTGTTGAATTAAGAATGAGGTAAAGTTTTTCTTTGTTTTACCCGACTGCGCCAGGAGGGTTATGTTTTTATATATAATTTCTTGATTTGTTGTTGTTTAAACCGATGACTGATGACTTTTTCAGGACAATAAATGTTTTGTACTGTACCAAACAATATTTTATTGTCCCGAAAAAGACATTGAAATGTGTAATTTGTCTTAATTCCGAGACAAAATACACAATCATCGTTTTATATTTCAAACACGTTTCATCGTTTACAAGTGTAGATTTGCAAGCGAAGAGGAAAACGCATAACACTTCCTTTTGTTTGACACAGTCGGATAAAATCGAGGAAAACCGGAAGTGGGCAGATTTATAGCTTCCTATTAAATGCAATTTGCAGCATTTTACCTACAATCTCATTATGAAGTCTTCCCCAATCGTTTCCATTTCTAATTTAAAAAAGAAAAAAATATTAAAAATTTAAAACGTTCCAACATTCTTACACGAATTTACTAGAAAACCGTAGACCGTAGATAGATAGGATAACATAAATGATTCGCTTGTAATGAACATATTTTACATTTCACTGAATTTGTCCCAGTTACTCAATTAAGTGTAATAATAACTTATCATTTCATTATGCGAGGTCACCAGCCTTAAAAATAAATGTTGCTAGTTTATGAAATTATTATTAGAAAAAAAAAACATTTATACTAGGTATATTTATTGAGCAAGATACAAAATCTTAATTACTTATTTAAGAAAACATCGCTACATTAAAAAAAAAAAAGTGTGTGTTTAAGAGTTAGGTACCACGGTTTAGTTTCATGTATCCAGGGCCTTTGAAAATTAAATTACCCTGCAGATTCTGTTAGAAAATAAGCCTAGACGTCTTTACTTAAACGTGAGATTTAAGTTTATCCCAGTTTGACAGCTCACGTGACAGACTGACAGTCTGACAGTCATGAGGGATTGTCAATTTGTCAGCCACTGAGTATGGTAGAGTCCTGATGGATTGCAGACGCCTGTCACGAGGTGGGGCGGTGGTCCAATGTATGGGAGGAAGCGAGAGACAGCATTCTGTGATCCTCGAAGAGCCATGAAAAATGAGCCGAGCGTATTGCTATTGACTGGGCACAAATCTAGCCTCTGTGACTGCTACTAAGAAATTCGTAATGTAAAACTCTTTTACACTTTGTCCGACTTGGGAACCGGAACTTGGACCGCATTCTTAGAAGTCGTGCTTGTAATACAGCACAACGAGATAGTCAATTAAAATTCAGTGTGCTAGGACCAAAGTGCTGATATAATATATAGTACTTTATAAGATGAGCAAATATTTGACAAGAATGCACCTAAAAATAATTTCATTTACTGGGAATTATTAATGTAAGTCACAAAGTAATCACATGATGAAAATCTTTTATGATAACATTTGAAGGCTTTCAGAAAATTGGATTACCCATCAATGTGGTCTCCTGAATAATTTTTATATGAATTTATTTGTAAACCATATTTGTTTGTAGTATATGCCGTCCTCTTGTTCCTGTACCACAAACAGTAAAAAATCAAGTATCTTTAGAGTGACACCCGCTCGGGCTGACACCTTGCACCACACAGACACATCCTCTCTCTGTGATTAGCCCGTGGCGACCATTATTTAAATTTGACACCTCTCCCTCCTCCCCGGGCCTCCTTCTGAGACCCATCATTCACCATACTATACGTAATATTGAAAAGTAGCTATTGATTGAAGGAGATTAGGACTACTTAGACGAATTTAGGACGAATTATATCTGGAGGGGGTTTATTTATAGCAGCGTTTTAGAGATAGAAGTTTTTCTTGCAAATTGAATACTAAGCCTGGCTTAGACCTTTGAAAATAGATTCAGTCCAGTGTCGTCAATAGTATAATGTTTTGAACGTAGGCTACAAGCAAGAAGGAAAAAAGCTGACGTTATTTGAGGCCTTATAAAGATATCATAAGTTTAATTTCATGGAAAAAAAATATAGTTCCTCGTTCAGACACTAGAAGCGCTTTTTCATTTTACATACGATTTATGTCATATTACTTCTAGTACACTGAACGATCAATTACGAAGAATTCGTGCTAGACCCTCTTCTTAGCCTTTTTCCCAACTTTTTAAGGTAGGCTTCCAGTCTAACTAGATGTACTTCATTATCTAACTTTTCAAAGAGCAGTGTTTGCAGTCCGACGTGGGAACCTCTATATCTAATGTATAGTTTTCCACTTCCAGTGTCCATTGTATGTAGCTACGATCCCCTTCTTAAAGGCATCATATTTATATTTCTTTTTTTTTCAAAAGAATCCCCGTATGCATGAGTTGGAAAGTTGGAGGTGTTAATGTCCCCAGTCTTAGGTGCTAACGATCTGTCACGCTATCATTTATCAAGTCAATGTGTAAATTGATATAAATGTAGATTTTATGTAAACAGCACTTACACGGTAAACATTTTGTTTATTATCGATTGAAACAAAATACATTAGGTAAAGGGAATATTTTAACCTTTACTTGAATGGTTTTAGTTTTCTGAAGACCTTTGCTTAACCTGAAACGTTTTTAAACATATTTGAAAAGATAAATCGTAACATAATATTTATTTTTATTAAAACTTATTATAGTTTTATTGTTAACAACACTGTCAGGCTTGGTTCTAGATTATAATTAATTGACTTTATAATTTTGAAAGACTTAAATAAACACCTGTAAAAATTTTAAACTAGCTCTGACTGTACCTTACTTTCTTTTTACTTATTTTAATTCCAATAAACAATTATCTTTTATTGAATTAGCTAGTGAAAGAAAGCTGTTTTATAAGGTCTTTACGATGAAGGTCATAAAACAAGAAAAAATATTTTTATGTTTGTAAAAATTACTGGTGAGTGAAAAGTACTAGAAGATAATGGTTAAAAATAAAAAAGTGAAAATCTTTTCTGCTTCACTGTCCAATGGGGGTTAAACGTGGAAAAAATACATTTACATTTAAGAAATAAAATTCCACTTTCAACCCTTAGGGGTTGAATGTGTAAACGTTTAGGGGTCGAAAGCGGAAGAGGGTAGAAAATCTTAGGGGTTGAACGCGGAACAAACCGACTATACTTATGACGAGCAATGACCGATGGATGCAATCCAGTTACGATCATACTGAGTCCGTGTATACGTTTCTTTTCCCAGCGAGGGACAAGGACTGTGTTCCAACACTGGGAACGTTATTAATGACCCCAGAAAGTCTGGCCTGATATCAAGACAAATTCAAATAGATGCCATAATTATAAGATAATTCTTTAAAATAAAATATTGGAAATGAATAGAATAAAGGAGGGGGAAAAAACGTACAGAAATCCCACAAGTGCAAGAATTTTTAGTCAAACGATGATCTCAGTGAGCGCTTAGTATTCTTCCGATGTTTCCACGTTTATGACCTTGTATGAGGACATATTTAATTCACCTGATAAGGTAACTGACTTCTCGGCGTTTGACATTGTTCAAGGGCTTCAATTAAATACTAAACTTTTATTATTTTTCTTAGCAAAAACTATTTCACGTTTCTTTATCTGCCAACCATACTAGGTAAAACAGCTTTAAAGTAATCTCAATACAGTTTTGGGTATCATAATTATTGTAAATAACTAAAAGTATTCTCGACCTGAGAGCCTGTCACCTGAAATACAAACCTTCTGCAAAAATAATTAATTTTGAATTCATTTAACACTGAACGCCTACAGACCACTTCTTTTCGTCTTTAATCACAGACCGCCATCAGACAACGACACACACTCATCTATATTTAGCAGTAAATGAAGCCTGTTGCCAGATCGCGCCACTTCGTCCTGACAGCGTCGGATTACACGTCTGTCCTGATTGATGGTCCGAGCTAGAATGGTGGATTGTTACACCACTCTTGAGGATTTTTGGAAGCGTGCCTATTTGGCCAATCCGGACGCTTGATGGAGTGTGTGCTTTTAAAGTTCAAGGGCGTTCATCATTACGAAATTTTGTGGACGCAGAGAAGTGCTTGAGTAAATATTTTTCATTTTAAAGTAGTATCGTGTGCTATTATGATTAACTACCTACTAGAACCAATTACAACTTTAGATGAGGAACTATCTGAGGAATTCAGTTAGTGATGTGCATATACGGAAGTACAGTTGACTATCAATAATAATCTAGAAAAAGCAAAAAAAATAAGTCATTATTGGACGATTTGCAAATTGGAGAATATTTACAGAATTATCTCGGTGAAAGCCAAGAAAGTAGTACAAACAGCCATTTGCAACACGGATTCGTTTTATCATCATCATCAAGGCTATAAATGTTCCCACTGCTGGGACGCAGACCTTCCTCTCTGTGAGAGTAAGGTCATTGTAATTGGTCATAATCCACCGACACAAGTGCGGGTTGGTAGACGTCACATGTCTTCAAAGTTTCGGTGCTAGTACCTACATGCCGGTTTCCTCACGATGTTTTCCTTGAATTATTTCAAATAAGCCAGTTACAGGCACTTTTGAACTGTCAAGAGACAAAAAAATAAAAAACAGTTTAAAAATATTTATGGTGCTAAGGTCCCATTCACAAGACATAATAACTGTGAACGTACCGTGATGCCCATTCCAAGTAGTAGAGCTCTATGGAGAAGAATGGGCAAGAAACTCCATGGAAACTCTTTTTATTTGCAGTTTTGCCGAAAGAATATCATGATGGCATCTCCTTGTTAGTAATAAATTAACTCATATACGTTCCTTACAGTATTCCTTATCATGATTATAGCTGTCCCCTGTCTCCAGCTCATCCGACAAAGATGCTCGCTCACAAAGACGCCGGTCGTCGACACAGCTATGCCAACAAGAGAGTCGTCACGCGACCGAGGCATGCTAATCATATAAATGTACAACATTATGTACACATGTGTCACGGGGATTTTGACGTCTTTATTTATTTTGTGTGTTAATAAAAGAATATAGTAGATGGTCCATTAGAGATGGGATTATTGTGACTTTAGTCGACTTGCTGACTAGTCTGCCAAGCCGATTATTCTAGTCAGTTGAGTTCAGAATTTCAGTCTGTCTATAAAAGAAAATAAGTGAGGTTTCATTTCGTATACAGCTAAATCGCTTAAAGTCTTAAGTCATCATTATCATCGTAAGACGTCCACCTGCTGAATAGTCATAGGCCTCCCCTACAGACTTCCAATAGGGCCGGTTGTAAGCGGCTTGCATCCAGCGTCTGTCCACCTTGTGTCTGTCCACCTTGTGGGTGCACGTCTGCCTCTGCGGTTGTCGGTGCGTGGTCTCCATTCGAAACTCTTCACTCCTAGTTCCTCAAACGTCATCCGTAATAGATGTTAAAGTGTATTGACATTAACATCAGCATCTATTTCTGAACCAGACTAGTTTCTAGCCCAACCCTTTTCTTCAAATCATTGGTACATAGCACCACCATAACCTGATCCTAAATCACATACAAAAGTCTAACATACAAGGCTCATGATCCAATGGTTGTAAGGCTGATGACGTCACGTGAAATGTACCGGTTTGACACCATATTGTATGGTAATGTACAAAGATTACCTATTATTTTTGTTCTCGGTATATTTCCGATGAGTAAGTTCAAGTCTTTGCTTTGTGTCGTGGGTTGTGAGAACTTAAAGTCTTGGTTTCTGTATCGGGTTTATTAATAGGACCACACTGGTGACAAGAAAATGACTAAGGAGTAAGGGGTAAATTAAATTTAACTTTGTTTTGTACCTACTTATATATTCCACGACTATCACACAACGCCATCTAGCCCCAAGCTAAGCAGAGCTTGTGTTATGGGTACTAGACAACTGATAAACATACTTAAATATTTCTAAATACATACATATTATAGATAAATTACACCCAGACACAGAACAAATGATCGTGCTCATCACACAAACATTTGTCCTGGGTGGGAATCGAACCCTCCGGCATAGCATTCAGGGTCACTAACCACTAGACCAACAGGCCAGTCAAGACTGACTGGTCTATCCATCTACTGACTTGCATTACTTCACAAATCAGTTGGCGCAGTGGGTGATCGATTAAACTGCTGTGCTAAGTGTCGAGGGTTTTATTATCTCACGAAACTAATATCTTTAAGATATGTCAAGTAGTTGTTCCGGTCTGGGTGTTTGTGAGTTTAAATGTTTTCAAACTCACCCACGACACAGGAGAAATTCTAAATTGAGAAAGTTCAAAAAAGTCAAGAAACTCAAAGCATGGCCTGTCAGTTAAAGTCCGGTCACAGTTGCGGACACCTGAATCTGACAGACACGACACTAAATTATCTTTCAGTGGGACTGAAGTTTTTTTGCTACGGCGCTATATTGTCTAAGATGTCATTACGACAAATTTCATAAAAAAAATGTTGTACCACAAATTTTACGCAGGTCAAGTTGTGGCGCGGACTCTTAAGAGCTATCTGTCAAATTGTAATAAATCATTCGTTCTTAATTCTGGCTCGCTGTCAAAACGCCTGTAACTAAGGCCGAAACCACGGGTTTCGTGCTTAGAGATTAGAAACCAGAGACCTTACCACGAGCTCTTAACGCATTCAGTTTAGTCTGTGGGAAAGAGACAGAGCTATACAAGTCGTCTAGCGCCATCTCTTTCCCGCAGCCTAAACTGAATCGTGTTAAGAGTTCATGGTAGGCCACCTGGTCTGCAATTCGTCGGTAATCATTAGACTATCTATAATAGAAAGCTGGACATTTCTTTTAAGCCCTTTTTAGTATAATGCTCGTAAAGGAGGAGGCAGGCCGCGAGCGAGAGAGGACAGCGTCCTCCCTCCGCCCCAGCCGCAGTGGTAGGCGCCCACGGCGACGGACGTCGCTAGATGATCTCCGGCCACCGTAGGCGCGGGCATGCGGGCAGCGAGTAAAGGGCAACTCGCTGCCGGACCAAGGACCATGCCCGGGTCGACGGCGCGTTGTGTCCCACGCGCGCCTCAAAGAGCGTCAGCATAATGACGGGGCCCCTCAGAGGGCCAAAGCCTGCCGGGGTCGCGGGATTATTCCCTTACCGTAACCCCGGAACTTAACAGGCTATGAAGGACACCGTGGATTTTAGTCAGTAGAAGTCTGACAGTCAGGGGTTGGAGGACTCATTTGATGATTTTAACACGCTAAAAAAAAAAAAAAAGCCCTTTTTAGTATTCCCCTAAGAATCCAGGTGTACCAGGCCCACATAAATGAACAAGCGAGATCGAAGCCGCGTACAATTTAATTTCTGTGAACGTGAAGATGTGGCGCTGAACGATTAAGTAGCCGCCCAGCTGTGTAATTGTGCAGTCTGCCTCGTAGGACGGCGCACTGCCAGGATACAGGACTTGGAGAAGGCTCAGAAGTCCTTGGAGGATAGGGAAGGTCATGCTCATCAATAAATAAGACTATCTTGGTCTACTGTTGGCAAAAAAACCTGCTAAAGACAACCGGAAATGCATCATCTGTGAACATTTATTTCAACTGTGTAACATCAGGGTTATAGGGATACAGCGTATTCACGGACGAATTGATTTTGTTTAGAACAGAGGCTGCAGTTTACGAACTACTCTTATAATCATTTTCGTTGGTCGCGGCACTGTCCAAACAGGTAACCGTGACCATGGAACACAAAAGGCTATTGAAGTAACACCGTGGATTTTAGTCAGTACGAGTCTGACAGTCCCTTCCGCTCCACCCTGGTGGGAGGACTCATTAGGTTACTATGTTACGAAAAAAAAGGCATTTGCCTACGTTTTTTTTCGTTAAAAATATCTATTTGCGTCTTAGTAATCCTTCTGTACATGGTTATCTATTGGTAATTGTGCAGTCTGCTCAGAATCGACGTATCAGTGATCAATGACTTGTAATAGTACGCACAGGGAATCTATTCCGAGTGATGTTTTGTACCTCCTGATGTACGTCATTAATGACAGCCATTTTGGGACAAATGGAGCGTATGAACGACTAAATATTATGAGCATGGTTGATAGCAGTTACTAAATTAAATAGGAAAGCTACTACTAAGTTTTAAACTGTAATGAAACTAGTATTTTCCATATCTTTAACCCAAGTTTGTTGGGTTGTCTTCCAATCCAGCTGTTTACACACACACGCCACATTATTAATTTGATCACACTGGTTCTCTGGCTTTTGCACCCTCGTGACGACTGCCGAAGATACAAATGATACCTAGAAGTACACTTCTAAACGTCAAAATTTTGACGCAGTTTTGGAGGTACGTGTTCCTAAGGGTCAACTCTCTTGGTCCGACAACGAAGATACCCATCAGTTTTTATCTTTTTAAGTGAACCCTTACTCCCATTAGTTTTGAATTTATAAGTTCTGACAACATTTCAGAAGCCTGGTCAATTGTCCAATTATGTTGGCACCAATTTTAAGTTATTACAGCTAACCAATCATAGTAGTGATAAAGAGTGTGTAGGAAATGACCGAGCCTTTGTACGAAGCTACAGGTTTCATACTTGGATAGGTAGACGGCCTTTCAAAAAGCAAATCGTTTAAGAGTTAAATAACATCCATGTAGTGTTCGAATTTCAAATCTTTTCGCTAAGCTGAGTGTTGAAAATCAAATAGCGTTCGTGAATTAAGACATTGCTTAGTGTAAGCACAAAAGGAACACTAGGTTCTTAGTCACACCTCCCACGAGAATACTAAGGATGTCTATCTTTAGCTGACCACCCAACACTTCAATTATGGCTCTGTTACTACATATAATGTCTGTGTTAGTCAGTGAGCCACGCATGGCGCGTGTGTGTGGGTGAGCGTTTAAACTTAGACCTACAGGCTATTTATATATAGCCTTTATATTGCAAATAGATTGAGTCATTAGTATTGGATGTATTTATAGTTAGTACGTATTGTTGGTCAGGAATAAAGGTCTTAGAAATACCTTAAATCGGTTTAATATCCCAAAAATGCGAAACAAGAAAGAACCCTTGTAAAAGTACTGTGCTGTTTTTGTGATCCTGTGAATAATCGGGATAGATAACGTTATTTTGGGGAAGGCTTACGTTCAGCAGTGGACGGCGATTGGCTGTTATGATGATGATGATGACCTGAACGTCTAACATTTGGATCAATTAGACGAAATACCATGTATAAGTGTCCTTGGTGCCTCTGCTCTACGGCGAATAATAGGCGAATCGTTTTATTGTATTAATCGTAAAATAACCGTTATTTTTTGACTGGTCTGTTGGTCTAGTAGTTAGTGACCCTGACTGCTATGCTGGAGGTCTTGGGTTCGATTCCCACCCATGACAAATGTTTGTGTGATGAGCACGATCATTTGTTCTGTCTGAGTGTAATTTATCTATAATAGAAAAATATAAGTATGTATGTTAGAAATATATAAGTATGTTTATCAGTTGTCTAGTACCCATAACACAAGCTCTGCTTAGCTTGGGACTAGATGGCGCTAAGTGATAGTTGTGGAATATTATTTACTTATTTTGTGATTATAACTTCACAATACTTAAACCAGAATGTGCCATTAAACACATAGTAGTATCACTGAAGCTGCAGCAGTAAAAGCCAGGCACACGACATCTGCCGTCAACAGTGGTGGTGCAGGCGTCTGGGGACACTTCCTGAACCATTTCAAACTGAAGATGAGTGGGTTCTCACTGAAATTATTGAAAGGGATGAGGGGTATAGAGAGCTGACACATGTTGAGTATTGCTGAGGCACTTATGAAGATTAGTGAAATTAATAAGGATCAATACGTTTATATTGTTCGGGTATATCATGTTCTACAGAAGAAAAGAAGTGTTTTTAAAAGAATATAACGTTTATATGCTTGTAACATAAAGCGAAACATAGAAAAGAACATATTATGTTTGCGTCATATCGACGTGAAATAGATGAGCTACTATCAACATAATTATAATTATGTCAGTTTAGAAAACATGACAAGACATAGGATCTCATAAGATTCAAAAATGGAATACTCTACTAACAAAAACTCAGCACAAGCAAGTCTGCCGGGGTCGCGGGACTTACCGTGACCCCGGAACGTAAAGGGCTAAGAAAGACACCGTGGATTTTAGCCAGTACGAGTCTGACAGTCCCTCCCGCTCTGCCCAGGATGGGAAAACTCATTTGATATCATTATTAGGTACGAACAATTTAAATACAGTGTAAATCAATCCGGTCCACTAACCCAGTTGTTACCGCAAGTTTATTGTATCAAAGGTTCCAATCTAAATCGGCTATACACTTCACATTAAAGGTTATAAAGTTGAAATACAATCGCTATTACTCAATTTGTGAAAAAAAAAAAAGGTTGCACTCCAGGAGTGCCGGTAGAAGTGAAAACTTTTTTGTTACTATGTTTTATTTTTAATTTGAATGACGTCTTACTCATTTTCGATCAGGGTCACGTGACCCTGACGCGAGTTTTGGTCACGTGACCCTGACGCGAGTTTTAAATTTTTTACCCATTACAGAAAAAGTGTACAACGCCGCTAAAGAAGTTTTCACTTCAAAAAGGTTTGGATAAACTTTGTAACATAACTTTTCCATTCTGCCCAGTGTGCGAGGACTCATTCGATGATTTTACCATGTAAAAAGAAAACATTCAAGCATCGTAGGTTTATGACAGTTTTTTATTTTGTTATTATGACTTTGCGACACTTTCTCTTTCATATCGTGTACAAAATTACATTTTCGTGCATACACACCAAATAAAAAAAGCAAATGAAACAACGAACACTGTGGTTTCCATTTACTGAGATACTGGCACTACGTATTTGACCGTATTTCCTGACGCCGTAAAATTTCTGTATTTTATTTATTTACAGCGTACTTTAAATATTTACTGCGTTTATTGTATCCAGGATAGTTAAAAAGTGCCTCTAGCGTACGAATGAGGAGTTAATTTCATCCATCAAATGGACGTCAAAGTTCGTGTTTACTTTACGTTACAAAAACCTGGCTTTAGCGGACCCCACGTCAGTGACTGTTGACTACGAAAACCACCCTTACTGTTAACAGTATAAAGTCGCTATCTAATTCACATTTCAACCAGTGATGTGCGGTTTCCCGTTCATCCTTTTGATGTTTTCCTTTTTCTATATAAAACACGATTTTATGGTTACTTTATGTAACCAAAATAATTCTTGTTCGTAGCCTTCAGTTCAAATGAAATTTCATCAAGTAATGGGGTATACCTGCAAAGGGTCAAAGGTGTTTTGTTGGTATTTCCAAGCTTCGAGGAATAGTGTTTAAGGTACATGATGTGGCCCATGAGGTTGCGGGTTCAAACCCAGGCAAGTACTTTGTCTTTTTCAATTCATAATGTTCTTTCTAAGTTTATCTTGGACATGCCGATATTGGTGACGGAAAATATCGTGAGGAATTCTGGACTAACATAAAAATATAAGCCATGTCAGAGGTCTGTGGTGTTCCCTGAGGCAGTTTGATTAACTCTAAAACCAGAGTTAATTATTCCGAAAGATTTTGCTGTGCACCCAATAATATTTTCCCCGACCTGGAAGTCAAACTCGGGACACTTTGACCTTATGCTCATCAATAGCGCTTGCGACCACCAGACTAAATAATTGAATAAGGTGCGACTAAAGATCTACTGAGGCTGAAATTGGGCTGAGGCGAAAATTTTCAGTTTATTTTTTTACGGATCATTGGAGCATTAGATTAAAATTTTCTAGGGTTTTCTTTACCTTTAATAGTCTATAGCACAGATCTTAGAGGAGTGCTAAAATGGTCATACCAGGGGGTCTAATCCCTAAGCACAAAACCCGTGTTCCGGCCTTAATTACGGGCGTTTTGATAACGAGCCCGAGCAGAATAAATAATATTACAATATGACAGATAGCTTCTTAGAGTTCGCGCCACCACTCAAGACCTGCAAACAATTCGTTAGTACTACATTTTTTAATGCATTTCAATGATTGTAATGACAATATACACTAGCGCTGCCCCCGCCGCGTCAAAAGGTTTTCAATCGTGGCGTTATAATCCGACTGCAAATTCCGTCCGCTCGTAAATCAGTATCCGTGTCTTCGTTCACGGACTTAGAAACTAGACCCGCAGTCGGGCAGACCAGTTGAAAATCTTACACTGGCTGTATAAAAGGCTAGTTACAGTACAGGTGTGGTATTATAATATAACGTCTTAAAACCAGGCATGTTCCAGTGAGTGAACGAGATGGCGCTAGGCGACTTGCATAGCTCTGTCACTTTCCACTCGCCGAAATAAGCCTGGTTTTAAGACGTTCAAGACCAGGACCAGAGGCGTTACCACGAGCTCTTAACGCGATCCAGTTTAGGCTGTGGGAAAGAGACAGAGCTATAGAAGTCGTCTAGCGCCATCTCTTTCACACAGCCTAAAGACTGACGCTTTATGAGTTCATTGTAGGCCACCAGGACCGACATTATATGCTGAAAGTAATTCAGTTGCTAATTAGCATTTCATGTGAATAATCATAATACAGAGGATATGAAAGCACAACTATAATTTTAAATGACGCGATCAAGCTCTGGTCGATTGATCAACGAGGTTAAGCGTCTTACGTTTCGGATGGGTGACCGATCGGGACCGTTTCAATCTGCCGAGAGTATGTTATACCGACAATATGACATGTAGTACTACAGTCAAAGAGTTATATCCAAAAAGATATTTATTTACGTTTTTATGTAGTAAAATTATTATCAAATGAGACTGTCAGACTCGTAATGTTATTCACCACATTCCTTCATTTCCCCTTCACGTCCCAGAGTCACGGTAGCTTGTTTACTTACAGCACCACGACCCGTGTAGGCACATATTATTCTCCATCAAAATCTTCTCAAAAACTTTTTGTACCATTTGTACCGAATTCATATCTAATAATATTCAAATGAGTAGAAATCAACTATCTAACTGTACCACACAATTCAAACAGCAAAAGTTTCAATTTCTCTTTACATTGTGTAAAACACACAAAAATTGCCGGCCTTTATCGAATATCCGTTAACAATAACCTAAAAAGGTTTAATACAATGGCCTGTAACATTTAATTAATCATTTAAACACATAATCACCATTTAATCCGTCGGTTAGTGTCTGACGGCCTGTCTCCTACATCGTCAATGGCGATTGTTCTTCTGTCTCGCTCGCACGTGGCCAACTTGCGTGGGTGTGAGCGAGACAGGAGTGGTGCAGTGAATCACGGTGCGCGTGCGCCGCGGACCGTTAACTGTGATTGCGGGTAGTTAAGTCGTAAGCTTGCAGCGATTAAGTGCTGATTACAAGTAATTGACTGCTTGATTAAAGTCTGTGTGGGGTAGAAGAGATTTTAATGTTAGTAAATGCTTCCAATTCCAAGTAATGTCTTGAGAGTTGTAGAAAATGGAGTTGTAAGCCGCGATTTGCAGTTTCAATTACTTATAAATAGTTGATGGTACCTTTACTTTTAATGTTTATATTCAGGAACTCATAATTTCTGGATAGGAGTGTTTTCCCGAAAAAGGTTATTGTGGGTCAGAAATCGTAAATAGGCTGAATAATATCACTGGTCTAACGACGCGACGGCGGGGAATCATTTTGGGCTTTAGGCCAAACAGACCGACTACGACGAGCAACTCAATCGACGAGTTAGCCTTTTAAAATTATGTCCGAAATCTTTCCCTTTCCGCTCCTCGCTGTCGCCTGTGACTCGTACCTGTCTCGGTACCGTTACGACGTGTCGCTGGGCGGCCGGCAGTCAGCTTTTATTTGCTCTGGCTCGACTGCGGGTCACCGATGTGGGTCACAATCAGTTTGTCCAGTCAGTGTACTGACTCCACTCTGTTCGTGCATGTGGTTTGGATTGTTAATGTGGTTATTTTCAGTTAAGTGTGGTCTAAGTTATTTGCTTTTCTTAATGCTACCGAATACCGATTGGTCAATGTTTTCGAGGTTAATGCGCAAGTCTTGGTTTGCTGTTAAAGCAGTACCACAAGAGTAATAGTCATGACATGCGGAGGGAAAGCAATCTGATTTGGTGACTCGCCGTCCTATCATGATGAACCATTATGCCCAGGTCGACGGCGCGTCTGGTTCCACCTTCGCCTCAAAGAGTTGTTATCAACCTGACAGGGTCCCCAAACGCTTGCCGGGGTCACGAGACTATGAACAGCTACCCTGGAACGTAAAGAGCAATTGAAGGATCAAGGAGTCTGACAGTCCCTTCCGCATTACCCAGTGTCGGAGGACTCATTTGATGATAGAATCTTACTTATTGCATGAAGTTTACTTCAGAAAATTTAAATGTGTATTGTAACAATGTATTTATATTTTATGTAAATGTAACTTATTATTTTTTAATTACTGAATAAAAAAAGACCTCATGGAGAACGTCATAAATCTTGCTCTAATAATTATAATTAAAAGCTTCGTGGAAAGGTACCTGAATAATAATTTTCATTGCCACAGTAAAATAAAGCACCACTTCAAACAAATGCACTTGAATTTTCAGTGCGTTGACTGGTTTTTACGGTAGCTGATCAAATATAAATATGATCGGCCACTGACAGCAATATTCAGTGGTATCGAATAGAATAGATTAGAATAGAATAGAATCATTTATTCGCTAGAGATGGTTTTACAAAGCTGTTATAATTTATGGGTGGTACAAAGACATCTCACCTGCACCACCACCACCACCTGCGGTTGTTTCACACAATCTTCATTACGTAGATGGCACACGACCACGGCTAGCACAATATCGGTCAAATTAATATTGTTCTTGTGTTTATACTTTTCAGTGCATGTTTTTGTCGTAGTCGGGTTTTAGTTATTTTTGAATTTATCTAAAGAAAATTCTCTGTAAACACGTGGGATGTGTAATCGAAATTTTATATGTTTTGAGAAGTTTCGGTTTCGGACGAAACTGAGAGCTTGGCAAATGTTCGGGTATAAATGTACTTTCTAAGGTTATCTTGAATATCAGTGAAAGAAACATCGTGCTGAAACCTGAACTTATATGAAAGCCATGTCAGAAGCTAGTAGGGTTTCTACTGGTGGCTTAATAATACTGACAAAAGTGGTTGACCACATCACAAACAAAGAAATAGTGATGAATTATAAAAAAAACCGAGTACTTTTGTAGACTGTTGCTTGACTAGAGAAAAACAGCAAACATTGTTTTTACTATTGTTGAGTCTTACTGAAATATCTTAAGCCCAGAACTTAATGTATTATGGTTCAGATAAAATTCCTTAAACTAACTGGGCTGTATTGTTTTACCTAGATAAGACAGTAAAAATATTTGTTAGTTGTAAATATTTGCTTTTATTTTTCTTGAGCATTTCGTCTACTTTATTATGTTTCATTGCAGTATTTTTAATTAAATGTCTGCATCTTAGTGAGTGATGTCTGAGACAAATTAAATTATATACAAGATTAGATTTATACATCGCTAAATAAATTACTGCACAGACTTTATTGGCAACGCTTTGACGTTGACATTTGTAGCTAATTAAGTGAGTTATTAATTAAATTACTGCTGCAGACTTAAAAAGTAATATTAAGTTATGATCTTAAATATTTACTGCTTAAAGGCTGTTCGCTTGTTAACTTGTAACGTAATTATATGATTTTTGCCACATTTACATTTTGTTCGCGCACTTCAGCCAGCATGTGCGCGTACACATGCTGGCATCGTGTCAAGGGCCATGATGGAGTTAAAATAAGCTATGAAGGTAACTACAAAGTTTTAACCTGTGTTACACCATACCATAACATCTACCTGAATATATAATACTACTCGTTTTCTATAAGAAGATTACTCAAAATATCGAATGTTTATTTAGATACTTGATTTTGTCACTTACCTATTTATCATTTATTTTCTTTTTGTGTATTACTTGATCGTACGATTGACGTGTAGTAGACTGATTGGTTTCGTTAATTACTTGCTTTAACTAATATGGTTAATATTTTAGCCCAAAACCCTCAATTTGCCTTGAGCAAGCGTGATAATTAGGATTCAAGATTTGTCTTAAGGTAATAAGAAGAGGCTTTTATTCTTCAAGAGGACAGAAACAGGTTGATAATTAATTAATAAATTGAATGATATATTTGATACCGATTCGTTTATTATAAAAAATACGATCGTGAGTCTTGTGCCAAGTAATTCCGAAGTAAATCTGAATATTCATTGCTGTGATTAATAAAATACGATGAACCAAAAATTGATTCGTTGATTGATTCAAATAATATTCGAGGTCTCTAGAAAGCGATTTCGGAACATCCAATTTCCGAGTTGTGTTTATTACTGGCGCAAATTATGATTAATTGGACGAGGTTCAATCAAAATCAGACCAGTCATTTCCGCGCTATTTACTAACAAATAAACGAATTGATTTATTTTATTAAGTGATTGGAATAAGAAATATAGTCTTAACTTCTTAACTTTCGCAGTTCTAAATCTAGACCGAATTTAATGGCTGTCTGATTTTTTTAGATTTAGACCTTTGTTACTGCTCGATTTTGTTCCGCCGTAGTGAACGGTACTTTTCTCATGTTCTTTGTTACTTTCGGATCATTTCGAGCGTAAAGTTCTGTAGTTATAGACTTTTTGTGTATCACGCTAATCGGCACGGTTTCTCGATTCTGATGATGATGATCGTATTATGATTATAATCATTTGTATGCTGATTTGGGGAGAAAATCTTAAGTATTTCTAAAGGCGGAAATGTGTGTCGTAGACTCGTAGATTAGCTATTTTTGTGACGGACGAGTCTTCAAATTGTGAGTGGTAAGGCGCAGTATAATTTTCAGTACAAATATTTTAAAATAGGTACTCACAATTGGTAAGCTTGTATGACCAGATGTATGAATGTGGATGAGGCGAAAAGAGCATGAAAGAATCATAGCAGGTGGCACTCTGTAAGTACTTTTTGCTTAAGCTTTTATAATCTATGGTGTTTTAAGACACTGTTATCAATATAAACAACCTTTAATTCCTCTCTAACAGCAAAAGCAACTAAGAGACTTATAAAGTGTAGATATTATTCATGAGATTGATCACTAAAAGTCATTTAAAACCAAGGGAAGTTGCCGCTGAAGAGAGGATCCATAAATGTCAAGTGCAGAAAGTTAAGACGACAAGAACTTACTAATTAAATACATCGACGAGAGACAAACTAGCAAACTGAATTTAAAACCGGAAATTTAGTGTGAGACATAATTATTGAAATGTAGCTGGATACCGGATATTACTGCTTTTAGCAAGGAAAGATTCCTTGATCTTAGTAAATCCATGTATAACAGTTTCCTAATTACGTGAAAGTTTGTATTTTTTGATGTTTTTAAACTCAAACATGGTTGGAATGTTCTGGATACAATTTGGTACACCAATATTCTACCATATAGAAAAAATATATAAGTACGAATAAAAAAAAATAGGAACGAGGGCGAAAGGATTTATCATCACGGGGTCGTACAATGCAGTACGGTAAATATCGAATTTCACGCGGACGAAACCGTAGACATTAGCTACTCATTGAAAAAAACACGATATTACAGTAAAGAATGAATGAATGAAGAATGAATGATGAGTGAAATTCGTGAAGAAAAAAAAAAGAAATTATATATGAAAAGGGGTTGAATGATAGTTTGACGACTGACAGGAGGTTTGTGAACTAAACGTATTTCACAAAACCCAAGTTAATAAAAAGTGACAGAAAAATACAGTCTTACATCTAGTTCGTTCGTAAATGTTAAGTTCTTTTGTATATATATACTAAAGAAAATCATAACAGTGTAAAAATGTATCGAAATAAACTTTTAATTCCTTGTAACTGTTTGTATGGGTGTTATTATACCTAACCCATTTGTATTTAGTACTGTGTGGGATAAAACACCCACTACTGAGCAAAAGCTATCATGAATAACTTCACTTTCTTCCCACAAGTTGTTCTTTTGAAAACAACAAATAATACATCTATTTATATAACATTAAATTCTCTTTGTGTTGCAGTATTGTTTGTAGACAAAGCATGCGTTCTTATGCTAATTGTCTGAGCAAACTGTTGCTACTGATAACATGTCTGTTGGTTTTCGAGGTACCTTGATAAGAGATGGTTTTGTTCTCAGTTGATAAGGGCTATTAAGTAGTTAGTGATGATTCAGGATTCTTTGTGAGACTTCTTGTTTGATAAAATAAGGAATGACAAATCAGAGAGAAGATAAAACTAAGACGGTTGACATCTATTTAAATGAATTAGATCTCTGATACGTTGATTAGAAGATGTTATCTCAGTACTAAAAAGCTTCTACCCATAAAAATCAGCCCCTTTTGATTTTTGGGACGATATAGTTCCTCACAGTTAATTATGTTCTCGTTTTGTGCTCTAGGAATATCTAATAAGCTTACAGTTCCCAAAATAACTAAAGTTTGTAACAACAAATTAAATAAATGCTAAGTATTAGTAGAATTTGGGACAACCACGTTCCATTGAGAATTTCATACTGCGAAAACGTAGAATTTCTACAATATATTTTGTTGTAAAAGTTACATCGGAGACGCGAGGAATTTCAACAAACACGTGTGTTCAACTGTTCATACACACAGACATACAAGCTTCATACATGTCATAAAGAAAATGGCGGAATGTAACGAGTTGGTCGCGTGACCGAGGCTCGTCAGCTCATTAATTGGTGGATAATTAAGGGATGTATTCAAGACACTGTGATGGATATAGGGAGTCTGTCCGAGTTTATGACGGATCATTTGACTAAATGACGGATCATTGAAGAGATGTAAGAGGGACAATGAATAGCGTTCATCTATTGAGAGCATTCCTTCAAAAGGTGATACAGACTTGATATGCAACTATTAAAACCCCGAAACTAAACTAGAGGGTTGTTACTGACAAGATAATGTCTTAACAAAACTTGGAAATACACTTTTTTCGTTTCTAGTCTTGTGGAAATTATAAAAAGTGAAATAATTCGAAATTTCTAAAACCGCCTAGCATGGACGCCATATTTTCTGGGTTTTAATGTCCAGTATAACCTATTTCGAGGATACACCAAGGAAACAGGAGACAATTTTGTTTAGTGCGAATTATTAGTAGAAGTTATTATTTAGATTGGTATTGGTGCCTGGTTGCAATACGTTCCTCATGTTATACACGTGGCACTCAAACAGGTTTCCGATTGTCACTTTTTTCGATGGACTTGTTTTCCAGAAAACAAGTCCATCGAAATGAATGAGAATGTACTTACTATTAGATGTCTACTTATACGTCATGCGTCCATCTTGGTACCTTCCAGTAACTCCACTCTGTTTATAAACTGTGCCTCGTGAGGTTGTGTCAATTAGTTCTTCATTCATTCACTTTTGCTTCATTTTACCGATGTCTTTGTAAACAGTATTTTTACTGGATTCTTCTCGAATTTTAAGTTGTTAGTGGTTTTGTTTTAGAATCATTTTGTGGCAAGACATTATAATTTAATCCTAGGTTTTGTATTTTTTTTTTCTGTACTTAAATGTTTGGGAGACAGTAGGCGAGCCATGATTGGCAAAACATGTAGCTACTTCATGGTGATTTACGTTACTAGCCGTACCCCGTGCTTTCACACCCCATGCTGCTCTACTTCTATTGGACGTAGCGTCATGTTCTCACTCCTCTCATGTTTTGAGAAATTCACAAAAAAAAAGATTTTTCATACAAAATGAGAAATTGATCGGCCCTATCAGTAGGTATAAATCTTTTTTTTTGTGAATATTCAAAAGTATTAGCACAGATATTGTTCAGTAACATGAGCAAAGTTACCCCACGAGAGGTTTTGCGCATTTAACGTTAAACGTTGTATAGCCTTCCTCGATAAATGGAATATCCATACAAAAATAAAGTTTCAGTTTTCAGTAACCGGTAGTTCCTTTTTCTCTGGGTGTGTTTTCTTAATCAATATTTACAAAGTGGTCTCAAGTTTTCACCGTCATTGAACTGTCATTGACTGTACTTAACACTTATTATTTAGTGAATCTATCATTCCACCTTAAAATTGTGTATTGGACTGGAATTCAAGACAGAGTAGACCTTCTGTTGTCTTTCGGCGTCACCAGTGTCGTCAGATTTTATATGACACGGTGTGCAAGAAGCATAACTCCGTGAAATAAAGACGTAGTGACACCGCGACCGTACCGGAGAATATTACAACTTATGTTCACCCACTCTTTAATAGGATGAGTTTCTTTTAGTACCATAATGTATTCTTTTACGGGCCTCGCGTGGTTTATGCTAATCATAATACTAATGCTTAGCTTTATTTTAGCAATTCTGAGATTATTGCCAAGATCTGCCGTTGTTTTAAAGAATTTTATTATGATTATGCAAATATGGAATTCTTTGAATGATGAAGGTTTTGTTTTTCTCTTAGGTAGAAAAGTAGGAAACCTATCATGTGCTAAGTTTAACACGAGAAAAACATGAGTGGAGACACAAGATGAAATTGAAAACATGGGTAATTTCACTCAGTAAATGGATGAATAGACTACGGAGTTTACGAGCTTTCTAGAATAGACACAGAAACCCTTTATTGCTTTAAATTCGTGGAACGGCCTATGTCTATTTTGATCACTCTTTTTTGCCTTTTCCCCATAAATATTGCCAGGAACAAAAAGCCGCTACAATAGTAAAAATGGCAACAATCGCGCCTTCCATCCGAAGCCGCGCAACTATCAATTGTATTTGACTACATCGCGCGATTCTTTGTAACTGCCGGCGTACGAGTTTGTGAACTGAGCGAATATAAGGCATTTGTATCACTGTTAGCGTGGCGAGAAACCTACTACTTATATTTAGCTCAGGAAACGTACAGTCTGCGCCACGATATGGTTACCTTCCTTTTTTTACGTTGTATAATTATCGAATGCTTCCTCCTACCCAGGACAGGACAGAAGGTACTATCAGACTTGTACTGACTTAAATCACTAAATGGTTAGCTCTCTTGGAAGCACCCACGATCCACACTTAGTCTTGTGATGCCCACCGTACTTAGGAAAGTGATGTTTATTGGTGAAAATCATAGAGTATGCTTAGGTGCTTGGTCATTTTGCGAGGAAGAGTGAAAAGCGACCTTTAAAAGGAATTAATAAGGCATATGTTTTTGGCAACACCACCGGGTAGCGGAGGCCCTAGGAAGACCAACATTGGCCTTATAGGTGAGGTTCTTCTAATTATGCGACGACTCTGTGTAACTCGCTGTCACGACCCGCTCCTCGCTAATCGCTAGCAGTGCGACAGATGCCGCATAGAGGTGCGAACGGTACAATTGTGCGAGTGATGCATGGCTGCTGTATGATGTACTGCAGTCATTTGTCATCGCGGTGTCAACTCGCTCGCTACTGACCGGGGGCCGGCAGATATACAGGTGGGAAAGGATTGGATTATTATAGTAAAACAACGGAATGCCTGACACAGACAGACGTATATTTCTTTTATAGAGCCGAACACACATAGTAGTTAAAAAAAGGTTTATAGCAAACAAGTCTTATTTTGTTAAATTCAACAATTATGTTGAGTGGAAAGCCGCAGGCAGCATTTAGTTCAACAAATCATAAGCAGCTCGGTTGGCACAGGACGAACGATTGGTGCTAGTTCGATTTCCGCACCAAACATAATGATATAAAAGTAGATTTCCAGATCTGACTGTTCATGTATAATATGTTTGTAAACGCACTTACGACACAGCAGAAGAGGGAAAAAAGTTTAAAAAAAAATGCTGTGGTTTTGTTATGTTTGTTTAAAAAGAGAACGACGTAAAAAGACGAGAAATTTGAAAAGATTTTTTCGATTTGGGATATTACGATTATGTAGATATTATTCAAAGTTTGTTCCTGAAATGTGTTGTAGCAATTGTAACTCTAATCTAGTATTTCTACTTGACAACGCAGTTGTTTGTTTTAACTTCCTGTAATAGAATTGAGAAGTGTAGCGTCTGTTTTCTTTGGATGAGTTCATCTTTGTCACCTAACTTTCTTAATATTTCCAACTTTCGGTTCAACTTCTCGGCAGCTTCAACAATTTTCTATCTAACTATCTCACTAGACACTGCTTTGTTGTTTTAATTTAAACTTTTGACCTTTGGATTCCTCATTATATTTTGTTTACCAATTTGTAACACACTTTTTTTTTAGTTTGGAAACTCATCGAATATCTTCTCTCATCTCGGATAGAGCAAAAAGGACTGTCAAGCTTGTACCGAGTCGAAGCCACCATGTTCCTTCAGCCTACTAAAGAAAAAAAGTCGTTTACTCAAAATTGGCTGATTTATTAGCACTTTTTGAAGGTTAATTTTTACCTAAGACTGTAAAGGGCAACTCGCTGTCTCACCATGGACCATGCCATGGTCGACGCGGTGCGCTGTGCCGCGCGCCTCAAAGAGCGTCAGCATGATGACGGGGCCCCCCTCTAGAGGGCCAAAGCTTACCGGGGTCGCGGGACTTATCTTATTATCGTGACCCCCGAACATAAACGACTATTGAAGAACACCGTGGATTTTAGTCAGTACGAGTCTGACAGTTCCTCCCGCCCTGCCCGGGGTGGGAGGACTCGTTTGATAATTTTACCGCGCTAAAAAAAAGACTCTTCCAAAGCGCACGCCCTCCGTTAATTCCTTGTGTTTTGTCTTTCCAGGGCCTAGTTTCTAGAGCCTGAGTGCCCAGTTACACAGTCACTTGATTGACCTTTGAAATTCTCGTCATTTCTATTAACAACTTGCTTATGCATATATGAATTTAATTAGTTAAATTAAGATCTATGTCTTATATATTAAGTGCCAAGTTTGTCATTTTGGGTACAACTACAAATTAATCCATGTTTTAGGCATTTAGTTTGGAGATTATAATTATTAGTGTTAATAGTTATAAAGGCTTTGTCAGTCGAGACTAATGAACATAGAGCCAACGTCCCGCTAAACATATATAGACGTGTCATGTTTTGTGGGATGAAAATTATTTTTTCTTACTAAGTAAGCACGCCAATGAAACGCTACGCTAACGTCCATCACGCCTAGCTCGCTACATGGCAAAGCCTTTTTTTACGCGGTAAAATCACCAAATGAGTCCTCCCACCCCGGGCAGGCGCGAGGGACTGTCAGACTTGGACTAAAATCCACGGTGTCCTTCAATAGCCCTTTATGTTCCGCGTTCACGGTAATGATATAAGTCCCGTGACCCTGGCAGGCTTTGGCCTTCTATAGGGGGGCCCCGTCATTATGCTGACGCTCTTTGAGCATGCAGCGTATGCCTGCGCCTATTGGTGGCCGGAGATCGTCTGCCGACGTCCGTCGCCGTACCACTGCGGCTGGGGTGGAGGGAGGCCGGTATCCTCTCTCTCTCGCGGCCCGCCTCCTCCTTCGCGAGCATAACTGCTTCGCAGAAGGAGGCGACCGCTTCCCACTCTATATGGCAAAGCCTTAAATGAAATAGTGAGTGATCAGTTAGATGTCGTGGGTACAAAGGTAACATTGTTGCGAAGATGATCTCATTTTCTAAATAATGTGGGTCATCAATGCTATTATCTCCCAGTATTAACTGTGGCTTCTGATGTTCTTGTTTTAATCTAGCTTCCCTTTGTCTATAAACGTGATATTTAGGTATTTTAATGACTTGAAAATTGAGTCTAAAATAAGAATCGTTTTAATGATGTTATTCGATTTTTTTTAGTGTTCCTTTGAGATATTTCTTTGATTAAGTCACGAACTGTAGGGTCTTCTTTGAAGCTCAAAATAGGATGATTTTTTTGTAAATCTTAAAGTAAAAAGTGTTTTTTTTTTTTGTTAAATAACACGTAATTTAAGTTATGGCTCGTAATCCTCAGTAGTTTAGTACGTAAAGAAGAACAGTAATAGTACAATACTGAACCGTCTTGCTCTCGCGACATTGTCTTATAAGTTCACCGAGGTCCTGGAATGGAAAGGGCAACTGAAAGAGCAGGTTGGCTTTTAGTCAATCAAGTTTGACAGTCCCTTCCGCTCCACCCAAGGTGAGAAAACTCAACTGATGAATTATCAACTTTAAAAAAACCTTTTGCTCCGTGGTAGTAGCGCGCTCTGGTTAAATAATTCGACTAAAATTATCATATCACATTGTGGAGGTTCACTATCAGCGCCTCCTACCGCGAATTCAGCTAACTGCGCTAATGACATAATTACAAACGTTTCAATCAACGCATTGTCACTAGCTGTTGATACGTCATCAGCTCAACGATAATGCGTGGAACTAAACAATGCGACGTTATACGAATCATTAACCTCTTGATTGCGACTGGGGGCTGACAAAGTGGCGTTCTGTCAGCTATAATTTAGATAACTATTTAGCATAAATGTTGATTATAACTAGTCTTCTTCTCTAAAAGGAATGGGCTGTAATCTACCATAATGGCCCAGTTTGGCCGTTTGTTCTCTCAGTCATATTCCGTGAAAAAATAAAGATTGATTTGGTAAACCAAAAGATTTTACATTCACCGTTTTCTCAATCAGGATATTATGTCTTCCGTGAGGAAAGCTTTACATCTAGACTAAAATATATTGGAAGATATTTGAGATGACACCAACTTGCACAGGGTTCTTGTGCTTCATAGGACTCATCTCTATATATGTGACTCCTGGGTTCCACGATTACGTATCATCATCATATCAGCCGTAAGACGTCCACTGCTGAACATAAGCCTCCCCTTTAGACTTCCAATAGGACCGGTTGTAAGCGGCTTGCATCCAGCGTGATCCTGTGGTCTTCATAAGATCGTCTGCCCACTTTGGGTTGACGTCCTACGCTGCGCTTGCCGGTGGGTAGCCTCCATTCGAGAACCTTACGGTCCCATCGGCCATCGGTTCTGCGTGCTATATGGCCTGCCATTACAACTTGTAAGCGGCTTGCATCCAGCGTGATCCTGTGGTCTTCATAAGATCGTCTGCCCACTTTGGGTTGACGTCCTACGCTGCGCTTGCCGGTGCGTAGCCTCCATTCGACGGGCACGCGGCAATTGCGGCGGTAAGACCCCTCTTTGAGGAGTGGCTGGAGAGAAGTCATGGCGTCCTGACCTACCGCCTGACGCAGGTCCTCACCGGACACGGAAGTTTCGGGAGGTACCTGTGTCTGATGCGAAAGGAGGAGACGCCTGGGTGTCACCACTGCGAAGATCGCCCGGAGGACACGGTGGAGCATACGGTGCATGACTGCCCAGCTTGGGCGGAGCACCGACGTGTCCACACGGCTGCGATAGGCGGAGACCTCTCGCGCCCGGCATTGGTTGCGGCCATGCTGCGGGGCGAGACGGAGTGGGAAGCGGTCAGCTCCTTCTGCGAGGCAGTAATGCTCGTTAAGGAGGAGGCGGGCCGCGAGCGAGAGAGGACAGCGTCCTCCCTCCGCCCCAGCCGCAGTGGTAGGCGCCCACGGCGACGGACGTCGCTAGATGATCTCCGGCCACCGTAGGCGCGGGCATGCGGGCAGCGAATAAAGGGCAACTCGCTGCCCGACCAAGGACCATGCCCGGGTCGACGGCGCGTTGTTCCCACGCGCGCCTCAAAGAGCGTCAGCATAATGACGGGGCCCCCCTCTCAGAGGGCCAAAGCCTGCCGGGGTCGCGGGATTATTCCCTTACCGTAACCCCGGAACGTAACAGGCTATGAAGGACACCGTGGATTTTAGTCAGTAGAAGTCTGACAGTCCCTCCCGCCCTGCCCGGGGTTGGAGGACTCATTTGATGATTTTACCACGCTAAAAAAAAAAAAAAAAGCCTCCATTCGAGAACCTTACGGTCCCATCGGCCATCGGTTCTGCGTGCTATATGGCCTGCCATTTCAACTTGCTAATTCGTTGGGCTATGTCGGTAACTTTGGTTCGATTACGTATAATGTCGTAAGATCGCGTCCAGATATCTACATATTTATAGAAGGTCTTAAGTAACGTAATAAATCAATAGCTTTTCATTGTTCTTTTGTAAGAATTATTGTGATCCGAAATTGTTTCCATTTTAGTTCTCTGTATTATGATTTGGTATCAGGCTTTAAATTAGGATGTTAGTGGACTATAGAGATTATAATTATGTTAACTGCTATCTGCTTTGTGTTCGCTTTCCATTGATGTTGACTGATGGATTGAACGAGAGAGTTCTACCGCCGTGACCATTAGATCCATGAAATTGAACTTTGATTCAATTTCGTTCTTGTTTGAGAGCCTAATTATTGGAATGAAATGAAAATTACTCTTGAAATCAACGTATAACCTGTTACTCATTGACTAGCTACAGCCTGCAGCTTTTCTCGTGTTATAATCGGAACTTATATCCCACTTGTCGATGGAAGATTAAATCAGCCCAGAACTGTTCTCCGTGTTTGGCACCTTCAAGCGCATTTCAGTTCCTGTAATCAATATCCCATAATCTTTAGAGATTAATTTAACTTTTCATCTGATATAGAATTTGTAGACACTACCTTCATATTTGATACAACTTTTACTCATGATAATGGTTGGAGTTGATACAATTTTATTAGTGTCGAGCTAAAAATGTTAGTGTTACTTCATAATAATTGTATCTAATATTGAATCACTTGAATTATTCTGTTATTTCATATTTCAGTTCAAACAATTTTAGGAATGAGTTTAGTTTATTATAACTAAATATAGAATGAAGCATTAATTAATGGCGTGCGTTATATACATATTATTATATGTTTTGAAGAGCTTATATGATAATTGAAATCGGTTTATTTTGGTGTGTAAATAAGTACCTTTGAAAGCTATGTAATTAACCAAATGTATTCGTTAATAGTATTTATGTAAGTAATATTAATAATTTACTTACGAAACAAAAACAAATAAGTGTTACATCAAAGCATCTCTTTCAAATAATTCTAATAATTATGAATGTCAACTATCACATCACAGTTCTAAGAAGGTTATTATTTATACGTAGATATGTGATACGTTGCCAATATTATTAATTTCTATCTACAAAAATACAAAATTTAATTACAATATTCCTTAAGGCGCTCCTGTAATGTAACGTTACAGATTCGAACATTTCATCAGTGACGGAATACAATCGAGCATCACAATGCTCACCTTGCACAAATCTATACTAAATGTACGCGAATGCTCGTCGGTCAGGGAGGTAGTGCGATGTTCAAAGTCGAATCTATAATGTTACATTACACTAATGCTCCTAGTGATCCAAGCGCCTTTACAGAAAGATCAAAAATAAAGTACCCTTTACAACGTGTACATAAATGAAATACATTCCTAAAAAGGGATGTAGTTCCATTTATTATGTATAGGAGACTAGGGGGTTTTAAAAACATCCCTAATAATGTGTCCAACCCCCGGTCGCCGGCAGGCGGTCCGGCCCGGTCCGACGAGCTAATCGCCGCCTATTGACGCCCGTGTCTCTAATCGGATTGCCGATTTACCTGTATCGGCACAGTGCGCGGATTATTGTAGGGTTAAAATTATTGATTTTAGAATGACGGAATTTTTGAAGCGGAATTTTCGTGTAAAGGGACCGGGAAATTAATTTTGATACAATTTACATCACAGAAATGGTTGTATATTTTTGAAAAGGGTGGGCAGTGTTCTGTTGTTACTCCAATTAAGGCTTTGACGTTGTGTAGACCCATTTAAAAAAAATTGACATCCGTTTTTCGTACTCATCGCTGTTGCCTAAAAAACAGTTTTGTCTTCTTTCTGTTTTTAACTCAATAAGATTATTTTTGTGGTAATTATTATGCTTAATTGTTATTCAAAGATTTTCTTAGGAAAGAAAAATTCGAACCGCGGACAGGACTCGAACCTGCGGCCTTCGGATTCAGTACATCCGACGCTCATTTCCATCCGAGCTACCGAGTTCTTTCCTGAGAAAACTTATTTCCCTTTAAAAGAAATCCGCTACGTATCTTAATAGGTTTAATATGCATTATAAAATACTAGCCCGTGTTGCCAGCGGTTTCACCCGCTACAACTTGTCGAAAATTATCCCTTACTGGGAACATAAAATCGGGATATAAACTATCCTATTTGTTAATCCAGGTTATAAATATCTGTTACCAAATTTTAGCCAAATCCGTTCTAGTGGTTTTTGCGTGAACTGAAGTAACAAACATCCATACATCAATTACTTAGGTAAAAGCTTTTTATTGATAAATCAGAGGAAAAAATATAGCCGACTTTTTATTGAGTATGTTGCCAACAACGCTGAACTTTTTACGGAATAGATTTTCTACTGAAATGTTTCAGTCCAAATAGCGTACCGTCTAATACTTAAAACTATCTGAAATATAGTATTAATTCGCTTTATTCGCTCTTTAAGTGGTCTATCCAAAAGTTGTTTCGCATTTCTTTTCGAAGTTATTATGTTACTGAAGTAATAACCCAATAAAGACACCAAATTTGTCTAACATTAAAAACTGGTACCCTATAAAGATGTTAGTGTTTTCGCGAGTATTTTTTTTACGCTTGGCCCATGGTGTTTATTGTATTGAGTGTTCAAAAATTTTACCCCAATATATTCCAGGAGCTCTTATGTGATGCATCCTTCCTTCGTCCAGTATTCATATTCATCATCATCATCATCACTCTATAGCAGTCCACTGCTGTAAATAGGCCCCCCAATCGCACGCCATTTCAGTCGATCACCGTTTATTCGTGGAATTTTAATCCTGATTAATATTTAAATTGTACTTTAATTTGCGATCTTACGGAATCTCTGCAAAAAATGTTTAGGGTATGCTACTGAAATTGCGCGCAATTTTTTTCATCGCTATTTTCCTGAAGACTGATTTCATTTCGCTACATATTTTTAGTTTTTTTTTTTCCAAATACAAGCTGTCTTTCTTTGGTTTTTTTCCATCATGTTAAAAATTGTTAAAATACCATTCGAATATTTTAAATATAATAATATTTATGCTGCATTCTGTGACAAAATGTATTATGGGCGATAATGTAAGGTTGGCAACACTGCGTAAAAACCGCTACTTGAGATACCTACGAAAATTTTCCGTAAAAGTTCCTGACACTCCTCCAAAAGGGAGATGTTGTATCACCAAGTGTTCACCGCTGTGTGGTGAACTGTTACCTATCTGGTACGGAGCACAGTTCATACATACGTATAGTGCTTTGACTGGCGCATACCCATTCAAAAAATAAATAAAAATATCAAAGCTTGCAACATTTATACAAACAGACGCGACAGTTCATTGCTCGGCCACATGTCGCTCTCTGCTGACATCCCGCTATAAAGTTGACATGAGTGACGTCAGCTTCGCGTTTTTATACCGGTTGAGGATTAAAAGGTTTAGGGATAAAAAATGGATGAATCAATGTTTTATTAATTGACTGTACTCGTTGTTTTTGCAGGATTGGAAAAATGGGTGCTTCAATTCCGTTTTGCTTTCACATACGGGTTTCTGTGACGATTTTTTTGTATTGGTGTCCCTTGCTGTTTTATTAGACCTTTCTGAGTCATTTTGTAGTCTAAGAATTTGTGAAGGTAAAATATCACTCCCATTTTAGAGCACCAGATGAAAATATCCGAACGCTCAAAAGTTATCAAATTCCAGTGTTTATTTCACCTCGCCACAAATTACCCGGTTCTATAAAATTCTCGCGTTCACTTCAGTTCTAGCTCACAAACTCAGTAATTTACACGGCGAGCCTTCCTGACCGGTTCCATGTTAATTCTTCAAATTGCTCGGGCGGCCATCCCCAGCCAATTATGTCCATTTTGCTCTACAATCAAGATCTACCGCTTTTATACATTCTAGTTTCAAGTTTTTGCATCAGTAACCAGCCAGCCTCGTAAAATGGAGGTGATTTTGTTAAAAAATGGCGTGCGGAGTATATTTTAATTAGTAGTAATGGCGTGATTCCGCATAGTCATGCTTACTTGCGAAGTTATGACGTCTTAAGATTTTGTTAGTTTTTCTGGTTCGTTTAACTTGTTGCTTTTTTAGCAGTCAGGTCACCTTTTCGCTGTGGGTATATCCTGGTGGATGTCGTATTTTATCCCACAGGACGCAGTATTGGGATAAAAATTGATAATTCGAAATTCAGGTCCTAAGCTTGTAACCTGTGTGCTAAATTCCACGACATCTGTTCTAGCGTAAAGTAATTATAGACGGAGAGACCGACAGGCAATTTCGCGTTTTTTAGTAAAATTTAATTATGAATTTAATGTATTTTCTTACGTGAGCAATCAGTTCTATTCAAGTTTTTATTCGAAATCCCCAGCTATAAGTAAAAACGTTGGAAAATAATAAAATACTACAAAAAAGGAAAAACTAAAATAGCATTCGTTTAAAAATATCGTATTCTAAACATGAATATGAACAAAACGCTTCGTTTGAGCAGCTCAATGACGGGACTATTGAGTCAATTATAGTCGAGTGTATGAGCCTGTGTTTTTACCTTTTGTGGCTCGGATGGACTCTGTGTGGATTATTTTGTTAGTTTTTGAAATAGACGAACGTGAAACCGTATTTCTATCTGTATTATTAGTGGATTAAGTAAGCCTCTATACTTAATGAGGCGTCAGTTAAGGTGGTGTGGGCATGTACATAGAATGCACGATGATAGACTTGCGAAACGTATCTTCTATTCGGAACTCCAAGAAGGGAAACGGAAACACGGTTTCAGTTGCTGCGTGTTCTAGGATGTTCTTAAAAGACACTTTAAGAAGTGCAAAATTGACCCTTCTACATGGGAGAACCAGGCACAATATCGGCCCGAGTGGAGACACTACGTACAGGAGCAGGTTTACACCTTTGAAGAGACAAGAAGGTTACAATTGGACAAGAAGCGTGATGACATAAAAGCTAGACCACCTGCAAATATAAATTACAATATCATCAATGGTGTTCTTACATGTCCCCTTTGTGCTCGGAGTTTTATGGCAAAAGTTGGATATGCGAGTCATTGGAGAGCACATGAAAGGGCACATCAAAGCTCTCAACCACTCTAAAAGCCATCGATTGCAGTCGCTGTGGCCGAAATCGGCTAGATGGCATCATTAGTGGATACAGTTCTATAAAGATATTTTGGTACTTTTGCAAATGTACACGGGATATTTACCGTGTTTATTAATTTGTTTTTAGTTTCCCATATTTTGGCACTGTTGAAAGTTACCTAGTTTAAGTTCAGAGTTAGTTATTTCAGTTTTAGTGACAATGTCAGTTTAATAAATTATGTTGACTGAACAGTGGGTATTTTTTTTAATAGATACGGAAAACATTTATTCCAATTTATTGAAAAACACGATGGATTAATTTTGAGTTTCATCATGTTCAGGTTTCTAAATATATCATTCCTTATACAATGTGTAACGTTAAATGCGCAAAACCTCTCGTGGGGTAACTCAGCCCATGTTACTGAACAATGTTTGTTCTAAGACTTCGGAAATTTAAAAAAAGAAAAAAAAACATACTGATGGGCTCTTTGGTCGATTGACCCCGCTCAGATGGGACCCGCGGGATGAATCAACCAATTCATGATTTTGATTATGTGCCCGATTTATTTTTTTGCAAATTTAATAATAATTATAATTAATAATTTAATTTTAGAATAAACATTGTTCAGTAACATGGGTTGAGTTACCCACGAGAGGTTTTGGGCATTTAACGTTACACGTTGTATTATGTTACCAGTTGCGTACATATAGGTATGAATGTTCATTTTCACTGTTTCAACTCGAAGGACCAATTTGAAAATCCAGGTCCTTTAATACTTTATGAAATTTAATATGAAGCAGCCTAGCGTTAATCCTACCCCTTTCCTTGCTTAGCAAACGCAGTAGCCGATCATCGAACCGGCAATTAATATCGGCTTGCTTGTCACCCCCCTGCAAGGGGTATTAAGGGGTATTTGGCTATCTATTGGTATATTTGGCCCCTGTGCCACGGGAATGTTTGTATGGGGCGTTTGATTACATGGGTCCAATTAACAGCATTTCGGTTTAACGCCTCTAATCACTTTGGGGTGGAAAGGGGCATGTGTGTTGTTTTTGGATAATTTCCATTTACGTTGTGGAAGTAAGGTAAATAAAGGTCATTTTTAGGGTTCCGTAGTCAACAAGGAACCCTTATAGTTTCGCCATGTCCGTCCGTCCGTCCGTCCGTCCGTCCGTCTGTCCGCAGTTTAGCTCAGAGACGCAAAGTACTAGAGAGCTGTTATTTGGTGTAAATATACGGATTTGTTGTGCCGAAAAAGTGGTAAAATAAAATCTCGTAAAATATTTTTTTTTAGGGTACCTCCAGTACTTACACGTAAAGTGAGAATTTTTTTTTTCTCGCGTACCCCTTATTGTGGGATATCATTAAATAGGCCTTTAAAAAATAATGTGAGTTTCCATAAACAATTTTTTGTAAAAAAAATTCGTTTATGAACTATTAAGCTTTTGCTAAGTTTTACTCGATTCGAGTGTCCCCCCCCTCTACCAGCTAAACGGTTATGTTTAGGGGTGTGAAAAAATTCACAGTAGTAGTATATATAACGAAGTTTAAAAGAAAATTATTATGACTAAGTAGGCTTTACAACTTTACGAGTAATAGTCGACCAACTTATAAAATGTACTTGATATCATATTTTCTTAAACAAAATGTATCGGAGACAACTGCAAATGTAAGTTTGTCAACTTTATTTTTACAGCTTTTGTATTTATGTTTTTTGGTTTTTTTTTTTTTTTTTTTATCGTGGTAAAATCATCAAATGAGTCCTCCAACCCCGGGCAGGACGGGAGTGACTGTCAGACTTCTACTGCTACTAAAATCCACGGTGTCCTTCATAGCCTGTTAAGTTCCGGGGTTACGGTAAGGGAATAATCCCGCGACTCCGGCAGGCTTTGGCCCTCTGAGAGGGGGGCCCCGTCATTATGCTGACGCTTTTTGAGGCGCGCGTGGGTCACAACGCGCCGTCGACCCGGGCGTGGTCCTTGGTCGGGCAGCGAGTTGCCCTTTACTCGCTGCCCGCATGCCCGCGCCTACGGTGGCCGGAGATCGTCTCGCGACGTCCGTCGCCGTCCTACACCGCGGTTATGTTTTTTGGGGATTTTTTTTTTTTTTTTTTTTTTTTTTTTTTTTTTTAGCGTACTTAAAATCATCAAATGAGTCCTCCAACCCCGGTCAGGGCGGGAGGGACTGTCAGACTTCTACTGACTAAAATCCACGGTGTCCTTCATAGCCTGTTACGTTCCGGGGTTACGGTTAGGGAATAATCCCGCGACCCCGGCAGGCTTTGGCCCTCTGAGATGGGGGGCCCCGTCATTATGCTGACGCTCTTTGAGGCGCGCGTGGGACACAACGCGCCGTCGACCCGGGCTTTTATTTAAGAAAATTAAGAAAATTGGTCCTTGGTCGGGCAGCGAGTTGCACTTTACTCGCTGCCCGCATGCCCGCGCCTACGGTGGCCGGAGATCGTCGCGCAATACGTCCGTCGCCGTGGCGTCCTTCACCGCGGTTGGGGCGGAGGGAGGACTCTGTCCTCTTCGCTCGCGGCGCGCCTCCTCCTTCGCGAGCATATACTGCTTCGCAGAAGGAGGCGACCGCTTCCCACTCCGTCTCGCCCCGCAGCATGGCCGAAACCATGCCGGGCGCGAGAGGTATGTTTTTTGGGGATAGGTAGGTTTTTATCGTCAATTATTTTTAACTAAATTCAAAAAAAAAAAAGGAGGATTCTATATTCGTTGTAATCTTTTTTCTGTATTTGGCCCCGATTGCTCAAAGACTCCTGGACCAATTTTGATTATTCTTCTTGGGTAAAATTAAATTCAGCGATTTCAGTTTAGTTAGTTCGCATAAGTATTTTGATGGGCAACTACGGAACCCTACACTGTGCGTGGCCCGACACGCACTTGGCCGGTTTTTAAATTGAAAAAATACAAGGTGGATAACTAGGTGCCTGAAAACTTTATTGGTCACATTCATATTGTTTTATTTCAGTCTTATTGGATTAGAATTACTGTGCCAAATTATCGCTTACTATTGCAAGATTTCAGGCCTGATATTTTTTTTTATTTCGTGTGAATTCCACCTATTTAGGTATGTATTGTGAGTGAATTTAAAGTTACACTTTTTAACTAATTTACACAAATAAAAAAATACCTGTCGGTCTTACAAATATTAATTCCGTGCAGATATCGAACCAGGGACACACAGCGCATCAGCCAACCACTGCGCTTCTTGCCTACCACTTTTTAAGTACATAATATTCATGTTTCCTGGAATAGTTACAGACAACAACATTGCCTATGGAACTGATGCACATGTAAATTAGTATTATCAGCGTGAAAGGGCGCACTGATATGATTTGTGGCACAATGGCTACCGGTAGTGGTCAGTCATCCAGCCACAGTTGCTGTAATTGCTTCAAAACTAATTTACTAGTTGTATTGTTACAACATGAATATTCGGCGAATATTCATAAAGTAATATTAATCCATTTTGTGGTAGAAAGCAGGCAGGTACTAATCGGTGCTGTTTAAACTTGCATAGAGAAACTGGCAAATCAGCTAAGTTTTAAACTCTCAGACCATGTCTTTTTAATCTTAGATGACATGGATATGTCTATTTTATTTGCTCCGACTAATCCTGTCTGTGCCACCAACATACTTCTTTATAAAAGCATTCTTAAAAAACCTACAACGTGTAACGTTAATAACGCAAAACCGTGGGGTAACTCAGCCCATGTTACTGTTGTTCCATGACATTTGAAAATTATGTTTTCATACGAAATGAGAAATTGATCGGGCCCATTAGTATGGCAATTTTTTTTTTGCGATTTTCCAAAAGTCTTAGAACAAACATTGTTCAGTAACAGGGGCTGAGTTACCCCACGAGAGGTTACACATTGTATACAAATTCAATATGTTATTGCCCTCGTGCCGAAAAGCACATTGAGGCGTTGGTTATTGCCCTTCAATCGGACAATGGTGTACGTCTTGCTTCATATTGCCTTCTTTGATCAAAATTCAGTTAGAAGGACTAGGTAGATAATTTTCCTTGCTAATGATGATATTTTGAGTCTAGACTATGTCTGAAATAAAAAATTGTAGCAACAAGTATATCGACTTGCTCTTATGTACAGGTCATTGCACAATTAATCACTTTCCACACAACCTCAAACAAATGAGTAGAAAATGTAAACCTCATTTCATTTCCTGAAAATTTTCAGCTCTTAACAGTATTTACTTCACCTTTTATCACCTATTGTTTTCCAAATACCTTTACGACACTTCAATCAAAAACGAACTTTGTCGTTTAGAATTTAAAGTGGGTTTTAGTTGGACGTAGGTATGTAGTGCTAAGCCCAATGTAGTTTATCAGAATGTAAACTAAGTTCTTGCATCGATAAACACTATAAACATGTTCCCGGGAGCTGAGAGTGTGAAACAGTTGTGTGTTTGTTAGCCACGTATAAGTTTGTTTGGCTTCAGTTGATGTTTAACGAATAAATTACTAGGGGTCTTACGTACAAACTCAGCTATGATGGTCTACCTTGATCTGAGGGACTACGATTCTAGTAAAGACAGCTTCCGATGTGGTTTCCTGCAAACATCTACGCTTTTATTAGGGATATCATCATGTCGCTGTTTGTACTTATATCAAGTGTCAGTTTTCCCACGTTTTTTATTTTTATAAAATAATTTTCAATATGATGAGCGCGTTTTTTCATGAATTTGTCGAAGACCTTAGCCATCGATTTCCAAAAGACGATATTTAGAGAAAGAGCAAACTCATTAATTAGACTATAAGAAAAATAAGTGTGAATTGTATATTCAGGCAGCACTGTCGCCCAAATGGCATGAACAAAACGCAATCAGTTCTCCAAGTGTAATTGAAAACTGAGTTTTTTCTAATGATTGGATCCACTCTCGGTCCGATACGATCCATCACGGTGTCATACAAGCCCCGCAATAAAAGCGATTAAATCTGAACACTCCTTCAACATTTCCACGTTACTCCATTTATTTTGCCCACAGAACGTTTTAACAAAACACTTTATTTAATTACTCGGAACAAAATAAAATATAATGCTAAAGTACGGTCCGTTTGTGCGCAATAAACCATTCAGATCGTCGCAACCGCATCTCAATTGCATCTCCTTTTAAAAAACTTTTTAATTTAAAGCGCTGCATCGCTTTCATGTATTTTCTGTTGAAGCGGTTTTTATGATGAATATCACGTTTTAATTATGAGAGATTAGTGAGAGGATTTTGATGTTCAATGAATGCTGGATTTAGCTTTTTAATTAAGGCTTAATTAAATGATTCGCTTCGCATGGCATTAACGCGAAATACGGGTTATTGAGAATCTAAAAATGGACCAAGGTTTTTTGTAATTCTTAATTCTTTATGCCCCTTGTAATTTCTTCTGAAATCCACAACAAGTGTCACTTGAGTATAATACAAGCACTCCTGATTCCCAATGTTCGGCACAGTATAAGTACAGTAACAACCCTCAAACCGCGACTCCACTCGCCAAACCGAGAGCTGAGCCGGTCCCGGGCTCGCCGGCCTGCGGTTCCCGGAATTAGCCACCGTGTCCCGGGATTAGCTCGAGTGCGCTGCATTAATTGAAGCACTAGATACTTATTTGAAGAGATTTACGTGACCGAAAATTTTGTTTTAAAATTTGACATTCTAGATTAAGAAGTATTATATTATGTAGTTAGTATCATATCGTACCTGAACTTTATTAATGATTATTATTATTTTTCTCAATGGTAACCTTACAAAAGAACTAGGATTTCTACGATTGTAAAAGTGTTGCACAACATGTGCACGTTTTGTAAAGTTAGTTATTAATAGAAATTTAAAAAATATAAACGTAACCGACCAAAATAATTCATCAAAGCATGCATCACAAAGGTAGACGTAAATAAAACCACAAACTTTAATCCTGTGTCCACCATTTTCGGACGAAAAGACGAAGTACCTCACAGAACCGCAGATACACTTGACAAACCGAGCAGAGTTGTCGCCGCTGCGGTGTCCAGAATTAGTTCCCGTGTTCCCGGTCTTTCCCCACATTAGTACAGGGTATTACGACATTATTGAGCTTTTCAAACTCATAAAATGCTTATCACTTGAGACAGTTGATTGAGTATGGTTTTGTAAAACATTATCAAATGACGCCACCCAAGATTTTTCGAAGTAAAACATTATAATTGTCGGAATATCTTTTATTTAACGATAGGTTCGCGTTTGACCACTATCTCACCTGATGGTAAGCGATGATGTGGTTGACGATGAAGCACGCTTGTCTAGAAGTAACCTGTTCACTCTTGACTTGAAGACCCCAAGGTTATAGGTATCAGGAGGAAACACAGACCCTGCAAGGCTGCAATTCCACCCCTTAGCTATGGACACAACAAAAGTATTGGCAAACCGCTTTGTACGTACTGAAGGGATGTCCACCATGTAACGATGGCGCGTACGTCCATTATAGTTTCACGAAACAGATACTTGAAGAATTTTACTGGAGGCTAATATTGGCAGAACCTAATCTAAATAGTACGAGTTAATTATGACATTAAGTTTAAGCTTCTGTCTTTTTAATGTGTGACCCTTTTTAATGTCATAAAAAGTGTAAACATTTCCATCCACATGGTCGGGCCAACCTTTAAATTAACCCCTGTTTCGCCTCCTAATATTTATTTTCCTAACTAACTCCCAAATTACCATGTAAGTCCTCTAATTTTAAACGTATTTGCAGTTGTGTGGTCGTACGGACTGAGGAGCGACCTCAAACTTGACTGGACCCTTATAATTCAGACCATTCTATTAAGTTTGGGGACAGTAGTCACGGTCTCTCGGACTCACGACCACAGTTAGACAAAGTTTTTGTTCGTCAGTTTTTGTCCCAGCTCGCTGCCAACTTACAAGTGGCTTCTTTGACAGTTCTCAGTTTTTGCTTTCGGGTTCTGTCGGGGAAGTTCGGGTGGACTCGGTCGGTTTAGAGGATTTAGACATAGTTTTAGGACATTTGTGTTTTAGACTTGTATGTAGAGTTTATCTGGGCATAGTTCGAATTATATTATGTGATAGATGTTGTTGTGGTTAGGTTAGATACGTGATGTTATTTTCCTTTTTATAGTAAAAAGATAAAAATTACATTACAACTTGATGAAAGAAACAATCTTAAGATATACACGCTTCCTTCATTCATTTTTGTGTGCGTACAAATAGACATTTTTAGACATTGACACACAAAAGGGTTCTTGCTAAAATTTTTTTTTTTTCAAAACTAACTTTTTGTCGACCTTTAAATAGTAAAGAAGTACTATCTCCATCACTATGTGCGTAAATACTTAGTTCCAACCATATTTTTGACAATAATTCAATGTCAATAAGGCCCGAAAAACCAAGTTCAGCTGCATATTCATTCCGGTCGTTAATTGCCCTCATAAAGACACAGATGCACCGTCCCGTTCCAAAGTAAAAGTAGCGAATTATGGAAAAGAGTGAAATACATACAGAACGAGTTTTGGAATGGTCCAAAAAGGCGCGACTTTCACTGACACTTGGACCAGTTGTGTTCCGTACCGAATGTTTCACATTTTTTTGTTTATCCAGGAAGTAAATGATTTAAGATGAAAGTGATATTTTTGATGATAAAATGCTTGTATTGTAAAACGAACTCGTGATTTAAAACATTAGACATGATCGGATTTCGGACTTTCTTTCAGTCGGCCTTTTTTCCCAGTTGTGGGATTTTTATAAGTAACCCAGTGTGTGTGGGATTAAGACAACTAAATGCACGAAGTACCATCATTGCACATAAATAAATACAAATTAATGACCAATTTATTCTTCTAACAATGCCTTTAATAGATAGTAATCTCCATATTCAAATTTACCCAAAAATAGCACTCCTAGAATACCAACGAATTTAATTTGCCTTTTTATAGCCCGGCCATCTTTTAGGACAGTCTGCCCAGGAATAAAAAAAAAAAGAAATTAAGTCTGGAATAAGGTAGTCAACTTAATTACTGTATCCATCTGGTACCGAATGCCCGGCATTAAGGGCAGGTGGTCACGGTATGACCTTCGAGCAACTTGCTAACTTCAACTGCTTAAGTTTTGTATCGAATAAGGCTAGTTTGGGATAAGTTAGCAATGATGGCGGGACCATGGGGTGAGACAAAGGGAAGAAAGGTTGGTTGACTTGTTAACTATTCATTAGTTAACAAGTCAACCAAAATATCGTTTCCTTATCGCATTTATTGTACGAAAATAAAGTTTATTTTCTTTTGGACTTTGTTTTCCGGTATTTTGTTCTCTGACAAGTAATGTTGTTTAATTTCTATTGCTTTGCCATTAAGGGTATTAAACTATTACCGTCTCACTACAAAACGTTAAAGTAACGTCTGTTAAACACTTGTCTAAAAAAAACTGTCAACTGCAAAACGGCATTTGACGTTGATATGGGGATCGTTTTGCAGTAACACTAATATTTATGAAAAAATACCATTCTAACACAGGTTACTTCAAGTACCGCGTTATTAAATGTATCGTTTCTGTTTGTATCGTTATCTCGTTACTTAACAAATTATAAGACATACACTTCGAAGAAAATACCCAACAAGAGATTACACCAACAATTTCCTTTGAGAGTAAAACGGAGTTTCAAAGTACCTTCACATTTCGCCAGTCATGTTAAAGTCCTACGGAATCGAGCCGTAAAACAGTTGACATAAAAAAAATAGACAATGCCGGTACTAATCCAAATCTTGAACAATTGTCCCTCAGAATGACCAGCATGGCCCATTCTCACAAGTTTCCCCCTCCTCCCTTCTGACCGAGGTCGGCGGCGACTTCAAACTGTGATTAGGGCAGTTTCACGCACGCGGCTTCGCTTAAACTTACATTAAGTGTCGGTAAAAGTTTGCGCTAGGTCTACTCTTGTTTATTGAGTAGTTGTGATTGGATTTGCTTGTTGGTTCTCGCTTTTGTGGTCGGTTTGCAACTGGTCTTCTTTAGCTAAGAAATTAAAAAATAACATAATGCATGGTATCTGGTGTTTCCTTCGGCACTAGGGACAAAAGAACCAATAATAAAACTACGATGAATATTTGACAAGTCGATACTCTCATTAATTCAATTGTCACTCTTCCCTGTAGGTACAGCCTTTAGGCTGTGTATTAAATACGTTTTTTTTTGTGATATTATAAAACTTGTAAGGAAAAGCGGAAACAGAAAAAATGAGGAAAAGCGTAACTGAAACACAAAATATAACAAGAAAGAAGCAATAAAGCTAATTGCTAAGTAAGGAAGAATAATATCTCACAAAGGTGCATTTTATCAAATCTGGGACGTTTAAACAATAATGAAATTGCCATTGCAAAGCGTTGCCATTTGTTGCTGTCGGCTTACTGCGCTCATTTGCTAACTACTTGAGAATAATTTAAAGTTGCTCACGTTGAGGTCCGCGCACACTGACGTCTGTGATTTGTGTTCTCGGCTTTAGATGCTTGAAGACGCTGATAGTCTTGGGTTTACGTCATGAAAGTTGAATTGAAAAGGGGTGGTGGAAATCTTCTGCTTTAGGAAAATGCAGGCAAAGGTGTTTACTAATAATCTTTTTTTTCGTTGTTGATTTTAACAGTTTATTATGGTATTTCAGTTTGTATCATGAAAATATTTTAGACGACTTCAAAGCTAACTAAAATTGAAAAGAAGACTAAAAATCTAACCGATTTTTTAATAATTTTTTGTGGGTATCTTTGAGCTGGGTTTGATTTTTTACAACTAGACGAACAAAATTCTGAGTCCAAACATGTTTGCTGCTGCTTCTCAACTAGTTTAACTTTAATACCTTTTATTATTGTGGCAACCATCCCAAAATCTCAACTTTAAAAGTTAGTGTCACCTCTGCCCACATTTGTCACGGCACGTTACACTGCGGTGACCGCGAACCCTAAGCTAAATAGCTCCAATGAGCGGCTGTAGTTTATTTAAATCGTATCGCAGCACTATAGTGCACGTCTCACTCGGTAATACTAGTTTCAGACTAACTTTGACAGCTAATTTACTGAATGTCACTGTTTTAATTATGTACGTTTGCAAATATCGAAGTGTTGACAGGTTTCGTGATGAAATTATAGGTACTAAAAATTAAAATTGTCTAACAACCGCTCGGGTGCTGTCGAGGCAAAATCTCCTGCTCTAGGGGCCAAAAATGCATGTGCTTTATTGAGCATCCATTACCGCATGCTGCATGTGGATTTGCACTGTACTCATTTGTATTCATTGTTGAAGAGTGAAATAAAATAAATAAATCTTTTAAATGTTTTTGTATTTTTACGCTGGATTGTCACTGATGAGGTTAATGAAATTGTGCTTGCTATCCAGTCATTGACATCTTAATTTTCTGAAATTTTCTTTTATAAATTGATGAATGCATATACTCGTAGATTAATTTTATCGTTAGGTCAGAATGCCGTATATAAGGTATTTTTTGTGGTATAACTGTAAAGAGGAAGGTATTGATTACAATTACTGTTTGTAGGAGTTGAAAAAGATAGTGTGTTTTGACCTTTCATTTCTTTCTCCATTATAAATATTACATCAGTGTAGCAATTGCCATATCCTGAAATTCAGCCGCTTAGATGAAAATAGATTTCTCATTATTTCTAATTTACATTTTGTGAATACAGCGTTGTTTTCTCAAAAATCCGGAATTTATTTATTTTGTAAGCCTCTGTAAGGAATATTCCGAATTATTTACATTTCCCACTTCCTTCGTCTTACATTGAGCTCTATTAAATTTGAACGCCTGAATAAATTTCGTTCGGAAACAACCGATAATGATCCTTACGAGCTTGAAATAAATATTGATATCGGAGAATAGAAATCCGTGAACTATTTTCAAACATTTTCAAGGCAAATTCTAACTGTGAGGGATCACTCAAATATATTTTTTTCTATTGTCCAGAATATAGTAGGAAACACGTATTTATCAAAGAATACTTTTTTTTTTCAGGAAAATCTTTTGATAAAACGTCACCTAATTAGACTTGGGTGTGGAGAAGGTCCGCTAATAACTCTAACTCTTTTATACAATTTACTATTTACATTTAAAATAAAACTAAAAGAATAATGACAATATTATATAAAACGTCTCGTGGGGTAACTCAGCCCATGTTACTGAATAATAATTGCTCTAAGACTTTTGGAAATTCGCAAAAAAAAAAAAAAACATACGATAAGAGGTTTTGCGCTATTAACGTTACACGTTGTATAAACTAAAATAGGATAAACAAAAGTGGCTATCATTCAGCAACGGGTTGGGTTCCTCCCCAAAATAATTTAACTGACAGAATTGACAAGGCTGCTTTACCTTTAAGTTTATGCAGACCTTGACTTGGGAAAGCTTACGTCCAGCAGTGGGCGACAATTTTCTAGAGAGGGAGACTAAACCTAACACATTTTAGTTTTTGAAAGGCCTGTTGGTCTAGTGGTTAGTGACCCTGACTGCTATGCCGGAGGTCGTGGGTTCGATTCCGACCCTGGACAAATGTTTGTGTGATAAGCACGATCATTTGTTCTGTGTCTGGGTGTAATTTATCTATAACATTTAGCATGTTTATCAGTTGTCTAGTACCCATAACAGTTAAGTTTATCAGTTGTCTAGTATCCATAACACAAGCTCTACTTAGCTTGAGACTAGATGGCGTTGTGTGATAGTTGTGGAATATTATTACATTCTTTATAATACAAAATACCAGTAGTAATATTATCAGTAATGATAGTATACTGCGATAATACCAGTCTTGGTCCTTTGAGCCACTAAAATTATGAAAGGACCACTTTACCTTCTACTCTACGGAAACTCGCTTATTACCCCAAAATTAACGTGTACCAAATATGCTGGTAATTCAGCTAATATAATTAAATTCCCTCGCTAACGCAGGCAGTGCATTACCATTGTTACGTCGACGTGATCCCGTCTCCCGTCAGATTTGTAGCGCGCATAGAAGCGTTCTGATTCGTTTAGATTTAAATGTAATTGTTATTTCGTTATTTTGGACGTTTACGTGAAGCCTGTCTATTAATATTTAGAAGGATCTGGTTCTACTCATTAAATAGATTGAGTTGCCTGTTATTGTTGACTACGGCTAAAAAGGTGTTAGGAAGTTTTCCTCAATCATTTCAACTGTCAACAACCAAAAGTCAAATGATCGTTTCCTCCTTTCAAAGAAACATGACACATCTCTTCTCATTGGTGGTTTATGATCTCATACGATACACGAGTGCACTTGTGTCGTATTTTTGCACAAACAAAAGCTGCACTGACCGATTTCGCGTCGGTTAACGTGATCACATCCCAAGTCAGCACGTGAACTCGCAGCCAACTTGCCTCACCTCATACGTCCAATATGGCTAATTTAACTCCACGGACAGCTGCACAATGCAATCTTAACAGCAGTAAACTAAACCGCTCCCCTAACTCTCGACCTGCGAACTCCACAGTCAACACACCCTGCCTCACAGGTGCACTATGCAAATGGCCACCCCCCTGCCTACCCCCTTGGTAATAAGTCTCCGTGAGTTCCCGACTACTTGCCAACTTTGAGCCATGTGGGAAAGATTCTAAATTTTGTGAGTTACACCTCTGTTGCCGTAAAGGCTGTATAGGGACGTGTCTTTGCCAAAGTAACGTGAAAAAATTAAGCTGTCAGTTTTATGATAGCTTTGGGAGATGATAGGTTTTTAATGTTTAGTGTTAGAGGTCTGTGTCCCAGCAGTGGTAACATTAAAGGCGTATTATGCTAATGTAAGATTACTGTACTAAATGTGTCACTGGGGAGAGATAGAGAATTAGTAATTTAAAACGTTGGAAAAGAACTAGATTCATTGACCTTTCCATTAATCCAGTGTTTTTCCTGAAAATTGACTGATTGAGCTCAATCTTTACGTCCTAAAGCTACATCCATTGATTCATTACAACGAGAGTTTTGTATTCTGTTATTTTCCTGTGAAGATGTAATCAGAACGTGAAAAAAGAGACGTAAAACATTTCCATTCGTACCGAAGGACCGACATTAAAAACGGACGTCAAATGAACAGTCAACTCATAAAGCTTTTCAAAAATAGAAATCAAAGGAGTGTTATAACTTCCCTCCTTGTCCATACAGCCTTTTAGCAGTATAATACGGCAAAATAGGAGAGTCGCGACGTTCGTCCGGTGATGGCGGGAAGCGACGTCGTTTTCAATTAGCTCGGCTTATATCTCCTGTGAGATACATTGGAACGGGAATCCCATTTGTGCATTCGTTATGGAGGTTTTTGTTAGAATACCTCTTTATTGCTGTTTTCTGGCTGTGAGTTACTTTGAAGTGGATTGAGAGGGGTTATTGTGTTGCTTAAATTGGACAGTAATGGATAGGAAGTTTTCCTTTGTGGCTGTACTTGTTTTTTTGTCTTCCTGATTTTTAAATGTAGCTACCGGATTATTGTTTTGCCCAGATTTTTGGAGTCTGGCTTTATTAATGCAAACTATTTTTTTATTAATTATTTTTTTATGTTTATTTATTTTAAATTAAATTGAATGTTTGTTTGTATGATCTAAAACGGATTAAAATAAAATGAATTTGAATTGAATTAATTTAATACTAGTATTATAAAGCTGAAGATTTTGTTTGGTTGAAAGCGCTTATTTCAGGAACTACTGGTTCAGATTGAAACAATCGTTTTGTGTTGTCTGTCATTTATTGAGGACTGCGACTCGCCCCGGTTCCGCACGGGTGAAACCTCTACTACATTATGCATGTTATATCACATAATATAAACCTTCCTCTCGAAACACTCTATCTATCAAAAAAAACCACATCAAAATCCGTGGCGTAGTTTTAAAGATTTAAGCATACAGGACAGACAGACAGTGAGAAGCGACTATGCTTTATACTATGTATGTAGTGATATTGAAGACTAACTATGACCAACCAACAGGAGAAGAAATGTAATGAAACCACGTGTAGCAGCTAGTCCTTAATAAACGATTGTTCATTTACTAGAAAAAGATGAAGAAGAAAATTCTAGGATGGAAAGTAACTCATATTTCTTTCTTATTACAATTTTAAATAAAGAGAAGCAGAAAATTTCAACTATCCGACTTATCTCATATTTTCTCTGTAAAATCAACTATTTTTGCAATAAAATAAACTCAATAGTGTATTCTCTTAACAAGCTCAATAACTAGATAAAACTAATAATATCCACTTTGCGCTGAAAGTTTACACGATCTCGAAAGGCAATCAAATTATGAAGAACTGAAACAGATACAAAACAAAATAGCCTTTGATGAAAGTTTTGAAATTGGGAATACTAAACCCCAATGAAATCATGTTTAATAGTAGGCTTAATTATAAACAACCCTTTTATATTTATTCACGATTCCTGTGACCTTTTAAATGTTGGAATAGCCTCGTTGAGACCGCGAAACATCGTGAGGTACAAGGGAATGATGTTTGTAGCCCATTCTCCTCCCATACCTCTGTCTTTATTAGCCTCAAGGGTGGGGAAACATGGCCGAAACCGCACATTACAACTCTCTTTAGTAACCACATTTTTAAATTAATTATTTTGAAGGGATCTTTAACCAAACTGGGGGTTGCTCTGAAGGACCTCTGCAAATAAATGAAATTACCAAATTATAAATTTATGACTAATTTCTGCTTGATATGAAACCTTTATACTCCTTCATCGTTTTATTTAATTCTATCATCGTCGAGATTCTCAGTAAATGTTTTCTTATTATAATTGAAACGGGTTATAATAATGAAATTTATAATTTGCAGGAATTTCAGCGGTACCTAATATAAATATTTTGAGTTGAAAAACAAAAGTTCTTTGGCTTACCAAGTTGTGAGTATTTGAAATATTGTTAAGAAATCTTGCTGAAATAATGTTATCTGAAAAGAAATACTTGTTCAGATAATATTTACATGATAGGAATGGCAAAGGCTCATCATATCTGATGATCATCACTCAGATGGATATGATACGCATTACCAGGCTAACAAAGTTGGTAGATATCTCGCCATATTTTAAAAAAAATCTATTTCGCTGGGACTTCATGGATCGTAATTATTTTGGAATTGTCCTCCTTACGTCACACCGTACCGATAAACTAGGATAAAATTAGAAACTTTCCACGTCATTTAACATGCAAGTAATCACAGAAATATTAAGTAATCATATGCAATGCAGAGAAGAGATTCCTCCAATAAAATAAAACTCAGACAAACCTAGCGGAACATATCTTCCAAATCCTAGTTCACAGTTTGTAAGTCCTCTCGTGTTCAAAGTATAAAATATATTTTTGCAGACGTCGGCTCCTAATGCGAGTTCTATGTATGTCGCCGGAGCTCTGCCAGCGGAGTGCACCGACAAATGTACCAATAACTGTTCACCAGGCTTTGTTTTTTTGTGGTCTAGAACGTTCCGGAATGTTCTGGTGTTCTCGACGTTTTTTGGGACTGGGAACTGTATGGTAATTGGTATGTCAGATAAGGTTAGGTTTGATTTGACGATAATGACGGCGATGTTTAGCTGATTTTTTAGTGTTTTCTGAGGGAAAACACTTAGTTCCAAAAAGTAAAGAGAAGAACTTCTTTTTTATCTGCTTAAGCGTTAGGATCAACGCAATAATAGAAAATATTTGAAACTTCTCTACGTACCGTACTTGTAATAAATCTAGTAAAACTATTGAAACTTCATAGACTAAACTAGGCCAGTTAAAGGTCAAACTGTGGCCTACTGTTGTATCTAAACTAAGTCATGCCTATTTTTATCAAATGTTTTCTCAACTAACCCCTTCCGTCCATCAACAAAAGATTATGTAAAAATAAAACGGAACTTAAATCCTCTTAGCCCCAACCTTTTTCACTTTCCTCCTTCACCTTTTCAAAACAATAACGTAAATCCCCGAATATTTTGTAACAATAATCCTCCAATAACGAGACAATAGAAACGCGCCTCGTAACGAGAATGTAACAAATGGCTCAAATCTGTTACAGGTACGTTACCAGTGATACATCATACGTTTCATTACACGCCCGATTTGTTACATCGCTCATAGCATGGAGTGGGTAAGTTTTTTCTTTGGATTTGGTTATGGTAGGTATGCAGAAATTGGTTCCGATTGTCTTTTATTTTCAATTACGACAAAGGAGTCTTTACTGCATGTTTCATGTGTTTTATAAGTTTTGAATATTTTGGGACGTGACAATACACTGTCGCCAACATCGTGTTGTTTTGCTCTTGTTACAATTATTAAATCTTTGCCGGCAACTACTCACTGCAATAGAAGCTCTCGAAATTTCCTGGAAAATCTAAATCCCTAGATAAGTTATTATAAATGTCAACGTGAGATTTGATATTTTGACATTTTCATTTCCATCCTGAACTTCAATTCTAGTTACTTTTATAATTTCCCTGACAACATGCAAAAGACAGTGATTCGGTAATCTAGTATAACCCAGATATAATTTACAGGCAATTATACGTATTTTTTTTGTTTTTGTTATCTTTGACGACATCCTCCAGAAATATTAAATTGCTTCGCATACGCTTCAAATCGATGTTCACGAAATCTATTGTCTTATATTGAGTATACACTGTACCGTTGTTATAAGCTATCAAAAATCATACACTTATTTAAACAAATTATATTATCAATGAATCCTTTTACAGTGTTATGTAAGTTTAACATCATCATCAGCCTATAATTATCCCACTGCTGGGCCACAGGGCCTGTAATACACAACGGGGGCTAGTGGTTTGTAGATGTCATTTGTTGTCACTACTCCTTATGAATGAGTTAAGTAGTTTAATGTCTTTGTGAATGAGAGATTTTCATCGAAATAAAATCTTCCTAAAAAATAACAATTTGTGTATAAGTAAATTCTTATATTTTATTGTTTACTAGTGTTTGCCCGCGGCTTCGCTTGCGTTATTTTAGAATTTGAGAAACAATACGGATCGTGTGGCGCCATCTGGAAATATGAACGTAATTGTTTTCTCGGCAACAGCTCTCTTCTGTTATTCGGGATGTAAGATACCTTATATCCGTGTCTATACTCTTGACAACGTATATGCTAAATTTTGGGACGATCGATTCAGTAGGTAGTAATGCGTGAAAAGGTAAAAAACAAACATACTTGCATTTTTATTATTAGTTTAGATCAATAATGTTATATCTAGGTACATAGTTTACATAGGAAACGTCCTTATTTGAGCGACAGTAATTTCAAAGAACCGTGTTTATTTTAAACATTAGACTATCATTTTTGGGTTGATTTACAGTATCGCTGCAAATTGAACGTACGATAGCATTGCTCTTCTCCCTTGCATTCCGCGTGATACCTAAAAAATAACTAATTATCTGACTCGATGAGTACAACTTGTCGTCGTTTAAAACAGAATCTATGCACTGGTTTGAACACCAATTCAAAACATAAATAAACACAATTTTTTCTAATCTTTAAAATTCCACACCTCGTATTTTTTTAAATTGTAATTGTTTATTACAATTTAAAAAAATATCCAACTTACTACCTACAATTTAAATCAGTGTAGATTTATATCCTAGAAAACTATTGAAAAAAAAATAGTAATAATTTAAAATCGCGAATATTATTGAAATAAAAGTATACACATTTTTTTTAATTATTTGAAACTCTCAGGACAAATATAAGAAAACTCAAAAAGTGAAAAAAAGAATCAGCGAGATTTGATCCAGAGACCCCTTGCACGAAAGTCAAGCAGGATACCAACCAGGCTGGCTAGTACGCTGACAGTGTTTTCAAATAGCGGTTCTTATACAAATGTGAACAATGACTGAAAATCAACATATGCTTCTGTTGATAGGCTATGTATCATTACGCTATTTTTCCTGGGAGATAAGCAATTTTAAATTTTGTTGTTTTTATCTGTTTGTTTTTAGTTGGAAGCTAAACCACTGGATATTATTTAGTCAATTTTTCCCCAAATATTCCTTAAACTGCTCTTCTATTAATAGGATATGTATAATTACGCTATTCCCTTTGGGGGATTAGCAATTTTATAATATTATAAAATTAATAGCGTAATGATACATAGCCTATCAACAGAAGCATATTATTAGGAATATTTGAGGAAAATTTGATCGACAACTTCACAGTAGTTTAAGAGATAGATCAAATCAAAAAAACATAAAAAATTTCGAAAGAAAAAAAAAGTTGATTTGGCATCAGAATCGATCCCTTATCTCGAAAAAAATACAAATAGAAAAAAATATTCAATGTACAGGAATGACAGCTCTACGATTTTATTATATGTAAAGATTACCAACATCTTGTATTGTCTTGTATTCTAGATTTTGACTAGCAGGCTTTTATTCATTTATGCTTTTCTTATTAGTCGTGTCTGGCGTCGTACTGTCTCATAGCCTTTATATTATAACTTCAGATCCGTGATACAAATCTGACTTTAGTTTTTTTTAGTTTATTTATAAAAAATACTTTAGTTATTATTCAAAACTTGTTTTGATTTATTCTTGACGAGTCAAACAGTTCCTTAAAATAGACTTGAATGGAAGATTGGCTATTTCACAATAATATTAGAGGTTACAAATGTATATTTTGCAACACAGCAAAGGTCAATAATGCACTGTCGAATGACATTTACAATCTGGCAATGAGTCATGCTAGATCTTAGAAGTTTGATCTTTTCCTTGAAGTTATTTATTTTGCAAACAACTGACGGAAGTAAAACATCAATTTCCGTTGTTCTTATTGGTATTAGCTAAGATTTTGTTATAGAATTCAACCTGCTTGGTTGCAGCTGTTTTTTTTTTGCCACTGGCAACTTTCTCCGAATTATTTGAGGTTGGGGAGGAATTGCCTATGGTCTTTCATTCTCAAGTCGTCATCTCCCATCTCCCTTTATAGTCATTATTATCGTTGAATACTCTTGTAAATGGCTCTTTGATCTTTAGGTACACTGATTATTTTCTTGTCGTAAGTAGGTTTTCAATACTTCAAGTACGCTGTTAAATAAAAAACAGAAATCAGTACCCTTAGCACGAATTTTCAGTATATGAGACGTAAAGTAAACAGGAAAAAATTTGTTCTTTCTTCGCACACCCAGAAGTGCTGTTCCATTTTTTCATACAAAACCGCTGTAAATACTGGAAAGACGCTGTAAAGTAAAAGAGTGAAAATTTGTGCTAAGGGTACGGGTGTAAAGGCTTATCTGTAAGTTGCTCATGTGTAACTAATAAATCCATAACAACATACTATCATATAGTAAATAGTGCATGGTGTCACCCTGGTACCATTGTCTTAGTTCCGTGAGATTGTCGTTGATTGTCTATGTCTGCTTGGGAATTTGTGTTATTATGTAGCTATACCTGTTTATTATACAATCTCTCAAGTCTATGTGATGATTTACAGACGTTGCTTATTATTTTTTCTTTAAAGACGGTAATGAAGTAATAAGTAGGAAGGTAAGTATCTTGCTTAGGGCAGGCTAAAAATCTAGGCTTGGAAGTGTACTTAATTGTTAAGTTCAGTAACAGTTATTACTAAAATACTTCTTTGCTAACATTGCTAAGGGCTACGTCTTTGATCATTAGTTAAAAAATTATACTATTTAACTAATAGTTCACTTACTACTCAAAAACCTGGCTCTATATTACTTACATGCATGCAACTTAATATAGATTTTGCCAAGAATATAACGTCAGAAAACGTTTTCTAAACAAAAATGGTACAAATTTTTAGGCTAAATCTCCCAACAAAAACCCAGTACAAAACCTAGTGGTTTAAAACAAAAATATCCCATACAAAACTGTGCAACATGTCGCCATTTTATAAAAAAATCAAGTGTACAACATAGTGCGGTAATCAAAGTGTTTGGCGCGAAAAATTCCTGCCATCGCACACTAGCGCCATTGTCGTTTTTGTGGCAGCTTTTGGAATCACAGCACCGCATAATGGTTGTGTAGGAAGGTGGTATTCTTTTTAGTATCTACATAAAAAAACTAGTTTGTTACAAAAAGAAAGAATAGACGTTACTTTATAAAAGTATCAGGATATTGTGTGGAACAACAGTTTATGCGAGATTGTTTGGAGAAAACTGCAAAGAGGAAAGAGTAGAAGGCAATGACGGAGACCTTTGCTCAGCAGACAAACAAAATAGGTTAAAAAAGTAGATGACCAACTCTTAAGTTAGAATAATACTAAAGTACCAATCTATAAGGAAGTCAAATACAAGCAGTTTATCGATATAATATAGGTACTGATACTCAGCTGCCTCCGGCTGGTCTAGAAGACATCCTCAACATAGTTCGAGAAGGCTAGGCTCATGATTAATTCAAAATTTTTCTACCCAACTATTACTCAAGTACTCAGCATATCTCATTCATAAAAAAAAAACAAAACACGATGCAATATGTATCAGCATCATGCAGAATATACCTTCACCCAGCACAATCCCGAGTGTGTGTGCCGAGCCTTTGTGATACGCGCATTGTTGTGTATCGGGGGCCTTAGGTGCGCAAGTTTACCCAGCGTCCTAAATTACACTGGTCGACAGCATTTTTGCGCACGGGTTCTACCTATGTTATTTTTATTGCTTGTATATCTAGAAATAAGATAATGAACAAAAAAAAGTTTTGTATTTGCTTTTATAAGTAAAAAATGGGAAAATGAAAATCAATGAAAATACCTAGAAATTGACACAGAGATGAGTTATTACACAGGAAACCGGACATCCATTCATGTTTAATTTTTACAAAATAAGTTTTAAAATAAAGTTAAACTAATAAGTAAATAATAGTTTTAGTTTTCCTGCTATTTTCAGTACAAGTTTCTCTTATAACCCCCAAATATAGTCTCCCATCATTTCCCTTTCAGTACTGGCCTTGGTAACGTCTCTCAAATGCTTGTCAAATCTCAAATTGTTTTAATGGAAGTGTTCCTCTTGTTCTTCCGTACAAGCTTCCATGTTATCTTTAAATTTATCCAAATGAGAATGTAGCATATGCATCTTTAGTGTATCTTTAGAGCTTTTCCACTTCCGATGATGAAAAAATTTGGTAATTGTGTCAGTAATCAGTTCGTCATAACTTTCAGCTCTAGGGTTTACAATAAAACCATGAACTACTGCCTTAAAACTGTCCCTGGCTTATTCCTCTTCAATGCTAAGTAATTTCAGGAAAATATCACAATTAGTTTTTTTTCTTTAGAGCGCCCACATAGACTCCAGCTTTAATTTTCGCCTCTGAAAGCTTTGAAAAAAAAACTCTTAAAGCAAATATTTTTGATTTGTTATCACATTTTTTAAAAGAAATATGCTTGTATAATCAGAATATGATAAGTAAAACCCATGCGCAAAAATTTTTTTTTTCATTTGTCGACCGGTGTTATAGCCCGGGAGCCAATGACAGATTCATCTGACCGATTTCCTCTCAAGCGATAATTAGGAAAATACAGTCGGAGAGTTGTGTCATTAAGATTCGTGGATGTCTTTAATTTGCGGTTCTGTTGGTGGGATAAGATAAGCAGCAATAGAGTTCCAAAAAAAAAAAGAAAGTCATAAATACAGTAATTTTTCCGAACTGAAAACTTGTTTAGGTATATTGAAGCTCACTCAATATCATGAAGAAAAAAAAACAATCAGCTGACTATTGTCAATCGTTCGTTTTCGTGAAAACTAGTCCAAGGAAGTAATTTAAGTCTGCATACACTTCTTACTCAGATAGTTTCCCATGAGACACGTATTTAATAATTTTAAACCCGACAATTTAATACAGCACGTATTCTAAACTAAAACCCACGTTAAGTTTTAGAAAACACAAAGCTTTTCACTGCTATCGCAGGGAACGCGCAAAATGGCGGCTCTTTGTGCACCTCACGTACAACGTACTTATTTAAAGTTACGTTACAGGATATAAAGCTTCACTAATTAATTAACAGAGGTATTACAGGTTTCCCTCATAAAGGTATTCCTAGATTCGATTAATATTCCTTGCAAGATGCAATATGGCTCGAGGTTCCAGGAATGCGCCGGGAGCTACGTTCTTTGAGCACGTATCACAATAATTACTTAAGTTAATGCTAACTCATATTGCTTGTGCATTTAACTAACACGTGCCTGTTTGCATTCAATTATTGTAGAACTGAAATCCAGTGCCAATATTAAAACCAAAAGAAAACTAAAATTTTAGTCCTTTTAGCGGAAATCCTTTGACGGACTAAGATCAGACCGAAGACGTTTCACGGAAATTCCTATATGTATACTTTAAATTATCGAATATACAATAATGTATCACTAACAGACTGTTTAAAGTCGAATCTCAATCGTCCTGTTGACGAACAGTCCAATAAATCTGTCCCCGGGAAATGATTTCTGAATCCTATGCAAGAGTAATTTTATTGGATTGACGTTAATAAAAGCTTATTTCAAATCAATTATATTGAAGGTTTCGTCGTCTCTTCTTCACATTACACTTCTATTAGTGTAGTTTATAAATTACCAAACCAAACAGGAAACCATTTCCATTTTCTGGAAAATTTTCGTGGTCCTAGAATACTTGTGTACCCTGAAGTTCCCGGGAGGCTGTTCCGCGGCACAGAGCCACTATAACCTTGCTTTGTGAGGCACGTATCTGGTTATTTATGCGCCTTCATGCAGAAGCACTCTTTACACCAGTCGCGTATCGAACTGCTGCTCCACTGCTCGTGTTTACTGCTTAATATCATATTACTTGCTCGAGGCATCTGCGCCATGCGCCGCGGAATTAATAATTTTCTGCTGAAGATTTTGTAGAAAAACTGTAATATTCTTAGCTTATTTAGGTCGCGAATTCTTATTAGGTCATCGGTATAGATCAATTTTATTATGTTAGCGGATGTGGATTATTTTTATTTATGCTAATATTGTAAACTTGATTTCTGTTCAAATGAGATATCCGGATTTAAATGTTATAAGTCAAAACTCAATGGTAGAACATAGTTTGAAAATGGTAAAAAGTTGACTGATTCTGTCTGTAAAATGAGGGAATTTTCTGATATTTTAAAAAGAGCGCAACAATTATGAACTTTATCAGCCTTACTACAAAAACTTTCTAGAGAGAGAGAGATCTGTTGATCACTTGTCTAAAGTGTGACTGCATTAATCTGACATTTTTTTAGACAATAGTGTTCAACAGACGTTCAAAAGTTTTTGTGGCACCACACGGTAATATTTTACCTTCATTTTAAACTAACAAATATGTAAAGCTGAAAACTTTGAACCTTATCAACTATTCATATAATTACATGTCAAAAATGTTGCTCCCGCAAAGTTGAGGATGCTGTGTCTGTGACCGAGCTGCATTATGCGGTATTCAACAGCACAACCTGCCCGAGACGACCTCTGTTTACTTAATCATCTGTTTAGCAATGCCTCTTCAACTTTCAAGTTTTGGGCAGTATGAATTTATTAGACTATAGCTTCGTGAAACGATTTTGAAGTATCTTGTACTTAACTTATTCGTTCCATACGTTTAACTTATTTTGCGTTCTTCTAAGTATGTTTTAGTATTATATTTCTACAACGAATTCTAAAACATTTTTTACACTTCTGTTATCGACTTCACTAAAAGAATGTCATACTATTTAGGCTCTCTCTTATGCGAGAACTAAATACCATCTCTTTCACTGAAAAGCCAAGTTGTACTTGATTCTGAATGCTGTTGTAAAATAAAATACGGCTAGCTTTTATAAATCAGATATTCTCAGTGGCATTATCTATTTAATCTTGTTTTACAGTATATCTGAAAGTTTTTCAGGTTATGAGGCCTCTAGGCCACAATGCCGCCTAGTTTTCAGCAGCAGTTACTGAAACCGTGACATAGCCGCCGTCACCCGGATGTTTTGCCAATTTTGTCATTTCAGCACTAATTCGTGACCATTTTTGTCCTTTTATTTATTTTCAATGTCAATGATGATTGACCATTTAGTCATTTCAAGGTTGTTTTGGTAAAAAAATAAGTGAAAAGTGATGTTTAGTGGGCTGACAACGTGACTAGCTGAAATTAGGTTTCAGTGACTAGTTAAAGATCAGTTTCCTGAGCGTTGAGCTAATTGTTTTAAATTCTTCATTGTTGAATCGAATTCAAATAAACAGTAGATAATATATAGGGTGACTGGTAATTAGTGTACGATACTTACACACATGGTTGTGTTCATGATAACCAACAACTTTTACTATGGGAACAAATCTGAAAATTCGAAAAAAAAAACAGCTGTTCAGTACATTTAAGTTTGCTTAATGTACTGATCATCTGATATTTTTTCACGATTTCGGCTTTGCTCCCATAGTAAAAGTTGTTTGTTATCATGAGCACAATCACGTGTTTAAGTATCGTACACTAATTACCAGTCACCCTATATAACTCAATCTTTACAGGGTATTTTTTCTTTATCTTTTCCCGCTTTAGCGACAGAATGAACTTCGATTTTTGGTCCATTGATCACGGCTTGATTTCGGAACTTACTTAGGAAAGAGGATCATTATCCCGGTATTACGTTTTTATGGGTCTATTCTAGTCCATAATAGATGTCATATCTAAACATAGCTTACTTGAAACAAAGGAAAATTTAAATTAAAGGAGAACCTTTACTCGAATAGCTAAGAAATTGGTATTGCAAGAAAATTATTAAGGGCGCTATGACATACTGAAAGAACACAATTCCTGTCAATTTGACATCGTGATGCCCCCTGCATAAAAACAAAACACTAACGAAACAGCTATGCCTCGTATACCAGAAAGCAAACAATAATGAGCTTTTGCCACTTTTGTTTCGAATAAACAAAGTAAGATCCCGGTCTTCTAGACACTACTTATTTTCATAAACGAATGGATAATATGATAAATATATACCTATCAAAATAAAATAAGTGCCACTCAATAAATAACACTTTAAACCGCACATTGTGTCACGAATTGGATATGTTTGTAATTTACAAAGTGTGCATTATACAGATTATTCAATTTCATTCTTAACAAGATCATCATCATCATCATCAACAGCCGGAGGAAGTCCACTGCTGAACATAGGCCTCCCCCTTAGACCGCCACGCCGAACGACAGTTCGCCACTTGCATCCATCGGCTGCCCGCGACCCTCACGATGTCGTCGGTCCAAACCAACTTAACAAGATAATTTACTCGTATTATACGAGTAAATTATCTTGTTATGACATCTTTCAGGTGTTGATTTTGTTTCTAGTGACTAATTGGAATTCATAACTTTTTAATTAGATTTTTGAAATTATTTAGAATTTACGATTTGGTGTTTAAAATTTTTCTTTGACTTTTACATCAAACAGTCATTTATGCCATCTAGAGACATAATTATGGACGCAAAACCAGCCATTGGGGTGATTAAGGTGACATAGATAAGGAGATATAACCAGAAATGGTCGGTTTAATGCTCGAATATTTCCAACCAGTGGTTCAAAATATTTGAAACTAGTGTCAATTAAGAGACGGGTAATATCACCAAACGCCGTGATCCAGGAAGAAAGTGAGCAAGGCCAGAGAAGACGTTAAACCGCGCAAAGAGAACGATAATCTACTACGAAGATCATACAAAGTCCATTGCGACCAGCAACAAGCTCCCATAGAATTGACAAGACAATTTCGAATCGACACTATGAAGATTAAAAATATTCGAGAAGATTCTTGGTTCCCCTGCAGTTAACTGTGAGCGGACGGTGCAACTCGTTAAACATTTACAAAGGAGAATATATTGAACTGTTTTGACTGGGCTTCAGTGCTTCTTATACTGGGTTACAGCTGGGTTATTTTTTTAATAAGGACACATCTATTAGAGTGTAGAGAAGATCTAAACAACAGGGTTTCAGATCATTTAACTCTTGAAACAGAATGTTTCGGTGAGCTCTAAATTATAATCTCTATCTCGCAAAACTGAGCTTTTACTTCCTAACGAAGTTACGTAACTGCTCAAAATTGCGTAGAAAAGGTGGTTCAACTCCACATTATTCCATTCGCACAGCAAGTAGTACCTGAGTTCATCTTCGATCAATCGCGACTACCAGTGCATAGATTCGTTTATGCTCGAATTACGATGCTACAATTGGTCACTCAGGCTTTTTACCTAATTTCTATTGAAACGGTATAGAACATGTTCGTTATTTAATAGATAACATTTCACCTTTAGTAAAATAACACATGGTTTAAGAGAAAAAAGAACATTATTTTTTCGATTTCATTATTTTATATGAAACTTGACACATTCCTGTAATTTCTCACTTTTCATTCAATTTCGCTTATTTTTACGATTTATTGGAATGCTAACTTATTTTTTTGTATGTTCTATTCTGAGTAGTATCTCATCATCATCATCATCATTAGCCGGAGGACGTCCACTGCTGAACATAGGCCTCCCCCGTATACCGCCACGCCGAACGACAATTCGCCACTTGCATCCATCGGCTGCCCTCGACCCTCAATATGTCGTCGGTCCACCTGGTGGGAGGCCTGCCTACGCTGCGTTTTCCGGTCCGTGGTCGCCACTCGAGAACTTTTCTTCCCCATCGGTTGTCAGTTCTACGAGCGCTGTGGCCTGCCCATTACCAGTTCAACTTGCAAATTTTATGAGCTATGTCGGTGACTCTGGTTCTTTGCCGAATATCCATGTTCCGGATTTTATCCCGCAAAGATACTCCGAGCATAGCTCTTTCCATTGCTCGTTGAGTGACTCTTAGTCTCTCTAAAAGGCCAGCAGTCAATGACCACGTTTCGGAGCCATATATCATCACTGGCAACATACACTGGTCAAACACCCTTGTCTTGAGACACTGTGGGATTCTCGATGAGAAAATATCACGTAGCTTCCCAAACGCTGCCCATCCGAGTTGGATTCTTCGGGCGACCTCTTTCTCGAAGTTGGACCTACCTAACTGAACAATCTGTCCAAGGTAAGTATAATGGTCTACAACTTCGAGAGTATCGCTCCCAACAACAACCGGTAAGGGTGCCACATGGACATTCGACATGACTTTCGTCCTGTCCATGTTCATTTTAAGGCCATCCCGTTGGGAAACGATACTGAGGTCGCTGAGCATAGCATTGAGGTGCTCCAACGATTCTGCCATGATGACTATATCATCGGCAAAATGAAGGTGAGTGATGTATTCACCATTGATGTTGATGCCGAATCCGTTCCATTCCAACAGCTTGAAAATGTCCTCCAACGCGTTCGTGAACAGTTTCGGAGAAATAACGTCTCCCTGTCTCACGCCTTTTATTGGATTGGTTTCGTGCTCTCTTCCTGCACGCGTAGCATGGCGTTATTTCATCGTTATTTCTACACAAATCGACTGTTTTTTTTTGCACAAATGTGACACCATTTGAACACTATTGAAGAAAAGGACGTTTATTTTCTATATTTTTCACATTACCATGCTTAAAACGATAAAAATATTTCTACGTTCTGTTATTTTGTCTATTCTTCCGTCGACAAAACCCCTTTCTACGGCGCCATGCTACGCCTGCTGAAATCGGATGGACATGGTGGCGTTTCTATACAAACACTTCGACACTTCGATATACCTATAGTCGTGACATCGTTGGAGGGACTGCAATACTGCCCAGGTTTCGATTGAATCGAAGGCTTTTTCATAGTCCCCAAACGCTAAACACAATGGCCGATTATAGTCCTCTGTCTTCTGAATAATCTGGCAGAGCGTGTGTATGTGGTTTATAGTACTAAAACCTTTTCGGAAACCGGCTTGTTCGGGAGGCTGGAAGTCATCAAACCTGCGTTCGAGACGGTTCGTAATGACTCTTCAGAACAGCTTGTATACATGGCTCAGAAGTGAGATTGGCCTGTAGTTCTTCAACAAGGTGTTGTCACCTTTTTTGAAGAAAAGAACAACCACACTCCTGTGCCATGCTTCTGGCGTAGAACCTTTGAGTATGACGGAATTAAATAACTTCTGGAGGACTAGAGTAGTACCGGTTTTCCACCCGCTCTCAGAAGTTCTGTTGAGATTCCGTCTTCACCCGGCGACTTGTTATTCTTGAGCTGTTGAGCCATTCTAATCTCGTACAGGCTGGTGTCTGGGATATCCTCAGTGTAGTGTCAAGTCAGTTTAGCTCTTGCGTCTCAAGATGTACCGACACTGGGTTGTCGTATTGATGTATATAACTGTCCGTAAAACCTCTCAAGCTCCCTTAGTTCTCTGGTTTAGTCGAAATGATGCTGCCGTCGTCAATCTTCAGCTTTGTCATTTGGCTCTGCCCAATAGACGAATTCTTTGCGAACACTTTTGAGCCCCGGTTCCGCTCGATTGCCTCTTTGATCCATGCCGCACTAAAGGAGCGCAGGTCACGTTGCATTCATTTAGAGATTCGTCTATTGAGTTTGCCATATTCCGACATATCAGCTGAAGATTGCAGCCTCATCTCGGTCCGGTCCTGCATCAACCGGATTTTTCCGTTCGAGAGCTTTTGAGGCTTATTGCGGCGCGGGGTCTTAAAAAACTTGGACCCCACAGCTTGGACAGTTTCCACCAACCCATTATTAATCTCGTCCACAGTTTCGCATTCGGTTAGGCACTGGAAGCGATTGTGCAGTTCAAGTTGAAAGTCTTCGGGGTTCCTGAGTAGTATCTGTTTTTTGTGAATTTTATTCATGAATAAAATTCACAAAATAATATGAGGTAAAAGAGCCATGGCCGGTTGAGTGCTTGAGCTTCAATGCTGCTAAGACGTGAATTTTTCCGCAAAAAGGAGCCAATCCGACTCGGTTCTATCTTTCTGAGGTGTAACCGTAAAAATGACAGGCTATCTTGACCTTTTTGGGGTACCGTTGACATCGACCCACAATATTAGTCCTCTTATTGAGTTGGCTGCAAAAAAGTTAGGTACATGAAGTGGTACAGGTTTGCCAAATCCCAACTCGATGCACTTGAGTCAATTTAATAGCACCCGGCATTGATCGAGGCCACGATCTGCGGGGCAAGACGGAATAGGAAGTAGTCACCTCGAATCCTTATGCAAAGCAGTCATGCTAGCGAAGTAGGAGGTGGAACACGTGAGGGAGAACAGCCGCGTGACGTACGACGCCGAGAAGCGATTTCTATTTGAGAGTAGGAGCATGCCTTGGTCACTGGACTGTCTTATCAGGTAACGGTGGCCCTGGAACGTAAAGGGCTATTTAAGGATCACCATGGATATTAGTCAGTATTAGAGTCTGGTAATAAATCCCGTCCCGCTCGGGAGGACACATTTGATGATTTTACCAAAAAAAAAAAAAATACAATGCAGCTGCCAAAACGGAATACCGCAATTGACTGGATGCCGAACCTGATACAAGACTTCAACTCTCTTCGATCAAACCTAATAAAAATACATTGATGAAAAAAAAAACTTTTTGAAAAAAGTACCGACATCAAAAACGAATACAAAAAGTTTAAAACAAAACTTTTCTCTGGTAAACCGCTACCTCAAAACGATCAGATCAATTTTTCACGGATTTTCGGGGTTTTCAAATCCTGCCGGGCGTCGCGGAATTGTCTTATCGGGTATCCATAGCCTCGGATCGCAATGGGTTATTGAAGGACACCGTAGATTTTAGTCATTACAAGTTTGTATGTCCCTCCTGTCCTTCCCTGGGTGGAAGGGCTGATCTGAAGATTTTACCACGTAATAAAAAGCCATACCACCAGGGGCATGACCGGTGGTATGGTGGGTCCCGCAGCGAGCTATATTATCCAAACGAACTGGAATGTTTGGGAAGTTAGCAAGTCTGAAATTACATATAATTACCAATTCAGAAAAAAAGGTATCAGAATTATTTAAATTGTTTTTTTTTTGTATTATTTACATTATTTTTTTTTTTACAATTATATCCACATTCGAATATAGTCGGAAAATTCAATCAAATTAATTCAAAATAATATATTAGCTTGTATCAAGAAAGGTAGGTTAAACTGTATTCTTGGCGACTGGGAAAATTACTGGCCACCACTCATGACCTGCGGAAAATTCGAGGTACTACATTTTTCACATGGAATTTGATGTCATGACAAAGACACTGGCGCCGCGTGTAAAGGTCATGAATGGTGGCGTGTATTTTAAATTTTAATAATTACGCAACTAATGTCAAAATGGTTGCGAGCGATACGTCCTCCCTCAGAAGGCGCCCCGCGCCGTTTAAATCAAAGAAGAAACCGTTCTTGGTTTTATATTGAATTTTGTCATTGCATATTATAATTGTTTAATACTATTATTTTACTTTTAAATGAGCTAATTATTTTTTTAATGCAAGCTAACATAGTAACCTTAGTTATTCAATACTTTTTGATTTAATATTCAGTAAATCTTGATAGATAAAAAATATAATTTCGGACGAAAAAATGTCAAATTCTTCCTGTTTTGAAAAATTATTTTTGGTTTATTTCTGAATGAAAAATAAAAAAGTGATTAATGCAGTCCAATTATAATCTTTCAGATGTACCAAGGACATTTTCAAATATTATTTTACTATTATACCTTCTATGTAATTCGGTACTAAAGTATGACAAAAAGTAGAATTTTGCGAAACATCCTTTACAGAGACAAGGTTTTTACATATGTATGTAAACAAATCTAAAAATGTGTTTAAAGCACTCCACGCAGAAAGAATCAAACTTTCTCGAGTATATGTACTTTTTTTATTTGTGGCAATGTCATACCCAGAATCAGGTTCCAAAAGTCGCACAAAATCAACGAACCGTGTGAAAGCCCTCTTAAAATAACATGATTTTACAATAAATATTGCAACTGAAAACCCACTTACCCCAGTCGTAGTCAGAACTAGGAACCTACAAAACGTGGGTACATGCATTACAGGAACCGGGTGATCTTACGATGGCATCTGCGATATGAGACGGTTCGCTGAAAAATGCGATGTTTCACCGGGATAACGTCGGCTGCAGGCTGCTGTGTTAGTGCATTAGTTTAATGGAACCTAGGAGATATGGCGCAGGGCTGGCTATTGTCTAATATGGCGTGAAGTCACATATTATACAAATCAAAAAAGATTGCGATCACTTTCAAAAATCGAAATATTTTTTGTTATGGTAGATTATAATATGATATATTCTTTCGTTTAAGATTCTTTATTAAAAAGATACATTTAGAACAATAAGTTTTTTTTTCCATGTTATGCTGATGATCACTTTCAACTTAATCAGCTTTTCTTGATGTGTGTATACAGACACCAGCAGTCACGAGCCAACCTTCCCGAATCAGTCAAATTTTACCAATCGAACATTACCTTCCACTATTGTGATAAGGTTCAAAATCTATTAAAAAGACAGATTGGGTAGGTTGACGTCCTGGCGTCTGCGACTGTACTCTTCCCCTAGACTCCTCCTTCATTTAAATAGCCCGTCTATTTAAAGGGAAGAGGAGACGCAACCCTAATATAAACTACCTCCTGTATGCAGTCCCTGTTCTTAGATTGCGTTTGTGAGTATAAAGCTTTTTAAGTGGCGTGTTTCTTGTATTTTTGTGATTTATTCGTTACGACAGTCTTAAGAAGAGTGCCTTACCTGGATCTTAGGAGTTTGTTCCTTATGTTATTTGTTATGTCTGTCTTACAATAAACATGCGTTATAAATAAACTGGTGATGTTAAAAGTAGCGTTTTCTGGTTTTGTGTAAGACGGTTACTACTGTTTTTGCTTTAAATAAAACGTGTAACGCCAAAAGCGCCAAACCTCTCGTGGGGTAACTTTGCCCTTGTGAAACAATTTTTGTTCTAACACATTTCTAAATTCGCAAAAAAAAAGTGGATTTTCATACAGATGTGCTCGACCGATTTCTCATTTTGCATTCAAACCATTTTTTTTTCGAATTTCCAAAAGTCTTAGTACAAAAATTGTTTAGTAATATGGGCTGAGTTACCCCACGAGAGGTTTTGCGCTTTGTATAGCTACAGTTAAATATTTATATGCAATAACGCCTGTGTCGCGTTTCCGTACAGATTTTTTAAGAAAGAAAAAATTTAACTACGAGTGGCACTCGAACCTGCGTCTTCTGGATTTAGTACTCCATATGCCTTACCAATAAAGCCATCGCAACCACTCGTTTGAAGCTGAATCTTTCATTCTCTTGTTTTCTTTCTACAACTTAAACTTACAAGCACGATATTTAAGTTACCTACTTAAGTAGGTACTTTTTACTTATCAGTTGCGTATGAACGCTCAAATGATGAGCAATATAAAATCTAGCGCGGTTTTTGTGAACATAAGGTGAGAATGCAACACAATTTCCTCGTGCACACACGTAATGATTGCTAAACGTATCAAACATTACTTTCTCCATATTACACAAAAACTATTGTATCGTTACCAAACAGTTGCAAGCGATAATTAGTCAATTAAACGAACAGTCCGAAAAACTGTCCAACCGAATTAATTAATGAACCAAAACGTGTTAACACTGCCACAGAATAAAGAGTTAAATTACAGAAGTATTACTTCACATTATCCATGAGTCCAAAGAGGATCAATAATGGGGCCACGAATAACAACGCCTTTGTTACCTTTTTATTTCTGGTGTTACAATCATCTAATGAGACCTCCTGCTCCGGGTGATGTGAAAAGGATTGTTAGACCCTTATTTACCACCCTGTTACTTTGGCCGCTTTTTGCTTTCCAGGGCCTAAATATTCTACTTATACAATACCGCGACACCTTTGCTAAACTATAGGTAATTGGTTTGTTGTAGGCGACTTCTAAATAGCAAGAATATTAAAATAATTGAAACAAGATTCTTGCACCTCGTTTAGAAGATTACTGTAGATGTATTTTTAAGATTGCCAACAAGGGATTGTATTTGTTTGCTGGTCCTTGTGTTTTCAAGTGTAACTTCTGCACATATCTGTATAGTGGCAGTGTTGAACTACAGAATGAATGTTTTATTTATTTATAGTGAAAATTTATTCAATCAGCTTTTCCGTTCCGGGCTCTCTTTATATTGTGCTTTATTTTCATTTCGCGTTAACCTTATTATTTCCATAGTTAGTTGCATTGGGGTCACTTTTCATAGCTGCGGGCCATTGGATGGCGATGATGATGGATTATTTCATTAAAATGTTTACCATTAATAATCTGGACCCTGTTCCCGACGCTGGGGAATGCTATTTTTTATATTTTTAAATGTTTTTTGTTTCTTTTTTATAAAGATATTTAAAAATGTAATTTATAAGTGAAAAAATAAATAAAGAGAATAATATTAATATTCCACAACTATCACACAACGCCATCTAGTCCCAAGCTAAGCAGAGCTTGTGTTATGGGTACTAGACTACTGATAAACATACTTACCTATATATTTTTAAATAGGTAAATACATATTATAGCTAAATTACACCCAGACACAGACCAAAATAATGATCGTGCTCATCACACAAACATTTGTCCTGGGTGGGAATCGAACCCACGACCTCCGGTATAGCAGTCAGGGTCACTAACCACTAGACCAACAGGCCAGTCAAAATAATAAATGTCTGTAGCCTGGTTTGTCCAGTAGTAACAACTGTTACTGTCGGTTATGTATTCGATTCTGATATATACCTCCTTTCGTATTTTTACTTTTTCTGTGTGTCATTGATGAATGATTCATTCTGTCATATGAAAAATATAGTTTTACAATGCTAATTGCGTTTTCATTAAATATCCAATATTGGCGACGACGATGGGATAAGAATTAATTACGCTTAAACGTACACGAAGCAACATAAAAGGTCAGATTACCAAAATATATAATTATCTGCAAAACATCAAAAATGTTTCCGAATACGAACATAACATACGCCTAACGGCTATTCAAAAATACGAAAGGAGGTATATATCAGAGATTCAATGGTTGGTCAAAAGATACTTAGTTTATATATCAGATTTATTTCGTGAACCGGTAGTTTAAAATTGTGCCCGAATGAGTGCAATTTTATAGAGGTTTAAACGTTACTGGAGGAATGTGTTCCTTCGGGGATTGCAGCCGCGATATCCTATTGGTGACGAACAAACACACAACATACATTTTATTGAATTCGCTGAATGTTAAATAGACTAGGAATTAAACAAGAATCAAATAACTGAAAGTCCTTGTAACACTGAAAGAGAATGTACTGTTACCATATTAGTTGAATGTAAAACAACCTTGGTACAACAAAAAATAAATGTAATGACTTGCCTACTTACAATAAAAAGTCAATGTTAAAAGAATTAATAAAATAACATAATAGTTCTTTTGAAAAGCAAATCAATAGGTTTTCATTGAAGTGCACTCGCCAATGATTTTCCAGCTCGTTATATTGAAATGTCAACAATAACAATTATTCAGTATGGAACCACCGAGTAAATAGAAAATGGAAGGCCAACTTCAATATCTGCTCAGTGGGGCACCACCGTAGCACGAAAAACATGAGAACAGTGGCTGTATGAACTAGGAACCGTTAGAGTCTGCAATGTGTCTGTTTCTCCGCTCCTGAGGACGGTCAGACTACCAATGCTTTAATCAGATATTTTTACTGATCTCATTGTTAGTGATCGCTTTAATTTGATGAGTATTATTACCAAAATGATTTTGCAGAGGATCACCAAAACGGTTCTAACATATTTTATGTAGTTGTACGCTATATTTAGTCTCACGTAATATTTAAAATTTTCACTATTACGAGTGAGTCTTCTGTACTTCATATTCTGTGGTATTAATATATTTGTCCGCAACCCTCGGCTGCTACTCTGCATTTAATCGCAATACAGCGGCGGGTACTTTTGATCTCCGTCACCAGATGACAATCAAAATATGAGCGGTGCGGTTGTATTGTCCAAATGTAACGGTAGGGTTCACAAGTTTATTTTATTAAAAGACATTTCTTGGATCATATATTATACCTCATCATTTTATTTAATAAAGGTTACCTCAAAAATTTGACTATTTGATCCACTAAATATACGATATTCTGGGAGACAAACATGGAATCGTTTACAAAAGTTGCAATGGATGTTATCACTCATAGAATATCCCTTTGTCTACGCTCTTTGCGGAGGTTTTTATCAGATCATTGTTAATTACAATAAGCATAAACGTAATTGACCTATGAACTGCCCATTTCTGTGACACTGGCTTCCTCTCTGTGAAATCCACCTCACCTCATCAAACCTGCCCAGTGCGAGTTGGTATATGTTGCATATCGTACTTTTGGTTCCAGGACAAATGCCGGTTTTCCTAATGAATTACAGTGTTTTTTTAGTTTTTTTATCTGAAAGTTTTATTCGAATCGAATATATTTTTTAACCACAGCATAGATTATACTGAAATCCAGCCAACAAATGCATCTAACCAAAATCCGTTCAATGTAAACCGCCGAATTCCTATCTATCGGCAACCCTACACAGATACCGGCCAATTATCGGCGGAGCTTTTCATCGCGCGACTATCGCGAATTTATTTCGCGCGGAAACGATTGGCGATTTCGTGCGATTCGATGCGATTCTGCCCGAAATTCGGGCGAGCGCGTAATAGTCCGGACAGCGGTATTGTGAACGAGTTTATTATATTTCGCGTACGTTTGTTTTAGTTGGACGTAATTGGCTGGCAGTCGAGTGCGACTGAGTGGAATGATAGTGCTTGTGTTCCAGATAATAGGTATTCGTGAATTAGTGTGCATTGAGCTTGAAATCGATTAAAATTAAGCTAAGTATTTATCGGACGATATCGTCTGTTTTAGTAGCTTTATTAATTTTCATAGATAACCCACTATGAAGGGACTTTGGGAGTTGCACCAGCTGCGAATTTTGATCTTTGGCATGAGTTTTCTCTTGAAGCTGAATATAATTCAAAGATGAATAATAAGCGTTATTTATGCGCAAAAGTTTATGACTATCTTTAACCATTGTATGGCTAAGTCGGGTCTAAAGCCTAGCCAATAGAATAATCATTAAGATGCTATTTATTCTTCACATTCAACATATCTCAATTACGTTCGTTCGCAATAATGCTTCAGACGATTTCGTTCACTCGTTTGTTGGTTCCCTTCACTCACACACGTGTGAGATCAAAGGGCATCTCGTTGGAAAGTCATGGAATCATAGATAATATGGAAATGAGAGAAATTGTCTCATTTAAAGCATCGTTAGGCATTAATGCCTGGTTTCACTAACACTAGGTGTTACTTAGATAAATGCCTTGTAAAAAGCTCACAGTTGGATTATCAAAATTCGCTTTAGCACAGACACAAAACATAAAATAATAATTAAATGTGATAATTTATGAAAACGGTAAATAAGTTATTTTCTACGGGGAAATCTAGGTACTTTTTCTATTAAATTAAATTTATTTGCAGTATTTACTTTGCGTTGCTCTACTATCAAAAACTTAACTTTTGTTTATTAATATTATATCTTAATAGAAGATCCAGATGAGATTTACATAAATATCGAAGTTGAAAAATTCTTTCTTATTTTTTTCCTGTTCTTATATCAGTGCCCAGTCACCTTCCATCTAGCCGTATCATCCTCTATATGTCCACCCATTGTTTCTAAGGTCTTTCTCTACACTTATAGTCTTCCACACTCATACTCAAAGCTATTCTCGCTATATTTATCTTCATTCCTCCGCATTACACACAACAACAAAAGAGAACACACAACTTTTCAGTCACTGACAACAACCGAAAGTTTTACATTGCTAAGAATACCAAAGAAACATAAATAAAACTGAACTTTCGATGTCAAATCACCTTAAACGCATCATAATAGCTAACCTCACTCTCTTCAATCAACTTTCTTCCAATTACAGAAGGCCTTTCCCTCCCAGAGATTTACCAAAGTGTCACACCAATCAAGATTGAATCTCTGACCTATCACGCGACAATCACCTCTACATCATATGTACCGTAACCAAACAATGGGCGAAAATACTCTACAGATCTTTGAGTACATAGATCCTTTTTTTAGCGTGGTAAAATCATTATTACCGGAATCCTTAAGTGGAGCGTAAGGGACCATAAGAGTAAAATCCACGGTGTTTCCTGAATTGATCTTTACGTTCCAAGGTCACGGTTACCTGTTTAGTCCAGCGACCAGCGCATAGATCCTAAGATGATATTTTGAACTACATAACAACGGCAGCGCACCCTCATAATAGTTTAATTTCAATGTGATTAGGAGTAATACTGATGGCAGAACCCAATAAATAACACTTTCTGAAATCAATCTGAGCCTGCCAGGGTCGGGGAATCAGGTAACTGTGGCCGCGCGAACGTAAAGGGTTAATAAAAGACACCATGGATTTAAATCAGTACAAGTCCGACACTCCGTCCCGTCCTTCCCTGGGTGGGTGTTCTCATTTGATGATTTAACCACTTGAAAAAAATGTGTAGCATGCGATTCCGACTACGAGGTACACAAGATGCCACGAAGATAAAAAACACATAGATTCTTATAATGTGCTATTGTGTGCTATTAACGACTCCAACAGCGCTAACTTACAGTCTAGAGCTATCACTAACACTGAAAGTAGCGCAAGTAGTGGGTACCCCGCGGTGCGCGTCGCGTGACGAAACAATCACACAAACCGAATTGAGGATGACCCGGAAACCTCCGCGACACGACTGCAGCGCTCACCAAGTTACAAGAGGGGTGAGCTACATGTTTTTAAATTTAGGTAAAGAAGCCACTTTAATTCTTTTGAATAAAATAGGGGCTCGTTGTTAAATTCTTCGGATTGGTCATCGTCATCATCATCAATCAGTCGATAGATAATCATTGCTGGATACAAGCCACAATGCAACCTATTTTCATCTTCCGGGAATGGATGCAGGAATTTGCAACCTTCTGCTGGCCTTGTCCCAAATTATACCAGGAATTTCCTTCTAAATACAAATTCTGAGATAAGTCACCACTGCCTTCCAATAAAGCTTATCTAAACATTACTGACATTCTAAATTGTATTGCACATCCATCTTTGAACGTCGCCGCAAGCTTGCGCCTCGCGCCGCGGGTGCGCGGTCGTGTGGTGTGCGCGCACGCACTCGTGGGAACACTTTCACTGCGCCCGCGCAAGCGATGAGCTGCTTTTTGTCAGCCTGACCTGCTTTGTGCAACTGCGCCAGATTCTGTTCCTGGGTGCCTTTTGTTTTGAAACCTATACCGGTTCTTTAAGTTGATTGTTTTGTGCGGTTTTAGAGATTATGAGCGTAGTGTGGATTTATGATTGAGAGTTGAGGCTAGTGCGATCTTTCTACCGCATAGAGAGAAATATATAAGCTTTTGATTGATAGATTTATTTTGAAAATAACGGATACGCATTTAAACACTAGATCTTATAGTCTGAATGACACTTTCAATTTAAATACTTTTTCATTTCCAACTTTTAGTTGCTGAAGTGAAGTTTTCATTACAATTTCGTCGAAAAACTTGGCTAAATATATTCCATATATGCGTACAAAATGGTTCTTTAGGTACTAGACGAAAATATGTAATAACCGGCTCTACTCCTCTCGACTTCATGTTTGCTTCCTAGACTCGTTATAACTGTACAGCCAGTAAATATTGCAAAAACGCCAATTTTAGACGAAAACGTTCCTTGATGCCTTCAAATTAAGGACTAGAATGTCGGTTTTCTAATATTTTGTATAGGTGAATGACATTATTATGGCCAGAAATCAACATAAACGTGGTCCAATCAACTGTCAAAAATATTTTGAGCAACTCACAGGTAGTTGGAAATCCCAAAGTGACATTTAAAGCTAAAAATGGAACGGAATTTGCTTTTTTTGTTTTCATAAACGGATGGTTACAACGCCCACTATCTGTAAAAAGAGAAGATGTAATTATCTTTATATGAGCTGGTGAAATATTGCCTTAGTGTCTCAGACAGTTAAAGTAATTAAGTTTGTTTGTTATAAAAGTAACATCAAGTGCGGCTAAAACAGTCCGCGTTGTTTTATAGCCGACAGATGCTACATCTAAATGGCTTTCTTAGAAGTTAACCTCGTTTTTCAAAAACTCATATCATTACTTTGTAACTGAAGAAAATATGGCTGCTAGATACAGAAACAACTGTGTACTAAGTAAATATTAAAATTGTTGCTGGTTGTTTTTGGACCGTCCTATATCTTGTAATAACATCTTTAAAGGTTCATAAGATGTACTCTATTTTCTTTTTGGGTATTTCCAACAAGCCACGGAATCTGGATTTCCACCCACTTGTTGACATTAGACCTACTACATAACTGGCAAAATGTAGATGGTTGCCTAGCTACCATGAAATTTTCTACAAATAAAACTGAACTTCACTTATGCTAATTACTCCGCCTCATCTACAACATTATCTCCAGACTATCTACAAACAAGCCACCAGTCCTCCAACTAGTTGGCCGACCGGTCGGACGGCTGAGCAGGTCGTCGACCCCTGCTAAATGTCATGAGAAGATCTGTGATACATTCTAATGGCTACCGATAGTAAAGCTGCGTTTATTGACGCTAACCAATCGATTTGAAGAATGCTTTGTCTTAATTGGTGATGTACCGTTGTGATTGAGAGAGACCTCGAGAGTTGTCGCATTAGTTCTGCCTTTAACTTGACCTCAATACTGTTGTCAAGTGATTTTTTTATTCATGTGGGATGTTGGTATTATAACAAGGTATTAGAGCTGCATTATCATCTGCCTTAACCTTTCTCAACTAAATTGGGGTCGGCTTCCTGTCCAACTAGTTGCAGCTGATTCAAATCATATCACATAGCATGCAGAATATCAGTATTTAACATGGAGTGACTGCCTATCGGACCTCCACAACCCAGCTACTTGGTAAAACTAAACTCCATGGTAAGATTGGTTGTCAGACTTTAGAGCTTCTGACTAACAGTAACGACAGTCAAAGATCTACAAATCAAGCCGGGACCTTACGTGCTTTCCGAGGCATGAAGGAAACTCGCTATGACAGATTGTCACCCATCCACAGCAAATGTACCTAATTATTTAGCCATGAGCCCGTCCGAGCTTCCTCCAAGCTATTAGAACTGGATGACATCCTTTATGACCCAGGTCAGGGAAAGTATTATTGGGTTTTCCCATCAGGATTTCCTCAGCCATGGAGTTAGGATGTTGCCAACCTGGAACTATGCTGGCCCTCCCTACAGCATGCGACTTTAATACGACTGGCGAAATGTATATTATAAGGTGCAAATATTATATTATGTGTTACCCTTCGGCAGGCGTGATGTTATCAATCATAAAATTCCATATAATCACGTTCAGAGGCAAATTAATAATTAACTTGTCAAGCATGTCATATGATTACCCCTTTAACTAACGGTAATTTATTGGTTAGCGTTAACTAGTGCAATTTTAATTAACTATGAACACTTTATTCTTTCAAAGAAAAAAAAATGCCAACATGAGCTGCAATTTGTAACAGTATTCAACTCATATTTTAAATAAACATAGGTTTTATATATACTCCGGAAGAAAGAAGAAATCTGCTATTTAATTAAAAAGAATTTCTCACTATGACATCGTTAAAACTTAACAAAAAGGCTTGCTCTTAAACATTAGCATATAATTAAGTAGGTAAGATATACGAATGCATTTAAAAAACTACATAATCCTAAACCGTGAAGAATAGCGTATATTTACTTCGGCATTAAAATGCTTAAAAAAACCTGAATTCAAAATGGCGTGCAGAGATTTCATGAAAAAAAGAAGAGTCGTTTAGCTTCCATGTCCGTTTTATAAACAGGGGAAAACAAGTGAAAACGGACAACCGCCATTTATAAAGTCAGCTAAACGCTCCCCAGACGGCAAGGAGTAGCACAAAAAGATGTCGGCCAGAAGATTTACTTGATGTTATAGGATCCACAGACGGGTACTTATGAAGAAGTCTTAGCACTGAAGTTGATGGCCCTACACACTTGTAGAGTAAACACAGACGGCATTTGACAGTTTAATGTAGATGTCAAGGATTTGTCATGTTGACTGCTGTCCAGAAAACAGCGGGTGTTTTTACTTAAATGAAAAGGAATATTGTAGTTGCCAACTGTACCCTTAGCATGAATTTTCATTCTTTATTTTACAGCGTCTTTCCAGTATTTACAGCGTTTCTTGAATGAAAAAAAATGGAACAGCGCCTCTGGTATGCGAAGAAGGAGCTAATTTTTTCCTTGAAAATTGACAATTGACATTTGGCAATGAAATTGTCAAAGTTCCAGTTTACTTTACGTCTCAAATACTAAAAAGTTGTGCTAAGGGTACTGAGCTTCAAATGTATGCAACATTCGTCAATGGGTTCAAGTTCAGGGAAATATTTTATTGTTAGTTCATTTCAAGTTACAATCACTTACAACATTATTAATTACTTTATCATCATCTGCCTACTCGTAGTCGTTGCCAACTATTTTCGGAACTTATATTCGGTTTGGACTAGAGGGACCGCCTATTTGAGCTCGATATTGTATGACCGATACCACGCTGTTTATATTCTATATTCATTTTATTTGTCATGCACGTGGGTTTTTTAGCATTTTTTATATTGATCCTTCTGGTCCTTTCTTACTCGGTGGTAACTCCAGAGGACGGTCGTAAATCAGAGTTGCGTAGATTGTTATGATTTAGTGACACCATGGCACAGAATAAAACTTTACGTGTTATTAAATGATGGGATTTTTATGCCAAAAAAATAATCTCACTTTTTACGAGTGTACCCCGAGGAAAATGTTTTCCCAACAAATCCTGAACGATTTTAAGACTAATTTTTCCAAAAATACAGCTTAAAATCGGTCAGGGTTTGGTGGCACAAAAATGTGCCATTGGGGCGCATTGGGGATCGAGAAGTTAATTATTATTTTTTACAGAGCCTTTTTAATGTGATGAATACACAAACATAAATGAGAGTAAATAACAATAAAACTTCGCTTAATTATTGTTCTTGAAAGTAGTAAAGTATAAACAGATGTTTCTTAGTACTATTTGGTCTAAAGCTAATTGTCTATTCCATAAAGCTGTATGCCAAACCACCTCATCAGGCGACCGCGGCCCACAACTACAGGCCTCTGACCAGTTTCACAGGAACGCTGAACATTTGGCAACATGTACTGTCCATTTGGCGCCCAACGTGATACAGTTAAGCCTTTTATTCCTTCGTCAGATTTCAAACTCTTTTCTCAAATGTTCTACGTTTCTGTATTTCATTTTGAAAACAACTTGGCAATCATCTTGAGTTTACATCAATCTGAAACCTTTTTAATTTCATAACCATTTCTCGGAATATAAAGATGGCCTTATGTCATTTAGCGGTATTGTCAAAACGAAACGTAAAGCATATTGTAGTGTGCAAAAACAAATATAATTATGATAGCCCTTTAAAGTGATGACTTCATTATTTAGATGAAACAGGCCTTATCATGAATTTCCATGAATTTTTTTGTGACGTACTGGAACTTTGACATTCATTTCAATTAAAAAAATAGTTCCTTCTTCGCACACTAGAGGCGCTGTTCCATTTCCCATTCAATAAATGCAGTACGCTGTAAATAAAATACTGAAATCTTGTGATCGAGCTACAGTTTGCATATTTGGCGCCCAACGTGGGTCTTGTTCCCTCGCTAATATTCACAAAATAAAGACTCACACTGAACGTTACGGCCGGGTTCCGCAGCTGTGAACTTGTATAAACAGTATTAGAGAACATAATAGTAGTTCTCAGTTCTATTTTGTTAGCACTTCCTGCATTGTTCCGTATTGTTTATTGTGTAGTTTGAACAGAGTTGTTGAATGTTTCATTCGTTATGGCTTTGATTATCTTTATTGTATATGTACAAAACAAATTGAGGTTAATTTATTTATTCAGACGAAAAATATCAAATACTACTAAAGAACAAAGGTATTAATTGAGTCTGAATAGCTAATGAAGCGTTACTAATTTATTAGTTAGTATAAACCTGCTACTATTGTTTCGTATTTAATTATGAATGTGATTAATATTGCTTAATTAATTTTAGTGCAGTGTAATGATCTCATCAATAATTGTAATATCCAATTCTACAATGGGTTCATCATCTATCAATCATTTCAAAATTGCGTCATCATCATTATCGCTTCTGACCAGTGATCATCCCAGTTCGGATGCTTGTTACATTTTCATCCCTTCACATTTGCGAAAGCGATTGAAAGCCCTATTAAGTGGTATTTTCTATAATGGCCGCGGAGTGGCTGTGACATTTCCATTAAATTTAGTCGACTACCCTCCGCATTATCTCGCCCATCATCCATTGTGCAGCATTCAATTCTTATTTGTACTTCGCTTAATGACTCGTTCCTATTGTCGGATGACTTAAGAGTTAAGATGAAGGGTGGAATTTGATGTTTGAGAAATCTTGCTCCTGTGTGTAAAGGCTTTTAATCATAAGGGAGATTTGTTGTGTTTCAGTGGATCTCAAGCATCTTTGTTTCAAAATAGACAACTATTCCAAATTATTATTAAATGCATTTGGGCTGTTTTTGACTATTCAAAAGTGTCTGTAACGGATCCTTTTGAAATAAGTGATTATTTTGAATTTGTGTTTGAATTTATCCATTTGTTTTAAACCACTTTTCATAGATACATTGTCAGGTCATTAATTTCTATCCTTGACAAGTCAGTTTATTTTAAAACCAATGAGTTTTAAAACTTAGCGGTTTTTTACTGCCCATTACTGCGCATATTTTTTCATGTTCTTAAACACTCAAATGGCTGCCGCCAAGTAATTATAGTTCGTCATTAAAATGCACTTCATTAGTGAGTGCAAGCTTGGATTGAATCTATGAATTACTTAGACCTGTAATTCTAGTTTCTTTATTCCTATTTTCCTAACTTGAGCAGGAAAAGACAGATGACCTTATAAAGGTCGCCGGAAGACGCTGGATGCAGGTCGCCTCCAACCGGTATATGTGGAGATCAAAAGAGGAGGCCTATGTTCAGCAGTGGACGTCCTATGGCTGAGATGATGATGATGATGAGCAGGAAAAGATGTTTTGTCTTCATTTCAAAGAACTGGTGACGTGAGGGCTAAAAAAAAAACTAGTATTGCAGTCTTTGTTTATTGCATGTAAAATGTAAACGTTGCAGGTATCTTTTGCATTGATTGATGCACTAGGAATATTGATGAAGATTTTCTATTTGTAACGTTGTAGGTATGTGAATTTGTAAATGTACCACTATTAGGTTGAGTAACACGTCTAGAAATAATCTAAAATATGTATTTTAAAAATTGGTCTTTTAAATATCGGGTGTCAAAGTCAACATTATAGTCACGAACATTTTAACAATGTGACCTCAATCGAGATTCCCAGACATCAAATAATTTGAATGCTGATTGAATATTGATATCAGTTTGAAATTAAATACCTGACGTTTATGGGACTTAGTTATTAGACCTGATCTATAGATCAGACTTCTTAGAAGACTAGACGAGACATAGGTATTATATCATTAGTGTAAGCTGTTTATCGTAAAACTACAAAGAGAAGTCATATTTTTTAAAGAAAAAGTTTAGCAAGCTACAAAAGTGGTAGTGGAATTGTTTTTATTTTTATTTTGTGTCTTGTCATAGAAGCTTAATTGATATTTTAATTTATTTTATTGTCTGATACTTATTTCCTAACATCCTGAATTCCTAACCATACTCAATAAAAACAGCAATAACAATAATTTAAAACAGAATCTGTTGAAAACTGCGATTAAATTCCGGATTATTTACGTAATTTACAACCAATGTATTTACGGTAATACAAATTTAGTTTTGCGTTTAATAAAAAGAAGATTTTAACGTTTTTGTATGAAAAATGTTAGTTAAAAGGTTGTGAGGACGGTAAAATCGTGTTTGCGGGTGTGTAAACCTGCTGATTTGTCATTATGGCGGTGCCAGCCGGTGCCTTGCGCGCGCGCAGCGTGTCTAGCGTGTTGCCGTCCCGCTCGCACGCACCACGTGACACGCACAACCTTGATCGACGAGCGTATGAACTTTTTATGTGTCTACAAAGTTCTGTGTACATTTCGCGAGGATTCCCAGAATTGAATTATGAGGGTTTTGTGGTGGAAACGTTTCGAATTATATCCTTGTTTTGTTGATTTGTTGCGGAGAAGAATTTCAGAAGCTCAATTTACTTAATTCAATGGAACAGGCTCGTGGCGAACTAAATTAGTATATTAAGATACCTAAATCGGTATCATATTCTCTTTTGCCCCAAGGGTTGAACATGATAGCTAAATTGCTTGTTGTCTACAAGTTATGTGAACGGTCCGTCTGTTACACAAGCTCGTAAAACGCACGTCGTTGAGATGTTATTTCTTCTCGAAGTAGACAAAGGTCACCTGTCACGTACAGTTCACAATAGTTATGATCAGGGTACATATTTTGAAATTATTAGATAATTCCTTTTCTATCTTCTTTGTCGGTGAACTGAAGCAGTTTTCTTTCCTAGAAAAAATCCATTAAAGATTCCTAGAAAAATGGTTTTGAAGCGAACTACCAAATTGTGTTTTGTGATTCAAAGCTACTTTGTTAGAGTAAAAATCTTAAATCAGTTAAAGATTATTTTTCTGGATAGAATTTATCGAACACGTCTATGTAGTTCTGTAGTAGGTACCCTTTTTTTTTTTTTTTTTTTAGCGTGGTAAAATCATCAAATGAGTCCTCCAACCCCGGGCAGGGCGGGAGGGACTGTCAGACTTGTACTGACTAAAATCCACGGTGTCCTTCAGTAGCCTGTTATGTTCCGGGGTCACGGTAAGGAAATAATCCCGCGACCCCGGCAGGCTTTGGCTCTCTGAGAGGGGGCCCCGTCATTATGCTGACGCTCTTTGAGGCGCGCGTGGGACACAACGCGCCGTCGACCCGGGCATGGTCCATGGTCGGGCTGCGAGTTGCCCTTTACTCGCTGCCCGGTAGTAGGTACCTACCCTTAGCACGACTTTTCACTCTTTTACTTTACAGCGTCTTTCCAGTATTTACAGCGTTTCTTGTATTAAAGAATGGAACATCGCCTCTGGTGTGCGAAGAAGGAACTAATTTTTTCCTTGAAAATTGTCAATTTGAAATTGTCAAAATTCCAGTTTACTTTACATCTCAAATACTGAAAACTCCTGCTAAGGAAATGAAAAAAACATCAAGCGAACCATTTCCAAAAAAATAAGAAGCCAAATTCTCCCTAAATACTCAACCAAACGACCGCCATTAATGCAAAAATTTAATAAAAACTTCTTTCAAATTTCTATCATCCCAAATGGCAATTAGACTAATGAAAACTTTTTTGTTTCAGGTACTTTATCCGAAGTTCACCATGGAGACAGGGGGTAAAAAAAAAGTTTTTAAGAGAATTTCAGCCCCAAAAGTACTACTGCGACAATCTGCATGAATAATAATATTTGAATTATTTAAACCGAGCCCTGTCTTGCGGATTAACGGCAAGCACCAGATAATGGTAGATTTACATAAATTTGCATTGAACGATACGATTTCTTTCGCATTATCCCTAGGGAATAAAGGTTTTGGAGTAAGACGGCTTGGCTTGGGAAGCTTTGGGTAATGTTATGATGTTGTTGTTGAATTTAATTCTTCATAGGTTCATGAATGTATGTATGTTTGTCTGTTTGTTTGTGAGTTTCGTTATCCTACCGTAACTTTTAACGCACTCAAGCTATTGTCAAACAGACAGGCGAAGCGAGTGCGATCCGACGCGTTTTTATTTGTAATGTATGGAATTGTTTGAATCCAGTCACATAGAAAGGCGAAATCGATCCGATAGTCTGTGACTGGTTTCAAACAATGCCATATTTTAAAAAAAAAAAAAACGCCTCGCTTCGCGTTCGCCATGCCTCTCTGTTTGACAATAGCTTAACTGATTTAGATGTATTTATGCACAAGTATTTTTGTTTTAAACAGTGTAAAACGCATGATTATGTGAGTAATGATTTTTTTTATGCTAAATGCATCTTTCTTTTAAATTTTAAACCACGTTAAAAATACTCGATACGAAAAAAGTACTAGATAGCTTCGAAATACAAAGTTGATTACACAACAGTGATGATGATTCGCACAGCGTCCATATAACTGGTATAATGGCGGCGCGCGGATCTCAATCACGGAATGATGGAGTCATCGAGTGTTTATTAATATTTATATCTGACACACAGATACGCAGGCAACATTATAAATGGATTTTTCCTTTGAACACAAATAATTTCTGGTAGGAACTTTATGAACCTTTATTAATTGTGAATGGAAATGTTTTCTTTGTCATTATAATTTATTTGTTTCTTTTTTTTATCGTGGTAAAATCATCAAATGAGTCCTCGATCCCAGGGCAGGTGAGGGACTGTCAGACTTGTACTGACTAAAACCCACGGTGTCCTGCAATCGCCCTTTACGTTCCGGGGTCACACGCGTTGAACACAACACACCGTCGACCCGGGCATAATAATATGTACTTAAGTGTTACTTACGTAAAGTTTCAAGTACATAACTTAAAAGCTATCGTAAGATCACAACTAATTATCACGAATTACAAAAGGTGTACCTATAATAAATGACGTATAATACCATGTAATTAATAGCAATCCTGTGGTAATTATCCGAGCCTGAAATTAATTCAACACATACAATATCAAAAAGGCCTTTCACTGGCAACCACAGCGTAGGACGTCCACCCACAAGGTGGACAGACGATCTTATGAAGACCACAGGATCACGCTTGATGCAAGCCACCTCCTACTAGAAGTCTATAGGGGAGGCCTATGTTCAGCAGTGGACGTTTTACGGCTGATATGATAATGATGATGCATATCAAAAATCGCTATGAACCACTAAGATTCCCAATTAAAACTACTCCTAAAGAGACATCGTTAAATTCGTCCCGGAAAACACACATCGTTCAAATAAAATCCGCTGAAACGCTGTACAGTGTAGGTGTAATAGTGTAAATATTCCGCGAGCATGCAGCGTTGAGCGGATCGGGTGGATCCCGCGAATCCCGTGAATCCCGCGGCTTCACGGGATACAGGTAAATATTTGATTTGTCCCGTTGTAACGCGCCGCGCAACTCAAATACGTGCTCCTGTGGGACGAGTGACAAGTGATGAGCGGGGATAATTGGTTGATGCGTTGTTGTCACACATGGGTCAGATATGGCCTAAATTGATAGGCTGTTTGGTTAAGTTTGTTTTTTAAAGGTTGGTATTTGTTTAGTAGCGTATTGTGGTCTCGCTAGATTTAAAAGGCAAGTTGTTGGCTTGGAAAGATACTTAAAAATTAAAAAAAAAGTGCTGTGGATAAGTTAGGTTTATCACTCTCATTATTATCAGTCGGAAGACGTCAACTATTGAGCTAAGTTAAAGCTAGACTGAATAAAGTTTATTACTTTTAATGTAACGATAAAGTATTATGAGTAGTTTTTATTTCATGATATTCAAACGCATCAGTTTGATTGTTAGTTATCATAATTAAGTACAGAAGATTCGATTGATAGTCCATTCCATCCATTTATTATAAGGGTGGTATCCACATCTCAAAATAACAAGAGCGAATATAAAAAATACGTAGTCGCCTCAACCTTTCTCTTGCACCACACTCATAAATTCTTCTCGCAAATCACTCCCTGGTATCGCTCGTGGCTTGGACCGGTGCACTGTGGGTAAACGTGCTAATTATCTGCCTAATGTGGAGGGAAATGCGGTCACCCTTAGAATGGACCACACGAAATAAGATACAATTTGTTTATCAATTACGTTTCTTACGAATTCATTTTTGCCATATATTTCAGTTTGACAGAAGCCAGTGGGGTTTACAGAGGTGTCTTAATTGTGACACAAAATGAAAAGTGGCCACAAAAAATATCTTATGTATTAGTTAACATTATTGATTGTGCAGGAGAGTGATTTGAAGTCTGTATCATGCAGGTATAAAATTTACGATATTGATAAAGTTCAGAACATTATGGATTTGACAATTATATAAGGTTATAAGAACGAGCTAAGCTTTCAGGCTTGTATGAAAGGACCACCTCCAAGTATAATAACATACATAAAAAAAAAGATTCCGACGAATTGAAACTTTTAGTAATAGGTAGTTTTAAAATAACCTGAAGCACAATCCGAAAACTACTTTTTGATACACTTATACTTCGTAATTATTGCATTGCTTCTTACCCGACTGTCAAAAAAAATTATGTTTTAAATGTTTCGTAAAAAAGTTATTTGAGATCTCAGTTTTAACTAGAAACATAATTAAATTACTTATGTTTATGTATAATTGAAGCTAAATTTATAATACCAATTAATGTTAATAAATTCCAATAAAAACGACTAATTAATTAATCATTAATTAGTCGTAGTAGTTTAACCACTCATTACGGAAAACCATAATTCAATTTGATAAATAATTATTTATTACCTAGTGATGCTTCCTAGTAGCGTCACAGAAACATAGTTACAGATTAAAAATAAAATCATTATTGATATTCATCAGGTTCGAATCTGTGTATACTCCGGACTGCTAATGAAAACTCCAATGCTATGGAATAACGCTATCAAAAAAAAAAGAATAAAAATCGCGTTGTCAAACGCTACAGCTCATGACTTGCGAGCTAAAAATATTTGCACAGACATACTAATTACTGTCCTGTCGTCCGCGGCTGGGCCGGTCGCCTTTGAGCCGCGCGAACTTTTCTTGTGGCTAGATTTATTTTACGCGTTTTTTATGGCCCCATCAGCGTAAAGAGGATTTTGTATAACTTTGAAATGAGTATAAACGTTGAATTAGGGAAAGTGTTTCATTTTGACACTTAAGTTTTTTGGCAGTTTCATCGCTGTTTTGGCGTGTCAATTATGGTTTGGTTAATAGAATAAATAAATACGAAGTTTATTGGTATTTTGAAGTGACGACGAATTAATGACGTGATTATATTCTTATACATACAGGAAGAATTATTACATTTTTTTTTATAAGACGTTAACCGACATACACTAGGAATTCCTCTTGTGTCTTGGGTGCGCGCAAACAGAAAATCACATGCACAAACACCCAGACCGGGAACTTGCAGATCATACATACTAATATTTGTGTCGTGCGGGGATCGAACCCGCGACACGCTCCGCAGCTGTCGATCGCTCAGCCACTGCGCCAAGCATCGCAGATAAATGATGCTGTGTCGTCTAATAGGAGAGAAAGGAAGTAAAAGTCGATTTGTTGATTTTTAGTGAGGTAGGTAATGTTTTTCCAACCTTTTGCAAAGCATACTTATTTTGACTCGTCCATCATAATCAACCGAAATACATCTACTTTTGAATATAACCCCTTCCACACATCACCATACACATCTGATTAGTCATATTTATGCAAATCTTGTAAATAAACAATCAACATAACTTTAGCAAGTTATCCAAACAAACTCGAAACAATAGTTGTGTTCCAGCACGTCAGCCCCACACACAATCTCCCAGAATAAAGACATGATGAATAAAAGATCCTCGGAGTGCCGTCAGTCGCGTGAAGCTCCGTCAGCTGCTGATTGATTTAATTTCCGTTCCTTCGTCTTTTGTGTTTCTTCCGTAATGCTCATAGACACTCACTGAGACGCTTTTAGAGCTCAACATTGCTTCCTTACAATATTTCTTGTTGAAGTGAACTGAAATGGGAGATTAAGTTTGAAGGGATTTTAGTCTCTATTAGAAAACCGCGGTCAATGTCGCGTAAAATTTTGAGTAGGCCATCAAAATGCAGTTTCCAAATTGACAAGGAAATTATATTGATTCCTGTGTCTCATTTAGCTTACTCAGATATTCGCGAAAACAACATTATTTCACAAGCATGAATAAACTTTGTTGGCCCATATTTCAGGAAGAGCCGCTTCGTTATACCTTAACGCTAGTGTGTAGTATTGGGTTTTGTCATTGAGAATTTTTTAATAGTAGTCTCTAATCCTGACCGGAATCGTTTAAAAACCTCCTATTACACGAGTGAAATCTGGGTTTTACAATAAAATTACAGCTCTGCCCGATCCTGTATGTTCAAGCGTGATGTAACTTTATTGTAAGAAGACTGAAGCGACCTGAAAGACTGAAGCGACTGTCGAACCGGACTTACGATATGAATTACTTTTATCGGAAAAATGGAAGTTGAAATCTGAGCGTGCACGATCAGGTTCCTCGCTGCAGAGGAAAATCAACAGATTTATGATAATATTGGCCAAGGAAATGAATAGCACTTCTTTAAAAGATGCAAATGAAACATTTTCAATTGCCTGCGTTGTTTCTGTTTTTATATCCTTCGGCACACGAAGAGTTACTTGATCGCTGCTTTTAATATCATATTTTTTAATATTTGCGGAGTTTTGGAAAAGGATAGTTTAGAAATTATAGTGCATATTTTATATTGTTATTTTGATTTTTATTATCCATTCTTTTATGCTCAACACACTAGTTTTAATAAATTGGATATTGAGCCGAACAACAATCTTTTGCTAATCGTTTATGGCGAACGAAATCTACGTATTTGGCCGTACTGCGTACGTACTCACGTAGTGTGAAGTAAGATGTATGGAAAATTAAAACGCGGCCTCTAGTGTACCAATGAGAACATAATTTTACCCATCAAATTAACACCAAAAGTTTAGCCTAATCACGAGTTTTCAGTTTACGGCGTCTTTCCAGTATTTAACAGCGTTTCTTGTATGGAAAAATGGAACAGCGCCTCTGGTGTGCGAAGAAGGAACAAATTTTTTCTTTGAAAGTCAATTTGAAATTAATGTGAAAGTTTCAGTTTACTTTACGTCAGAATAACTGAAAACTCATGATAAGGCCTCTTTTCACGTCACTAAAATGTAAAAACTCGTATTAGAACTTCCGCAATAAAATGTTTACATAGTTATTTTTATAATTACGGCACCCGTTACATGCATTATCCTCACTAATCTCTTTAAACTAGGATCTCAAACTAAAGGAGCATCCAATTCTGAACGTGGAGTGCTAACGATTGTTTAGAAATCCCTTCAATCTTCTAGAATGTTGTCATTGACCCGCTGGCCGGAGGAAGCTGGTCGATGGTGGCCAGCAATTGGATTGATTGGACATCCGCAGGGGACGGACACTTCACACGACACTCTTCACATATCTTCGACTGGTGATTTCTCGTACTCGCCAGATTTTATCATATTATATTAGGGACACTTTTTATGAGCTGTCAAAATGCGATTCAAGCGACAAAATCAAATATTGTAACGTCACTAATTTGTGAACTCAATGATCTTACTATTAATTGATTTCCGAACTACAGGAATTCTAATTGAAAGTAAGTCAGGTTTTCAGGGAGTGGGAAAATCCTCACGGATACCCTCCGACTAGGGCGGGCGAAGGGTTATGTCGGATTCAAACCGACAAAAAACCCACTATTTTCTCTTGAGGTTTTCAGGTCTAAAATAAAGTGTGCTTTTTGCGAAATTGTGTTTTAAAATTATTGATCAAAACTTTTTTTAACGAAACAAGCGCTTCGTTTTTATAAACAAGTATGTCTTGCGAAGTTTTACCTTTGGTATGTTTACGTAGTCCTGGGTTCGATTCCAGGGTTAGATTACATGCATGATAATAAAAGATATTAATTACATACAGTAAGGTAGTATTCGGTTTGGTGCTCTTATTTGGCATCTCGAAGTGCCTAATGCAAATTATTTGATTAATGTATCTTTGAAAACTTTCAAAGAAAACTTTTATCTCAAAGGACTACAAAGTTGTTGATGTTTACGTATACTCACAGTGTTCCTACCGAGATTAAATCGAAGATTCTATTCACAGATGTAATAAATGTTTTTTCAAACATTATGATAGAAAACGATTTCCGTAAACAACAACATTAATTCTTATTTATTATGGAATTTTTTACCTCAAAATAAATTTGAAGGGTTGCAGGATTGTCTAAGCAGGTTACCGTGACCATGGAACGTAAATGGCAATTGAAGGAATACGGTGGATTTTAGTGAGTATGTGTCTGAGTTCCACCCGGGGAGAGAGGACTCATCAATCTGATGAAATCATAAAAAAAGAAATCAGTTGTCTGTAAAGTCGGTTTAGGTACTGACGATAGTTGAACGTGACAACGTCACAAGAAAATACAGCACTTACGTTGCTATAAACAAACACGCCGCCCGTTGCTATGGAACGCTACAGAGCGAGTTAACACCGCATGACGTCATCTTTTTTCGTGAGTGCAGCCGGCCATCGATTATAAGACGTTATCACGTCAAAAATCGTTCTAAACCTGGTTAAACTATTTAGCAACCATTTTGATATAACAAAGTATTTATGGGGGAAAGGATTACTAACAAATGTTTTAAACGGTAGTGAACCTGTAACTATTAAGTAATCTGTATCTCTATTAAACATAAACTCACATACAAAATTAAAGCAGGTTTAACCTTTGAACTAAGATCTTCGATAACCTTCCCACCTTACACATTTATCACGAGCGAGCCCGCGGTAAACGCCTAGCGGCCTGGCATTTCATATGGAAATTAACGTGCTTATAAATCATTCGCGCTGGCAGCTTTTTCATTTGGCGTCTTCGTGTAATCATGTGTTATCACCTGGAGTTATGAGTTCGCGATCATTTTCAACGTCACGGTGAGAAATTAAGAAATTTTTGGCTACAATCTGTCTTGGATGAAAGTAATTTCTTTATTGAATATCCTATAGGCAATTATCTTAATATAAAAAGAACCGAAGTGTCCGACATAGCGTGCAGAGTAAGCAAACTGTAGTGTCATGGGCTGGCAATGTCTGCCGAAGGAATGATGGCCGGTGGAGTAGATGTTTATTTATTTTCTCAGATGAGATGAAGGAGAATGTAAAAATTTCGAAATACGTTGCCATTTTAAGGGGTTGTGAGTGGTTGGGGGGAAGGGTCAGTCCCGAGCTCACTCTTGCATCCTAGGTCAAAAAACAATAGTCCAATACCCTCAACTTCAGGTGACTCGTTTTAAAATCCAACTCCAGATGAGTAATGGATGGGAGATCGCAGCGTAGTGTGGGTTGCCTCCCAGCCATATGGACCGACGACCTTAAGAAAGTGGTTGGGACATACTGGATGTGGAAGGAAAAAGACAGGGTGAAGTGGTACAGCCTAGGAGAGGCCTATGTCTAACAGTAGATCGTGAAAGTCTGGGTAGATTGATTGAATAAATCCTTGATTGTCCATGGAGTTACTCAGCCTGCATGGTTGGCAAGCCTTTTCCCAACAGTCTTCTTGGTGAAATTCCGATTTAACCAGATGCAGTTGAATACCATTACTTGACATCATGCAACGACTGCCTATCTGACTGGTTGTCTGACTTTCAAACTAGTGACTACTTCAAACGATATTAAATTGTCTACAAGCTTAAACCAGGACCAACGCCTTAACTTATATTTATTAAGAAACTCATCTTGGAGTAACAAATAGGGACATTGTTTATCAAAACTAGTTTTCATCACATGATATTCCTCATAACACCATCGGCTAAGTAAAAATCTTATTAAGTAATCTGTGCCATCGGCAATCGAGTAAAAAGTTTTTTGATAAAACCAATATTTAAATTCAAAACTAAACTTATATATCCTCATTTATCACTTAACTGAAGCAAACAACTTAAGTAGACACTAAACAATGTGGTATCATTGCTTCGCGACGTCGATTTGTCACGCGCAGGTACATTAGTCACGGCGCAATCTAGCAGAAACTCGCAGCAAACAATAGTAACTATTGTGTGAAGATATTTGTTATACGAGGTACTAAGTCGCTTATGGCTATTATTTGTGTCATTAGCAAAGGTTGTGTAATACTTGTGAATGTTTCGTTATGGCATAATATCTTCAAAAGGGCAAAGAGGTCAATGGAACAAAAGTCGCTAAGGTCTAACTCATTTTTTTTAAACTTTATATGCCCTAGGATTTTTCTCGTGTCGTGATTGCGTTGATAAATATTTAAACTGACATACATAAAAAACTCGACCATGAAAAACTACGTGTAGATCATACAAATATTGCTTCATATGGCAATCGAACCCGCGACGTGCTAGCGCATTCGAAGCCTCGGTCACTGTGCCAAATGTGCTGCAAATGATTCACAAACATACCTATGTTTTCTTGTTGGTTTTCGTCTATAAATGCCATTTTAGTATGCCCTCTTGTTAGACTCCACAGCGTTCACAGTCGCAATCAACTAACTATACTCAATGCTGGCCACCAGGTATGCTGCTACAATATTTTTGCCAATTTAATAATCTAACTTCACATTAAATCAAACTAAGTATATAACCCATTTTTTAAACGTTTTCTAAAACACCGTTGAAGCATAGCCAATGTCTGCCAACGTCCTATCGTGTGCATATAACCCATGTTAGCCATGGCTATAACATAACACTTACACCAGTCAGCGAAACATATTAATACAACACAAATAAATGACGCGTGTACATTGGATAAGACTCCGGTGTCACCGCTAGCGAGAAGCGATAAGCTATTCGATCAAGCGACTTCTATTACTGGAGTGCAGAGAGAGAGAGAGAAACCACTAGATAATTGTGGCGTTTTAAGGGATTAATATTATTGCACCAACTGCTAACAATCATAACGATGAGGGGTCAAAGGCGTTCAAAAAGTGGTAGTTCCCAGTTTTGTTTACTGATACTGCTAGCCTACATTATCCCACCGCTGGGCAAAAGCCTCTCGCCATGACTTCCAATTTTCGTGATCTAGGGCCAAAGTAGACCACTGGTCGTTGGTTTTGTCCAGCTCGTTCCACCATCTTCTACGAGGTCTGCCGCGACGTGTTCTGGCTGTGTCAGGGCTCCATAAAGAAACTAAAAATGAGTTTACTAAAGTTTTATCGTTGGGCGGGGGTAGGTGTGCTTGTTGGCGAATAGCAACATAATATGTGTACAGTTTCACAGCAAATTTTCTGCTACTACATATAATCAAGAAACACACAACTACAACCTACCTTAGCGAATGGGTGTAAAATCAATCCCTTCCCTTCCTATTCCCTTTAAATTTAAATATCGACGTTCAAAAGTGCCTCTTTGATGGCCTAATTAGAATAAATGATTTGACTTTGAAAAAACTGAAGAATCGCTCTTTTCATGGTACACACAATCAATTTCACATTTCTTGACGGAGGAAATTGTCGAAAGTTAATCGCTACTCTAGCGGTGGGACATGATCCTATGCCACCCATTTCGTCGCTCTCAGGGCGTCTAAACCGCAATGGATGACGCTCGGCAGTATCACCGTCGCCCAGCCTCCCAGCCTCAGATGCATCCACTTCTATCTCGTGATAACTGCAAGCAATTATCGTTTGCTTGTTTCCCAGACACTGCTGATCATTTTAGTGTTATTACTGAGGGTAGATACTGTGCAATATGGTTATGTGTTTTTCTGTGGGACAGTCAGTTTATTTAGACTTAGTTTCCTTCGTGGATTACAAAAATTTTTTGTTTGTTTTCCGATCGCATACAACATACAACCCTGATGTCTTCAAAGTTAGAGTGAACGGTACCCTTAGCATGAATTTTCAGTATTTGCGACGTAAAGCAAACTGGAACTTTGACAATTTCAAATTGACAATTTTCAAGTAAAAAACCGGCCAAGTGCGTGTCGGGCCACGCACAGTGTAGGGTTCCGTAGTTGCCCATCAAAATACTTATGCAAACTAACTAAACTGATTCGCTGAATTTAATCTTAAAAAGAAGAATTTTCAAAATCGGTCCAGGAGTCTTTGAGAAATCGGGGAAAATACATAAGAAAAAAGATTACAACGAATTTAGAACCTCCTCCTTTTTTTGAATTTAGTTAAAAATAGTTGACGATAAAAATCTACCTATCCCCAAAAAACATACCTATAAAAGCTGTAAAAATAAAGTTGACAAACTTATATTTGCAGTTGTCTCCCATACATTTTGTTTAAGAAAATATGATATAAAGTACATTTTATAAGTTGGTCGACTATTACTCTCAAAGTTGTAAAGCCTACTTAGTCATGATAATTTTCTTTTAAACTTCGTTATATGTACTACTATTGTGAATTTTTTCACACCCCCAAACATAACCGTTTAGCTGGTAGAGGGGGGGGACACTCGAATCGAGCAAAATTTAGCACTTTAAAGCTTAATATTTCACAAACGAATTTTTTTATCAAAAAATTGTTAATGGAAACTCACATTATTTTTTAAAGGCCTATTTAATGATACTCCACATTAAGGGGTACGCGAGAAAAAAATAATCCTCACTCTACGTGTAAGTACCGGAGGTACCCTAAAAAAAAATATTTTACGAGATTTTATTTTACCACTTTTTCGGCACAACAAATCCGTATATTCACACCAAATTACAGCTCTCTAGTACCGTGCGTCTCTGAGCTAAACTGCGGACAGACGGACGGACGGACGGACGGACGGACGGACGGACGGACGGACGGACATGGCGAAACTATAAGGGTTCCTTGTTGACTACGGAACCCTAAAAATTAGTTCCTTCTTCGCAAACCAGAGGCGCTGTTCCATTTATTCATACAAAAACGCTGTAAGTACTGGAAAGACGCTGTAAAGTAAAAGAGTGAATTCGTGCTAAGGGTACAGGCTTCTACTAGTTTTTTATGCATCGTGCTAAAATCATCAAATGAGTCCTCCCACCCAGTGCACCATAGCCCTTTACGTTCCATTATCACGGTGTGACAGTCCCGGAATCCTGACAGACTTTGGCCCCTTAAGACTTCTTCTGGGTAAGCTCACGATATCGTAGGCTTTGTCTCCGTTACGGTGACCTAGGAGAGCAAACACACAAAGTAAATAAATAAAAAAAGATTTGTTAAAAGTTTTTTTTTAGAGTGCACCGCGTTTTTCGTCACAAATATCTACAGTCTGGCGAATTGAAGAAAAGGAAGTATTAATTATTAAAAACGTTCTACTGTAGAATAGATAATAACCGAACAATTCCCAAGTTATCTTTTGCAATATCAACAGAAAGAACGTTTTAACAAACCTTTAAGACCGTACCTAAGTATTCATTAATATGCAACCTCAGCTAAATAATTTCTTCTTTTCAACCTGTAAAGGCACATTTAAACAGCTGAACTGACACTTTGAATGCTAGTTAGTTCTGAGCAAACAGTCCAGTTAATTAAGATTGTTGAACTTGTAAAGGCGGCGCCGGGTGATATAGCTAGCTATAGAGTATAATAGACCATTGTGTATGAGATTGTAGATGATAATATCAACATTACCAACCTTTTAATGTTTCCACTGCTGGGACACAGGCTTCCTGTCTGTCAGGGGGAGTGAGCCATAATCCACCACACGGGCCCAGTGCGGATTGGTGCATGTCACATGTCTTCGAAAGTTTGGTTCTACAACATGCCGGTTACCTCACGATGTTTTCCATCACCGTTTTGAGAGCTGTGGTGATGAAATAAATTACACAAAGTAATCCGCCTGGCTGGCTTCGAACCACGACTCATACAGTCGACAGTTGGGGCAAATACCACTGGACCACCACAGCTTATAATTATGTCCATCACTGGACTGCTATAGGCTGATGATGATGATATATCATAATTATATATTTGAAAACTGTAACTGTGTGGTCCAGTTACACTATAGGACTTCATTATTTCATTGATCAATTCAGCCCCTTTCGTCTCAGTTTAAAAGCTATTTGTTCTCATCGGGTCGCCGGACTGTGTGTAAACGCTTAAACGCTTATCCAGGATGCCTAGTACTTTCGATAACTTAACTACTCAATAAAAACTCATCGGCGTACTATGTAAGAGAAAAAGACTGGCTCATTACAAGCCAACGAATATCAGTAAATGCTTGAAAATATACCTATGACATTATAATCACACAGACAAGATGTAATTTCCCATCTCCATTCGCCTTCCTCAGAATCCAATTTATTATTAGTTGTTCTATTAAGTTCCGTAATAACATTTCAGCCACAGAGTTGATAGACTCGTGATTGACGCGACAACAATTAAATATGAAATGGCTGATGTATTGATGAAACTTGTCTATTAATTACCTGGTGGAATATTGGTGGAATATTTATTAGTTGGCCGGCGTTCGGCTTGGTTGGGGATTGAGGACTGTTTGTTAGTAGTGGGACTCATAAATACATGGGTTTATGGTTTAAGTGGGAACTTATTATACATTTGAATATCAATAAGCTATCATTTTTGTCTCCTAGCCTGTAGATCAAAGATGGCTTATTGTTCTAACTAGACCAACTAGCCTTTTATAGCGCCCAGTGCGAGTTTAACTACGCTCCACGGCCGTATTATGACGTCTTAAAACTAGGCTTATTCCAGTGAGTGAAAGAGACATATAGCTATACAAATCGTTTAGCGCCACGTCGTTCACTCACTGGAACTTCTCTGGCTTTAGGACGTCATAATACGGCTCATGGTCTGGCCATTTCTGTGCCCCTCCAAGATCTGGACCCTGCATCTGGGCATCTTTGACTCACTCCTATTTCCGATACTTACATTTTTGAATAATAAAGTCACTTTGTGGCCCTTGCTTACCAAAAGGTTGGCGACCGCTGTTTTAAACCAGCGGTAGCTTATTGTTTTAGCTAGACCAAGGGTAGCATATTAGTTGCAACTGCAGCGACTACTGAGATTGAAGTCCTGGGTTCGATTCCTAGGTTTGTCAAGAAGTTCTCAGTTGCTGCCTGGAGACTTGATGTACACCCATGTTTGATGGCAATAGGTTCGCTCTATATTACATGGGTTTTAAAGATGACTAGCGAAAAATTATGTTTAGTTATTGCGTGTAAATGTAAATAAATAGTTTAATAAATAAGTACAGTCCTGTCTCTCCCTTCAGGGTTACGAAGCGTGTTGTAGTATCAATTAATTACCTGGATGAATTATTTATGAGCTGGTTCGTGTGCGGCTTAGTTGTGGCTGGTTCGTGGATAAGGGTTTGTCAATGAGGGGAATTACAAACACAATGAGTTTGTGGTCATTTTGCTGGATGAAGATCCTCGGGATTTATTTCAATTCTTAGCACGTGCATGATGAGCTTTTCATCGATAATTGTGTTACAATGTTTATACGCCATTTCAGCTTCTTAGGCCACACATTTTCGAAATCCTTTAGTATGCATAAAAAGTATTGCGTTCAATTCTAAGTTCAAAATGAGACATTTAAAAAAATATTGTTGGCTTTTGAGAAGTAACCTACTCACTCTTGACTTTAAGAAAATATACTTGAAGTTATCTTGTAGCATTTATATATGTAAAGTTTCCAAATCGTTTACTTCAATATTAAAGTACAATTAAAATTTTCCTCATACTTACACAACAAATTAAAAAGTTTCCGCAATAGCAACGCTGACGAAAATTCCTCTCTACTACAAGAGAAAATGTAAACTAACTAAAATTTCAGTATTTACTGAAAGCTTTTTATTTGTCGGGAGTTTTTCAGCATACCGCATACGTCCCACTCTCATTTAGAAACACAACAAGAGTAGCGTCAACAAAAACTAGCCAAGGTCGAGAGCGAGGAAACGGGGGAAAAACGACAATTAAATGCGCCATTAACTTTTTGTTGCGGACCGTACCTTAGTCGCCATTTTTTGTCTGACCACCGGCCGGGCTGGCCCTACCTCGTGATTAGCCCTGTTTACAATGAGCTCATTGATAATTTGATCCTTCAAGCCATTGTTTGAGAAGGAAAACTTGAGGATAAGAAGCTTCTATTGTTTTATGGGGTAACATGAAAATTGCGTCATTAGCGTAGTAATTATTTTGAAGCTAAAAATGTTTCTGTCTTATTGAACTGATTAGCAGTTTTTTATCTAGTCAATTAAAATATCAATATTATCTTTTTTTAGTGTGGCAAAATTATCAAATGAGTCCTCCCAATCAGGGCAGGGCGGGAGGGATTGTCGGACTTGTTCTAAAATCGACGGTGTCCTTCAATAGCCCTTTACGTTCAAGGGTTACGGAAGCTCGTCAAACTTCTGCATATAGGTACCTTAAAATAGTACGTTTCATTTCCATTCATTCTTGGCTAAAAAGCGAGTAACTACACACATCAAAAGTGTCTAGGGATCAAGCATTTTTATGCGGATTTCTTGAGATTGAGATGTGGCTTTGTAATAAATTTATGATTCGCATAAATTTATATGGATCCTTTTTGGTGCATTTCATAATTTGCATCAGGAACTGTAAATCAAATTCGAGTAAAAGATGAAAATCTCGCTGTCAATATTTTCCCTATAAAAACATACAACGCATTGAAGACATTATTAGTGCTACTGTTTGCACCTACTACTGATTAAAACCAACGTATTATGGAGCGGCGACGTCATTTAAGCAGGGTGAAACTCAGAGCGTCTCCTAGAAGCTGGTTCCCATCAACGTACTGTGGCTTTAGCTCTGAATACTTCAGAGTGTTATCAGTCGACTTTGGACACTGCGTACCAAGCACGGTACCGTGTCAGGAGCGCCATGGAGGACTATCTCTCCAACCACTCGGAGAAAGACCGGTCTTACCGCCGCAATTGCGGCGTGCCCGGCCGTCGGTTCGACTCGACAGTCGCTCCTTCCATAACCGCCATGATGATCGCGCCGTGAGAACTTCATCAGGCTTCAGGGAACCTACTTACTCTTGACCAAACAGTCAAAACCGCTTGAAATGATCTTGTAACCTTCAGTTTCCGAAGATACGGGTACTTCACCTATTAGCAATGCACAATCGTAGGATTTTCGATATCAACTTGACACACACAAATTAAAATGGCGTTTCTGCAGTGCAACGCTGACGAAAAGTTCCTTTTACTACATGAGAAAATGTAAACTACTAAGATTTCAGTATTTACGGACAAGCTTTGGAGAACCCCTGGACGTTTTTCAGCGATTATCCTGCATACGTCCCACTCTCATTATAGAAATACATCAAGAGTGGGCGCGTCATTTGGATCTAGCCAAGGTCTGAGTTGATTTGGATCAGGGGGAACCTCAACGCTCAAATTTATGCTGATTAACTTTTTGTATCAGACGTCACCGTACCTTACAAGTCGGCCCTTTTTCAGTTAATGCTGATAATGCACGACCGCTCACCGGGCTGTAAGACAGACTCTCGCCGCATTAGCATCCTGTCCTACAATGCCTGCTCAGTTGCCATACTTGAATCCTTGAGCATGCATGGGTTTGAGACAGGAAGAACTTGCCGAATATGGAGCTATCCAGTCGCAAGAAGATTGTTTTTGTTGTTGCAACATGAAACATGGGCGTCATTAGCGTGATTTGGATGAACTCATTTTGAAGCTAAACCGATGTTCTGTTGTTATTGAACGGTAGAAAGCACGGATTATTAGCTTGTTCAAGTTACCCAATAAAATTTTAAAGAAAACTGTTTTATTTCAGTCTTTTTTTCTGAACTTTAATTTTAGCGTGGTAAAATCATCAATGAGTCCTCTTTATTAGGAAAATGGCAGGGACTGTTCTTTACTGACTAAAGGTCCACTTGGTTTATCGTTCCTGTGACAAACGATAACACTTCATTTGACGAAGCTCGTAAGAACTTTGCATATAGGTATCAATCAGGAAAAACGTTTCATTTGCAAAAATCATATCTTGATCCCTAAACAGCTTTTGAGTAACTAGTTGATAGTATGAAGAAGTGGTGTGGTAACCAACTTCCTTTATTTACCTTCCTGCATTCTTGAGTTTTCCTTCCAAACGGGAAGTTACGACACTTCCTTCCTTGCGATGTTCTTACTATTTTTGCTCGCCATTAAGGTTGCTTTTAGCACCTCCATCTGCAGTAACAATACAACATTATTCCCGACACCCTAACCCCAATACAACACATGCTTCATAACTTTGTTCTACTCACAAATAGTTTTAAATTGCAAATGCAATTATCCGAACTGACCGCGTCGTGGGCAATGCTATGCAAGTTTTAATTACCAACGCCTGCATAATTGTACGAATCGGAATGGAGTGCTAGTCTCGATGTAGACGTGCTATACGAGGGGCGTATTTTATAGGAAGAAGGGGATTTATTAATTATTGTGTTCCTATGTTTTAATTAAGGGGTCTTGTGTCTAGGGACGGCCGGGTCGGGGGTTACGAAGGCATCCGTAAGCCTCTGGAAGTATAAGTAGTTGCCTTTGCTCGCTTGTAATAAATATTTCAAGCTTTTTCGCATCGTAAGCTTATTACTTGGTTTTATTAATAGGGTCGACTTGATTTGATTAAGAAGTTTGTCCTTTATTCCTAGAATATCAAGGACTTGCCTTAATTATCTGAAGCCATAATTCTTTCGATTGTCGTATCAAATTCCTCCTGATTAATGCTTGAGAATCTTCTCTACGATCAACTAGCTGCAATCCTCCTCAGACTACAAGCCATCATTCGCCTATAACGAGCTCGTCCGATGCACTGTCTATAAAAAATAACAATGTTGGACAGGGACGCAGCTATCTAGCATTCAGGACGTATAAAAAGGATGGAAGACGAGGGTGTTGAAGCTCAAATTGCGGTGTTCCCATTGACATTACGAGACGGTGCGGCCATTTGCTTTTATGTAATGAAAATGAGCTTGTAACATGAAATTTAATGATGAATAATAATTTCACACTTTATTTGAGATGATGAGTTCGATGTTCGATAAAAGTGATATCGAAAGAGTTTTACACCCTCTGTTTCTGATTGCCATTACTTTTGACGTTTTTTTTTTTAAATATTGTTTGTGATCACAGATTTTTTAAAACTAAGTTTTGGACATAAGTCCAGTTTTGGAAATAAGAAATACTGAAAGCAATTTGCCTATAAAGGCAAATTGCTTTCAGTATTTCTTATTTTCAACAGCGACATCCGCAACACAATGTCAAGGTCGGATCCTGTTTCACATTATTGATATTTTCATCACTGTCATTTTTGTATATTTTTTATTAATAAAGTTTTTAATTAAAATAATCCAATGTGCAATCTTCAGAAGGTTAGTTAAATTAAAAATGCAGCCGACCGTTGAATGGCACGAGTTTTGGCAACTTTTGGAACGTTCACGGCTGTTTCATACTTTTAGTCGAAAATCCTTTTCATAGCTTGGTTCATTTTCTGTTTCAGGAAGCGCGATTTTTCTATTTTTAATATTTTTCCTGAAGTACCTATCTAAACTCCTAAGAAAGTTGCTCCAATTTGTCAAAATTATTTAAGCGTTTTTTTATTTGACGTAGATACGCTCTTGACACTCATCTAAATCAGAGGTGACGGAGGCAAAGCCTGCTATGGTAAGCTTACCCAGAAGAAGCCTGTTAACTCTAACTTTGAAGAGATTAGGGTTGTATGTGTTCGATTGGGGTAGGTAGGTTGATGTGCTGACGTCGGTACTGTAGAGGTTTTACTGTGAAGACTAACCTCAAACAGTTTTGTAAGCGCTGGCTGGATCAAGCCGCTCCATGATTTCAAATATTAAAATTAAGACGTAGAATTGTCTAGTACGTTCCAGTTGAAAACAAGTTGTTATAATAACGGAGTCAACGCTGTCATAACTCAACAGTTTAAAAAGGTATTTGATAAACCAATATAAAACTAAAACCGATACTTAGTGATCGTTGTAATTACTTCGAAAATAGTTAATAATTACGTTGTGTCCTTTTGCAAACAAGTCCAGCCTCACCTGGTGACGTGGTACGGTCATACGACACGTTCCGAGATCGTGTTCGTGACGGACACGACACGGACGAGATTAGGGACCAGATAAATAACAACACTATCTGGTTCGTTATGTATAAGTACATGGTTAGTCAGTGTACTTACTATACGTACTTCAATTAGAAAATATCTGGTTGAACAAGCTTGGCTCGGTTTTTAAAGTGTCTATATCTTGGGAACCGAGCTTTTCTCGAACCTGGGACTTGATAAATCGATTCCTTGAGCCGAAAAACCCCTAATCTGTAACTTTCATGAAAATCCTTTGAGCCGTTTCCGAGATCCTGATTATATATAATTATATAAATATACAAGAATTGCTCGTTTAAAGATATTTGATATTACATAACATTATTTATGGAACACAATTCGGTTTTTTTTTAAACAAAATTTTGTTCACAGTTTAGCCTACGTTTAGGTCTAAATTAATTTCACTCTAGGTTAAAATTTATCTTCACTTGTACAACTTAAATTCTGAATAGGGAGTGATAAACTGCTAAGAAGAGAGAAATATCTGATAAAGGGCATACAAAATTAAAAAAATAATATTGCGATATGCTTGCATTTGACCACCATTTCGCTTGATTACACGCTTGCCCAGAACTTTATCGTCGTTTAATGTTTAAGAAATATTGGTAAAAAGCTAAAAGATATAATGTCTCTTTCCGTCATTTCATCAATCAATACAAAAGTCTTAAAATGCAAAGTACTCTTCATTCATGTCCACAAATAATATCCGAATACTCTGGCAACATCGTGAAAAGGAAGGTAGTCGAATAATTCTTTTATATTCAAACAAGATCATTACTGTTGTCAATGGGTGACATAATTTATTTTTCGCTCTTCACGAGCTTGCAAAAGACGGACAAAGAGCTATGGAAGAGCGCCCGGGACAGGGTCGGTGCAAGGGTGGAAGCGAATTTTCCAGTGAGTTTTTAAAAAAATGGAGTTAAGTATGGTAGAATGGAGGGTTTCGGCTAAACTTCAGATTTATTTAACAATTTTCGCCTGTATATCATAATATTCACAAATTAAACAAATTGAAAGTATCTTCCAATCTTTATGTATTCTGTTATACGAAATATTTCTGAAGTTTTCTTAAATATTATCCAATCCCTGCTGGATCGTGGGTGCGTGTATAAAACATTCAAATTCCTAAACTGCCAGACCCGGCAGAACTATCTTAAGGCCTGACAAATATTTGTTTCGTGCGGGAATAGAACCAGCGACACGCAACAGAGCAGCCAATTAAACAGTCACTACGCCAATAGCGAAAACCTTGCTTCCCGCTAATAATAATTTCAGCTGTATCATGTTTACAAACAATTAAGACGAACTTCTCAAAGCACATCCACGGCCACGCTATCGCCTATCACTTGGCCGGCAACTCTTGGTAACATAAGAGAGCGGAATAAAGTCCCATTGAGCGCAGGCCTCACAGCGTCCGCTCAATGAGTCCACTGCGTCCTTTATGTCTTAACTAAGATCTTCTGCTCACTTCATTAACATGACAATTTTAAACAATAGACTTCTCCATAGACTGTGTTCCGTCAAGTCGTCGTTGAAAAGTATGTCTTCTCGCGTTTTAAATAAAGTTAGATTTTGATTGTCTCTATTGAAATGTATGCCGAGAGTCGCGTCTCAATGTGTAATGTGTATTGACCTTTACTCGTCAAAGACATACTTCGACCAGAGTTTGCTATAATCGACGTTGGTCAAATCAAATATTCAAACATTTGATTAATCTTGTTTCTGTCTAACACTTTCGTAAAAAAAGAGGAGCTCGTGGCTAAATAATAACAGCCGCAAAGGCCGATCTTTCGGGTTAAGCCGCGGTTGCCGAGGTTGGTCTGTGGATGGGTGACCATCTGTCATAGCGAGTTTTCTCCGTGTCTCGGAAAGCACGTCGTAAAGCCGTTGGTCCCGGCTGTCATTTGTAGATCTTTAGTAGTGAAGCTCTTAAGTCTGACAACCAGTCGTACGGGTATCGCATTACCCAGTTTCTGGGTTGTGGAGGTCCGAAAGGCAGTCGCTCTATGTTAAATACTGATATTCAGCTGCATCTGGATCGACTGAAAGCCGACCCCAGTGTAGTTGGGAAAGGCTAGGCATATGATGAGATAAAAAAGTTGTTACACATCAAAAGTATATTTTCTTCTTCGTACAATCTAAAAAAAACTATCAAGCCATTCCTTCTATCAATATAAATTAAAAATCGTAATTTTCATCGGCAAATCCATACAGACTACCCACCACACTATTCCCAAACCACTGCAACTCCTGAAAGCCAGAATCAACAATGGCAATCACCAGAAAAGCGCCGAGACAATGAAGCTCGACGTGTCCCGGAAAATGAATTTACCTGTCTTGGATCCTGCAACGAAATTAATCAGAAAAGAATAGTGGAGGAGACCTAGTAGAGAACCTATTAGAAAAAATATGGGTTTTCAACTTCCACACTTAAGACAGTGGTATGCTTAGTACTATTATCAAATACCAAACACTCCATTGAATCGTCTTATCCTTCTATCACCAGTATCGCGGTCCTTACGTCCTTAATCCAAGAGCCAGCTATCTAATGTTCCGGAAATGTTTTCACAAGCGATACAGAGTTCCTTTCAACATGTTTATGGGACCCATAAGTAGCATCTTGTAAAGAAAATGAGCAGTAACATTAAGGTTTTTGTGGTGTTGGCGGGAATCAAAGGCTTTGTTTGTAAAGTGAAGTGATATAAGAGGATTATGAATTTAAAGAGGAGTTTTTTTTATGGTTTTTATCTGAACTTAGTAACTTGGATATGACAGGCTGAGCCCTGACACTACTGCGTTAAAAAAAACAAGTCTCTGCAATTTTTTAGTTTGTATCAAACTATGTTTCCCATGGTTTTACCCCGGTTGCTCAGCTCATAATAGTCGTAGCATTAAATAGCTTATAGTCTTCCTCGATAAATAGACCAGTCATAGCAAAAAAAAAATTATTTCGGACCAGTAGTTCTTGAGATTACCGCGTTAAAAAAAAAACAAATTCATCAGATTTATAATTTATTAAGTTTCCATAGTTAATAAGTATTGTAATTTTATCCATACTCTTTTAAAAGTCTTTAATTTTGTTCTAATAAGAATAAAAGTGTTTATTATTTTGTTTAACAGTTAATAGCATGCTGTTTTCTATTGATGAATTGATGATACTCGTAATAAGAACGATAAGTTGCGAGTCCATCAAACTGTCGATCTAGCACTTAGTTCACTTTGCCCTTCGGCGTCACTAACAGATGGAGAAAATGATAGATACCTTTGTTTTAAAATCATCATCATCCACGACCCACTTCTCAGAAAAGTTCGTAGTTAACAATGCTGTCTGATATGTTGTTTAACTATTAACAATCACAGATTAACCCTGTCTAGAAGTAACTCTGATTCAATAACCAATCAATAATCAAGTTGGATTCCAATACGTATGCGATGAGAACAAGTCCATTTATTTCTTGAATTGCCATCGTTAAACAAGGACAAACAAGTGCTTACACTATATAACATAAAAGCCTAATGATACGCAGTCGAAGACACAACACAATCCCTTTACCAAATGAAAGGCAAAAGACCAATTTCCCACGAAGCGGCGCGTACGCACGGGTCAACGACCTCGCACCTCCGTAACCTAGCAACGGTACCCGAGCCTTCACCTCCTTGAACTATTTAGCACACACAAAAACAAACCATAATCTCTTTTAAACAACGTTCAATTTTCTTCGCATTAGGGCTGCCGTATCATGCGTAACTAAACCACCTGTGTTGTTCTATAGAACTCTATGAACAATGACACAAAGGTGATATTTGCTTGTGTTGGTAAAGCTACCAGTCCATTGAGTAAATGCGTGATTGACAGAGATATAGTTTATGGTTTCACTTTATTGTTTTAAAGATGGATTGTGTTCGTGTTTCACGTACTCATTCATACGAGTATGGTCTTATGTGTCGATTAATTACGGTAAATGATTCGAGAAGGAATTTCCGACCACTTTTCATTACGAAGCACTGAAATAGCAAAAGACCTTTTTAACTACCCACTGCTGGGACACTGGCGTCCACTATAAGAGAATCAGTTACCCGGTGCGAATAAGTTTTTAAATGTTTGGTTCTATGACATGCTGGTTTCCTCTCGATGTATTTTTTTTAACATGCTAAAATCATCAAATAAGTCCTCCCACAAAATCCAGTGTCCATTAATATGCCTTTATGTTCCGGGTCACGGTAATTCGTAAGTTCCGCGACCTCACGATGTATTTCACACATTTTGAGAGAGACGTAAAAGAAATATTAACTTACGCAAAAAAATTCACTGTTTAGGATCAAACCTACAACCTGCCACTTTGTAAACCCAAGACGATACCATTAAACCACCACCGCTGTCTGAAAAATAGTTCTTAGAATAACATTTCCTATCAAGATAATCCTGCTATTCAAGTTCCTGCTCATTGCAAAATAGCCCTTTTCTAAGTTATTTTCTTTTACAAAGCTTGGCTTAAGAGCCTTCAGAGAATGCAGTTATATTGAAGCTTGCATTGAGCTGCAATCGACCAACAGATCTTGAGAGGGTCTCTGCATGGTATTAGGCAATCTGGACCTTAGGACCAGTTGTCGTTATAACTTATCTTGAATTTTCCCATGGAGTGATTCTGTAGCATTATTTTACTGCTTGTAGAATTATGAAGCTTTTAGAATCCTAAGTTAAACCACAGGTTGAACTTATTATCAGCTTTGACCGCTACAACTCGAAAATTACGGGGAGATAGAATTGGAATAAAAACTATCCCATTTATGTTAAATCTAGGTTATAAATTATCTGTGTACCAAATATCCAAATCCATTCAGTAGTTTTTGCTTGAAAGAGTAATACATCCTTAAGCCCTCACAAACCTTCGGTAAGATGTACTACCTGGAACATTATTTTCAATTGATTTGTGAATGCTACAGTCGCTTGTATGCACCAGAGCGTAAAGAACAAAGGCTTCAGTAAGTAAATATGGTTTCATAAAACACTAGCTAGTCCCCGCGTTTTCACCTTCTGCAAAGCAGTAGTTCCTGAGATAAGCGTGTTCAACCAAACCAACTCAACTCTTTAAAATATGTATTAGCATGTATAGATTCTGCCAGATTTCAGTAGATATACTTATTCGTTATACATTACTTTCTACCTTTTGTTGTGTCGTCCAAGTACTCCAAAATATCCACAGCATCCCTTCTCGTCCAGGGCTCATAATGAACATATTCTGGTGTAATGAGTTGATGACGTCATAACTCACGTGGAGCTGAATATTATCATAAACGTGTTAATGTCAGCTCCGCGATTCATTAGCCACTTTAGCGGAATAAGAGAACTTGTACACTGGACCATGTTAATGTTATAAGGGATTTGTCATCTATCTGCCTTTCACAACTATGTTGGTGTCGCAGTTTTACTAGATGTATCTAAATACAAACTCCCAAAATCAAGTACAGAATGTTTCATTATACTTCAGAGACTTAGAACTGGCAGACGTGGTTAACTAATGGCGATTTGGGAGATTTTAATGGGAGACACACAACACAAGTAAGAGATAAAGATTGTCCTTACAACTCCTGTCATCCATTTAAAAACTGCTTTGACGAAAATATCTTGTGTTTAATTTGAAATATTTGCTCATGTTTTCTTGGTTATTAGGTATACTGCTGGTTGGTTCTCGCTATTGCAATAATTTTTGCCAACAGAATATTGCATCTAACCAGAAATGTGTTTGCGTATAGGTAATCGTATTAGCACTTCTCCATAACGATATTAAAACCATATTGTTTCAATTACACAACTTGAAACGCGTGCCGATATCACCCGGTGAACGGCTAAACAATTCGATTCTGCGTATGTCCGCCATTTTCTTTTGTTTGTTGTTTTGGTAGTGGAATTGACAGGTTGCCAGTACTTGTACAGTTTAATGAAGCGTACATGACTGTCTGTGTTTGGACTTGAATGAATAGTAGCGACACTGTTGTCTTTTTTTCTGACGAATAAAATAATTATGTAGGTACCGACATTATTTTAGGATTTAAAACTCTTTCATATTCACCTTAATAGTTAACGTTAACAGGATAATTATCTTATGGTCATCCAAATTTCGTCAGTTATAATTCCCACGTAACAAATCAATGGCTAGCTGCCACCGTTAATAAAAACGTAATTTATTGAAAGGTTCAATGACATCAATATTAATTTGTAACAGCCCATTTGTTGTCTAATCCATGGTTTTACCATCTTCACATCTCTGAAAGAAAACGTATTTACGACAATACTAACACAAAACACAAAGGATATGGTAGTCCAACTAAATCCTCTTACGGAATACGCAAAAACTGTCATCTCCACTTCCCTAAATGTTTCAACCGCCTCGCGCCTACTGTTGTCACTCGGCCAGTGTGTAGTCACCACTACAGTGACGACAATTAGTGTGGCGTACATTAGTTGTCGCGATGTCGCGTTGACGCGCGCCGTGTTCGCGACATAATTCACATCGCTCATTGGCTGATGGCTGTGGAAACCGCTTGTTTACGCGTGGACTCAGCAGGGATTGAGCATCAATCATTAAATAATTATACCTACTGATGAAAGCATTTTAGTAACAAACCGAATGTTATTATTTATTCATATATTTATCAGCTGTATTAGGTATGAAATACTAATGGCTGACAGTTCTCCTCAGTACGCGTACCATGACGTCCTAGAAAGGGATTTTGTCGACGGAATAATCAACAAAATGTCAGAATGCCAAAAGAATGTAATCATCATATGTATGATCATGATGATGTTTAAAATGTATAAAAGAAATGTTCTCGAACAAAAAAATGCCTAAATTGTGTAGAAATAATCATAACTTTGTCTATTTTTTGATAGAATAGAGATGAAATTGGTCATGCTACACGTGCACCGATTACACTATCGAAAATTGAATAAAGTAACGATACATTACTAAGTTCAAGACGTACGGGCAGTAAGATAATAATGAACATAACAATTGAAACATAAAGAGAGTAGAATAGCAACAATACACCGCTTTCTCTTTAACCGACACTGATGAGTTGCTAAAATAATTATAATATTAATAATACATCATTCAGAGTTGATAATCTCTATTTCAAAATGATATAGGTGCTTATTTTATGGGTTCTGTTGGCCATAAATCCTAATCCGAAATTGCCAAAACATCCGCTTATTTGCCATTCACATCAAAACCCAGACACCTAAGAGCAGTTTAAAATCAAGTTATCTGCGTTTTAATGTAAATGTAGCTGTTCTGGATTTATTCAAGACTAGCTGTTACCAGCGGCTTCACCCGCTACATCTCGAAAATTATCCCACAGGAACATAAAAACGGGATAAAAACTATCCTGTGTGTTAATCCAGGTTAAAAACTATCTGTGTACCAAATTTTAGCTAAATTCGTTCAGTGGTTTTTGCTTGAAAGAGTAACAAACATACAGGTACTTACACATACATACTTTCGCATTATTTTATAATATTAGTAGGATTATGGTAAGTGAATCGTGTGATGGCGGTGTTAGCGTGGTAGCTTGTGGGCCTTGGACCAGTCGTGACCACCGCAGCTTATCATGTACACCATGCTAAGAAATATATTATGTATCAGATGTAAGTAATCTAAACAGTGATCGGAGAATTAATTATGGTTGTTTTACGATCGTGGTTATTTTTATTTAATTAGCTAACTGGCCCTTAGGTACGGATAACTATTAAGTAGGTTTGTAAACAGTCACTAAATTAACTTGGTTTATAAATAAATATATCTATAATATGGCCTTCTGCTTCCAGTTTCTTGTTATGAACTAAGATGTTTATACCTTTATACTAAATATAAAAAAAACATAAATAATTAAAATGCAACCTAATCATGAATACGTCAAAAAATTAAACATTCCTTGTTCTTAGGTCTTAGATAAATGTAAATGTTATTATTTCTACTGTAGCTGAAGCAATTTCTGTTTTACCTACTGCTGCTTAAACTTTCTTTAAATGTAAATAAAAACTGCTTATTCATATTAATAATCCAAAGTAATGTTGACTTGGTAACCTCTAGACTAGACGTTGCACAACGGAGCGAATCTCTCACAATTAGTGTGTCTGCTCTTTTTGCTCAGTATTCTTGTTATATAAATATTAAATAACTACATAGTTATTACAAACGCAAGCGTTCTCATTCTCATGCTAATATTAAATGAAGCTGAAAAAACTTTTCAAGGCGTTTGCGATGATTTCTGTTAAAACTAGCGAATTACCTTTTAAATTATTTACCAAAAATCAAATGCCGTTCGTTTCTCTCTATATAACTTCAAAACAGGTCGACTAATTTGAATATTATATGAAGTTGTTATCACTGTGATTATCCGGGCAAGATTTGATAAATAAAATTGCAAGGAACGTAATAAAGGAATTAAAAAGTTATATCGTATCGACACCCAAACGAAAAAGGATTTGTCCTTGTTGTACCTTTATTTTGTCCTTAGGTCTGTCTGCTAATGTCCTTTCTAAAGCTGAAAATAATGCTTACAAAATCAGGAAATCATCACAATTCCAGTTTGCATTCGTACCACACTAACATACCAACCAACTTTTTGTGCCGTGTACCACAAAAAGTAGGTCTGTACTAATTTACATATAAAAATTGTACTTCAAAGAATTTTTCGGACTCTGTCGTCAAAGCTTTCTGCGTGGCTTGAAACATATAATTAGAAGAGCTTTTTTGTAGATTATAATTAAAAATGTTGAGGAAATAATTATCGTTTTGTTTCTTTCCTGCCCTCAGTAAGTCTATTGTAATTTTAACGATACAGAAGTTCCTTCTAAAATTGTGTCTTGATACAGCCTGCGTTCAGGACGTAAATAGATCCACCGGTTCCCAAAATAGACCAAACTATCTTGAATGACTAGTTTCTGGTCCACAACACTACGCATTCATAAACTTTAACCTTTAACAAACAGTACAAAACGAATTCCCGGTGTAGATCAATCATTGCTGTCACAATAGTAATGCTTGTCCTGTCACAGGTAAACTCTTGCGCAGACACGCACACAAGTACCGTTAGCTCACACATACGCGCTAATTCAATAAGTGTGACACCTGAGTACTGAAGTGACACCATTGTCTATTACATCAAAGTCAACTTAAAATCAATAGTCACAGAGTCTAACGTCGAACGAAATAGCACAACTTTAAGGTGTGTGAGTGTAAGGCTTGTGTAAACCCGTCTCATGGTCACTCCTTTTTAGATCTTATCGTTCGAATTTTAAAGTTCATTTTCAGTACCGTGAAATCCGCCAACTAGCCTAACATTGTCAAAATTCAAGCAAAACTGGTTGTAACGACAATATTGTCTCAAATGGCAACATTTACAGTCTGTTAAGGAAAATTTATATTTATGGCAATACTGGTAGCAAGTTTTGCTACCTTCACTCGAGTTGGCTGTCAACGGTCGTTACCGAAAGTCGATTCGAGTGGTACCAAATTGTGCATCGTGTTTTGTGATCCTAGTAAGCGTGTGCCGAGATGAGTAGTTTTTTGATATGTTTTTGGGTGAATTCATGATAATAACATGATGAGCTTTTTTAAATCTTAACGAGTCTTTTGAACTTAGTTACCTACAATCACGTTCTGCGAACACAAGATGTCAACTTTGGCCACCAAATAACATGTGCTAGGGCTGCCCCTACTGTTTGTCTAAATTGTAAAATTGCCATGTTTTTATACCTTAATTTGTTAAGCATCTACAGTTATAGGTACCTAATAAAAATGATATAAGGATTAAACGAACTTACCTAGTGAAGTTCTATCCTTATTATATGAAGAAATTAGTCCGAGGTATGATAATCTCTAGATAGCGTTCTCTCGCTACGCCTGACGCGATTTTTAAAATTATTCCTTGATTTAAGTAAAAACTTGTTTTAAATCAAAGGAATTATTGTAATCTGAAACAGAATAAAAACGCCGCGCCTGGCAACACTGCATTTACGTGTCATTTAGTTTAGAGCAGTGGTACCAGGTATTGCCATATACGGGAAGATTAATTGAAAGTTAATCTTGGGAGGGTGGGAAACTCATACCTCGGACTAATTTCTTCATATAATAAGGATAGAACTTCACTAGGTAAGTTCGTTTAATCCTTATATTATATTCGAAATTAGTCCGAGGTATGATAATACTTGTAGATGTTCAGAGAACATAAAATTATACTATATAAAGCTCGATTTAATGTTAAAACCATTTTGTTTCAATACACTTTCTTATTTTTTTTTTTTTTTTTTTTTTTTTTAATGGCAATATAATTATCTTGTTATACGTCTGCTTGTGTATGTAACCAGAAAATCATAGCAACCTTGACTTAAATGAAAAAATCCTATCTTTCAAATTCCAAATATTTAAGACTAAACATCTGGAGTCACACTTCATCTGCATTATCTACGAGAATCTTAAAATTCTTCTTATTTCCTAATACTATCAAAGCCGGTCTAAGACAATCACAGTCTTTAACCTTAAATATTCCTCTTAAATGTATTGTCTAATTATTATTGACATAATAAAAGGTTAATTAACTACAGGTATTAAAACTTGATGAAATTTAATATCCCAGCAAATTTTATTTCAAAGTACATCTATTGGTCTACTATAGTGATTTACCAAGGTAAACGACCTCGAAGACCCCTCACTGCCTGCAGTAGAGTCCACCGTTAAGCCTAGTCTATGTGTATTTGAAGTAGAAAGACAGAGACAAAAATGTATTGATGTATTGACTGCCTATGGGCCCGCTGGTTTTTTTTTTTTTTTATTTTTATCCTAATAAATGATAGTTTATGTGTAGACATATTTGGGCTTATTACCTAAGGAAGGTAACACCAGTCTGATGAACATTCTAGTCTTATACAGACCTGAGTGTTATAGAATATCTGTAATCAATTAATTTAATAGCACGTCTGTTACTAATCTATTTAATAATTGATAGGTACTTTTACACCACTAAGTTTGGATACATAGTGTTGTGGCTAACGCAATCAACCTAACAAACTTTTTTGTAAAGTTTTGTTAACTGAATGTAATAACACTGTTGTGATCCCAATAAATATTTTGATTTTGTGTTACTTGGGCATAGTTTGTAAAATCCTTTAGAATAAATGTTTTATTCTATTTTCTGAACCTACATGACTATATTCTATAGGAGTGTCGATTTGTGACAATTAACTGATTTCTTTGAAGACTTAAATAAGTCAAGTCAATAAAGTTGCTAAATCAATTTTTTATTGGTTTGAGTTTCCGATATTTCAGCACTGTTGCAAGCGCCTTGATCACGGATGAAGTTATAATAAATAAAATATATTGATAGATCTATTTTTAGACTTTTATATTAGAACACTACTATCACGGGATAGGTACTATTGTATTGTTCCAGCAAATTCTGCGATAATTATAGGTAGATTATAATCTACCTATCAAAATCAATTACTCACCTTTGTGCATAACCTTTGTCTTTTAAGTTAATTTTGTAAAATGGTACACAATTAACAATTATAAATAATATACAAACATGTATCATTCTCCTCATTGCCTGCTTGATAATAAACCAGCCCCCCGGGTTAGTTGTAGAGGATAGCTAGTTCTAAAAGAAGACATTAAAATATAATCAGAAGGTCTAATTGTTACTATCTCCGAGATTAGTAAGGAATTCAAAAACTTTAAAACAAATGTGAGTCCATTAACAATTTTTTGATAAAACTATATTTCTTTAGCCCTATCTGTTCTTATCTTATGGAAAGCTTTAAGCAGTAAACTAAATAAGGGGAAAAACATATAAAAAGAGATTATTCCATTTAGGGACCCCTATCCCAAGAAATATACTTTGGACTCTTATGATCTTACCGATATGCAAAAAAGGTCTCTCTGGATGGTCAAAATTATTTTTTTTTTTTTTATAGAATTGACTTAGTATACATTCGTTATCTACATTGAAATTATGAGACTCTTTGGATCAGGATTTGGGTGGCCAAAATTATTGTTTATTCTAAAACTGAAGACTTAGACAGTCTCCATTCTTTATCTACATTGGAATTACTAGAATCAAAGTCAGCCTCTTGAGGTAGAATGTGGAAGAGCCATTATGTTGAAATGTGAACACCTTATTTTGTACCCACAGTCTTTACAAAATAAATTATTTCTGATTTAGCAAAAATCAGTGCCGTTTATAGAAGAGTATTGTATTCTTCCCACACAGTTTATATGAGCTATTGCAGTAATATTGTCAGATCTACGTAAAATAACACAGCTTTTATTTTAATCACAAAGTTCTATAAGGTAAAGTATGCATCTAAGAACTCTAAAATAGTTTACATGTTGCTATTCCCAGACTGACAGACTCTCTAGTAGGTACTTTACCCCTTGTAATGTTTATCCCAACCACTTAGTAATGCATCTGAAAATGTTTCTTTAATTAAGAATAAGGTGAGCTGCGTTCCAGAACTTGGCTTGACACGCTCCCGCGTGTCTGAACGTGTCTAGATACATTGTATGATATCTTTACAACTATTAATAATGTTCTTTTTTCCCCAAAGTAATTCTGACTTTATTTCCTCTTAATCTCTACTCTAGGGCTGAAAAATGTTTTCTCTATAAAGTGTTTATGTGAACTAAACTGCATTATGAGATAGGTAGCCATGTAAATTGATACCAAATTTTCTAATATTTTCTAATAGGTAATTGAGAAAGAACTTAATATTGAGTATTCATAAACAAAACATAGCATTTAGTCATGCATTTAGAATTGATCACCAGTCCTGACCAGGACCTTGAGGGGGCAGGCATTTGAGCTGTTTTCTTTGTTGATCATCAAAAATAAATAATCAATTGATTTTCTTAGTACGCTTGTACAACAAGACATTTTTATAATTATGTTAATCCGGGACAGATTAGTCATCTAGGATATTAACTAACATTTATACCTTGATTTTTGAGATGCTCTACTACAGATATTAACAGTTTACCAGACTGATTAAATACACAGGGGTCAGTGGAAGGACCTATTGTACAGCTTTTTAATTGTGAACCACAAAAATTTGTAACCATAATTCTTTAATTGCTACTAAATAGTTTGCACCCTTAAGATCTGATTTTCATGGAGATACAGTCCTTGTATATTCTAGACTGAAATGGTTGATTATGTTATTATCTTTGTAACATATGGAATGCAATAAATAATTGAGTATTGAGTATGATAAAATTATTTAACATTTAAAGATTTATTATAAATATGTGAGTTTATAGAAAATCATGGATAACATTGATCAGCTGTATAACAGAACTTAGCTATGAAAGTTTATTTATTTCTTGAATAAGATAAGTCTCTCAGTTTCATTGAAAGAGATATTATACAGAATCTTATCTTGAACAATTAGTAGGTACTCTTACCCAGTCTTATATAACAGACTCTTTGGTTATAGATTCTCAGTATGAATAGAAATATACAAAGGGAGCAGCAAACATTACCACTCACTGTTACTGGTACTTGTCCTGGGGTCAGCTGGAAAATGACTGTTGTCGCTTGAGGTATTTCTGTTGTTGGATTGTTCCTCAATTTGTATAGATAGATTCCTCTGTTTTATGAAGGTGGGCAGGGCTCTTTGGACTGCTAGTAGTTTCATGGAATTGACTTATTTGTATTTCCAGTAATAATATTTGTATGAAGTCTATTGGTCGCTCCTTTCATGGTGGTGGAAGTCACACGTTTTGTTTTATTTTGAATTTATAGGTACCAATTTCAGTTCACTTGTTGCCTCTTAGTAAATTGAAGTGTCTTATCTAACATTGGTAATAGTAGTCTCTTCCATTATTAATACATATATTGCCAGTATAGGTTGAGTAGTCAACGGACACTGTCTCCAGGCATGTCATATATTGTATGCATTATTTGGTACAAGTGCATGCTTATGTAAGTCTGCTCCTTTCCCTCTTAAATTCTTTCAATACATTCACAGCACATAATCCCTCTTAGAACCGGTCTAGCCCACTTAAGGCAGAAAAATATTATTGCCAGATGGCTCTGCTCCTGGTTGCTGTTCTAGAGCAAAAGTATTGGAATTGTTCTCATGACTGACCATATTGACTCATAGTACATGTATGGGCACCCATCTGACAACCCAAACGTTCAGAGTAAGTAGGTATATACTACTAAATGTATATGTAGTCTATAGTAGGCTGTACATTTGATTGCTTCGGTAATCAGATCATGACCATTAGGTACTGTTATAATATTTACATTATGGCAATATATCCTGCCAGCCATAACTCAAGTAATAGTATATTTTTACCAATATTTCATCACTTTGTGTAGAGGCAACTTATGTTTGATGCTATGGGATCTTTTCTTGTTAAGGGAGAGGGAGTGTCCCTGTTTCTTCTTGGATAGCTAGCATATAGCATGATGAATACTTATGTATTTATACTTGAGTGTAGCCCACTCAACGAGAGGGTAGGTAAATGTAACACGAATTACCCAATCATAATTATTATTCTTCTATTGTTAAATTGGTCCAAAGCATAGCCTTTCCAACGGAAAGGAGATAGATTGTAACACAAACTATCTTAATTTCAACAGGACTTGTGTACCTACATTGTTTGTTGGAAATACTGAATGTTATATCGATCCAAAGCAAAAACTTTTTCAACGAAAAAGAGACATCATGTAACACATAATGTCATGATGGACATAGGACAGAAGTCCACAAGGAGATTTATTTGTTGCTTGCTTGTTTTTAATTTCCGTCCAACTGGACGAGTAGGTATCTACGTGATAGACCTTCATATTTTAAACTCCAAGTAAATGAGGGGTTGTAAACCCTTAAAACAACGTGAATATGAAATTCTCAACGAGAATATAGCACACATTATCATAACTTTCCGTCAATAACCTCTCTTCAGTAAAAAAGACTTACAGTTAATGAGCTCCTCCCTCTTTATTTGTATTTTTCAGTCTTTCGGGGCAATTTATTCCTTTCCTTGTCTTCTTCACTATTTCTATTGTGTTTTGGCATTCTTGGTTTGCGTTTAAATACATTTATTTAACTTATTTTATAGAACATAAAACTTTTCCGGTTGCGTCTTGTGGGCGCGAAAAGAACGAATGACACGTAAATGCAGTGTTGCCAGGCGCGGCGTTTTTATTCTGTTTCAGATTACAATAATTCCTTTGATTTAAAACAAGTTTTTACTTAAATCAAGGAATAATTTTAAAAATCGCGTCAGGCGTAGCGAGAGAACGCTACTACTAATACAAGTATTATCATACCTCGGACTAATTTCGAATATAATTGATATTAAAACACGTTTTTCTGTTAAAAACATCCAATCGATTTATTTTATTTTGGACAACCCTATGCCTAAAAAACATTTGTATGAATTTAAAGAAAAAATATTGGGTAACTTTGGCCACTGCCCTGTACGGCTAAATTCGTAACCTTTTCTTATTATTATCTTTTAACCGTCAACTTTAACCAGTTTCCTATCGTAATTCTTAATTATACGGCTGTAAGAGCGAAAACCCAAGAGTTATTAGCAGTGGCTAATGTTGGCAGAAAGTGGAGGTAATTTTGGTTGACTATTTAAATTCGTTTTTGGGTATAAAAAGTCATAAGTTTTGCAGGTTTCGAGTTTAATATCAAGAGTTTAGGTTGCACTTGGTTTGCAAATAAAAAAAAAACGAATACTTGTCATATATTTTTTTATAGTTGTAGCCGATTATGTGTAAAAACCGGCCAAAGATGGCGAGTTTCACGGTATAACTACACATGTCAATTCAAGCGCTGGTTTAGACCGGTCGCAAAAGATTTCCGACTTTATTTAATGTGGGGTAGGATTTGTTTTCGATTGTGTTACGTAGTTACCGGTCCGTACCACCCGGTGCCAGGCGTCGTAAGAATGCGTTCGAACAGCGAGTAGGTACAGTTACCTATCGTTCGTCTGTTTATAACAACTTGTTTGTCTAATTTTTAGTTAATTTTCGACCTTGGGGGATTCACTCATCATTTTTCAATCTGGATTCTCTAGATGTTTCTTGCAACCGGTTTCTTGAGTTGTTTTTTGTACCCACTAAGTGCTTAGATAATAATATTTTATTGGATAAGAATCCGACATCAAACAATGCAAACATAGCTGATTCTCTAACTAAGCGATTCAAAAAAATATGTTAATGACGGTTCTTTCTTTGAGTGCGTCATTTCCATTTGTAGGTCTCTTAGGTATTTTTATCACCAATTTCTTGGGTCTTTATTTTTATCGTTCACATTTAAATTGGGCTTGACATTCAAAAAACCTGAATCTTTAAATGTTGGGTATCTCCGGTCAGTCGGTAATGTCCCACATTAGGCTGCTGACACACTTCTCAATTTCGATGAGCTCCTTTAGGTAGGTATTTATAAAGATGATATCTGCTTGATTTGCATTTTGCATCCTTGTTGTGTTTTTTTGCAGTGATTAAAATCAATCAGCGTAGTCTTTATTTGTATAGTCTTTTATAGGTTTTTTACTTTGGTTCACACCTATTTATTGCCATCACAATTTATAACTTCTAAATCATCATATTTCATTTCATACAGGGCAGCAGTTGGCTTAAAAAAGCACTTTTATAGCTATGTCAATTTCATTATCATAATCAGTCTACCATCAGCATTATCTTCACATCATTCTGCAGTTTGTGACAATTTCAATGTATCGGGGACTTACCAGATAACTATCACTTTGTAGTCCGCCCGAACTTCAAGACGTAACATATTTACATATTCCTAAACTTGATTTCAATTAGTTGTGAGTACCATACTGTTTCTGAACGAGCATCAAGTAATTTAATTAACTGGCGAGGATAATTTATGCGAGTTTTCGAACCTCAGCCCGGAGCGGGCCTAGGGTGTGCCCCTGGGGGACTCCACTCGAAGATTGACGTCGATACTTGACAAAGAGTTAGCGGTATTGTTAATATGTTTAATGAATGACACGTGTGAAGTATAATGTGTTGTGATGAAAGGGTGTTAACAAGATTTATGAGAATATTTAGACAGTTCAATCATAATCTATTCTATGCTTTTTGCGGTCTGATTGTTTTGACTGTAGAGGTAACGTTTTTCTGGTAAATTCGTCAAGTGAACATTTTGGCCTGGCCAAACCACAATTCATTATCCTCGACCAATACAATACTCAATTCACACTTTCCTAATAAAGACTAAGAGTAGACATAGCACATTCAAAATCACCGCACACTTAATCAACTAAAAAATTGTCACGTCACAAGACTGCTACAGTCCACACCAGTCAATGTATTCAGAATATTAATGCAGCCGTGCACTACAAACGAACCAGGAATTAGTGCTCTTCCAACCCTCGCCTCTCTTTGCTAATTGGACGTTGGACTTGTCCCTTCGTCCTGCCTGTCAAAGCCTGTTTGATACTCTATAACTTTGATACAATATTTCCTAGTACCCCGGAACGTATGCAGGCTTTAGTATTTTTTTATTTCCAACTATCCCTTCTCTTTTGTTATCACCTTCAAACAATATTTTATGTTTATGTTAAAAACTAAATTTTTTTACTTGGCAAGCAGAAACTTCTCTCTTTTCGTGTCCCATTTCCATCTCAATAATGAGACTAATATTGGAGGTCTCAAATTATTGTGCTGAGACTAATCAATTGGCTAGTTCCACGATCTAATGAATGAAAATCAAACCTGTTATTTAGATCATAACATTATAGCCCAACAACCTGCTTCTATATTAAGTAGGTAGGTAAATACAAAGTTATTGTTATTTCTAACGCAACTTCTACATTTCACGCCTGTAACTTTTTAATTAAATCTTGCTGAAACTGTTGGGTAAGCGACTGTTATAAAAATTTTAGTATGGACTAATTGTTTTTTAAATTAATTACCTAATACTTTGGAGGCAATATCTTTGTCGTGTAGTGTAGTGTCTTCCGTTGTTTTCAGTTCTTAATATTTTGATTCTCGGTTCGTATCTACATAATTATATGCTAGGTATTTCAAAGGTAAAGTTAATGTTTCCCCCGTTAGTAAAAGGGGAAAAAGGATTTATTTATAATTATCTTGTATCCAATACCTATTATTAACTGTCTAATTTAAAATTGTAAAGATAAGGAAATTAATAAGTTGTTTTTGTTCTTTCCAGGTACGTACCACAAAAACATCCTTCGGACGTCAGATGGGTATTTACCAATTATTTATTATATTTATCGAGACGTATAAATAAACGATTTCTCAGGTAATCGTTTTTATGTTCTTGCCTATCAAAATTATTGCTCAAGGTTTACCTTGTTATTGGCATCTTCTACGAGCCTGTCGGAACCTGTGGTATTTATTATAATCAATTAAGATTAGCACGAAGATATTTCCTTTCTTAGTGATTGACGTAAATGAGTTGATCTTATCAAATACCTAGTTTTTGTAAATTCTGCCTCATACACATGGCCTGCAATTAATTTGGCTAGTAAAACTTCTGAGATGTTCATCAAGATTTGTGGATATTTTTAATAGCATAAATTCATCATTTTTACTATCGTGATCCTCATAAAAGGCAGCTAAAAGAGACGAAACTGTCTGTCTCTTTATACCACCAAACCATCTGTCAAGTGTGATGATACGGATTTAATTTCCCGTTCATTTAGAAGTTTATGTTTCGCTTTGGGCTTGATGAAACATGTCTTAAAAATAATGTGAAGATACCATTTAAGATACACCGGTTTTATGGTCCTTTTAGGCTAGATGAATAACGTAACGAGCAATCAAAATAACATCTTTTTTCCTCTTTTACGCAGGGGAGAAACCAACCACATCATTTACTTTAAAAGGTAAAAAATACAATTATTTATTGTAGATTTGAGTTCTTTCCCTATAATTTTCCTCTTGAACAAGTCTTTCGGGGACCAAAAGTGACACTGTACTGGTTGGTCCTTTATAATTACTTTTTCTTCATATCGCTGGTACAATGGTAGCAACTTGCCCAAAATTTGGCCACCTTCACGACATCTCGAGTTTAAATGGGTTTGGGGCAACTGGCCTTCGGTCCCTGGCCACATTACACGGAGTAGCAAAAGTAGTGGAAAATTTTATTGTGGTAGATTACCATGGAAAAAAAGTATCGTAATTATATCGTGTGACCATCTGATAATAAACAAATTGTTCAAAATAGAGATTTCAATCAGTATGCAGCAGTAGGACACAGAATAGGCTTTAGAATAGTTAAATATACCCATTGATACTAAAAAACAAAATGCTTCGTGAAGACGCTTTTTCTAAGCCAAATATAATCTATCAATCTACCAAATATAATCTAAGACACATGAAAGAAAACCAAAGGAGTATGCCTATGTAAGGACAAGATAAAGGAATTCTGTAAGTACAGTCTGCCTATACTTCCATGGGAAATCGTTGCGTGTTTTAATAAGAATTGTATGTATCAGCTAAGATAAACGAATCCTGCTCAGAATTCAATCACGTAATCGAATCAGCCTTATCACGTATTTCCACGTTGTGACGTAAAGTAAACGTGAACTTGGACGTTATTTTGATGGACAAAAATTAGTTTCTTCTTGTTCGTACACTAGAGGCGCTCTTTCATTTTCCATACAATTTTCGTCATATTACTTCAAGTACGTCCTACAACAAAATACCTAGAATAATTCATGCTTGGGTCTCTGATGATTCTGTGCCATCCCCCCCCCCCAGTCCAAGGTCATATTGTTGGCATTCGCTCGGCGTTACCAGTTCAAGGTCACAGTACAATGTCAAGGTCGTTTCGGTATTTACCATCCCAATGTTGATGTCGCGGTGATCGTAAAATGTTTAAATTGAGTCGATTAATTGCTATAATATGTCTGGTTGGAAAATGTGGTTTTAGAATAATAAATGAATGTTGTTATTTTTTTATGTAGGTAGGTAAGTTAAAGAAAAAGACGCTCAGGCTCATGTTGCTTATTTATTCACTAGCTGTGCCCGCGACTTCGTTCGCGTGAATGTCGGAATTTTAGTGCGAAGCGCTTAATTCTCGCCACGATTTTTATAAATCATATCGATATCGATTTATATAATCCATATTTAGAATTTATTTTGAAATTTAAAGAATATTTGACGTGTTTGTAATAAACGCCCTCTGTCGTTCAAAGGCAGTACTATTCAATGGCTACTGGATTAGAGCACCCATTTCATCTCATTCCATCCCACTCCATCCCACTCTATCCCACTCGATCCCACTCCATCCGACTCCGGGACGGAGTGGGATGGAATGGGACGGTGTGGGATAGAGTGAGATGGAGTTCCCACTCCATCCCACTCCATCCCGCTCCATCCTACTCCATCCCACTCCATCCCACTTCATTCCACTCAATCCCACTCCATCCCACTCCGACCCACTCCGTCCCACTCCGTCCCACTCCCTCCCACTCCGTCCCACTCCATTGCTCTCATTCGCACTCCATCGCACTCCATCCCACTCTATCCCACTCCATCTCATTCCATCCCGCTCCATCCCACTCCATCCCACTCCATCCCACTCCATCCCACTCCATCCCACTCCATCCCACTCCATCCCACTCCATCCCAATCCGTCCCCCTCCATCCCACTCCATTCTAATCCATCCCACTCCATCCCACACCATCCCACTCCAACCCACTCCATCGCACTCCAACCGACTCCATCCGAATACATCCCACACAGTCCCACTCCATCCCACTCCGTCCCACTACGTCCCACTCCATCCCACTCCGTCCCACTCGATCGCACTCCATCCCACTCTATCCTCTTCCGTCCCATTCCATTCCCATTCCATACCTTTCTAGTGTGAGTCTAATAAAAACCTTTTCATTCTTTCTTTCTTTCCATTCCATCATTCTATTCCATTCCAATCTACTCTACTCCACTCCAAACCACTCCACTCCATTTCACACCATATTTGAATATGTATGTAGTTTTTCCATTCGAAGCTAGATCGCGCTACTGAACTACGCGTCTCGGTGTGAACTGACCGTATTATTTTACTTCTGGAGCACTTTAAATTCAAATATCTTTTGATAGACTGATCCGATTTCAATGAAACAAAAACTAAATGTTACTTCAAGTTACGGTCAGTCGTTGTGTATTAAAGTTATCTACATAGCTTTCGTAAATTTTACGTGATGCCCGAACAAATAAACATACAAACAGACATACAGACAAACAGACAAAAATTCTAAAAATGCTAGAAATGGGTTCTATTGGTTATCCTTTAACACCCTGGCTATATGATTTTAGGTTTTTTTTAATGTACAAAAATTATTTTTCTACAGTTTTATTATATGTATATATATATAGATATAGATAGATTAGACTATCATTTTTGGGTCGATTTACAGTACCGCTGCAAATTGAACGTACGATAGCATTGCTCTTCTCCCTTTAGCTTATCGCGTCATACCTAAAAAATAACTAATTATCTGTCTCGATGAGTACAACTTGTCGTCGTTTAAAACAGAATCTATGCACTGGTTTGAGCACCAATTCAAAACATAGATAAACACAAATTATAGAAACCCTGATTTTTTTCTAATCTTTAAAATTCCACACCTCGAAACAATTACAATTAAAAAAAATATCCAACTTACTACCTACAATTTAAATTGGTATAGATTTATATCCTAGAGAAGTATTGAAAAAAATAGTAATTATTTAAAATCGCGAATAATAATGAAACAAAAGTATTTTTTTTTTTTTTTTTTTACTAGCCTGTTCTGTCCCACTCCTGGGCAAAGGCCTCCCTCCACTCTTTCCACTTCTCGCGAGCCCGCGCTGCCTCTTTCCAGTTCGGAAGGAACCTATCCAGTTCGTCCCTCCATCTCCTTCGTGGCCTGCCGCGTCCACGTCTCACTGTATCAGGGCTCCAGTTTTGAGCTATTTTGGCCCACAGTTTGTCCGGCATACGACAGACATGTCCTGCCTAGTCCCATTTTAGTTGGGCAGCCTTCTGAGCCACGTCAGCTATATTCGTCTTGGAGCGCAGTATTAAGTATGCACATATTTTTTTATTATTTAAAACTCTCAGGACAAATAAAAAAAAACTCAAAAAGAGAAAAAAAAAACAGCGAGATTTGATCCAGAGACCCTGAACGACTTGGGCTTCCTCCCAAGGTGTGTGATGGGGGTAATGGAAAAAGCCAGGTCGAGTTTTGAACTCAGGAATGCGGATCACTGATCCAGCACCTTGAAGACCCCAAGCCACGTTTATTATTCACAGATGCAGTGCTTACACCTTAGAACCCGATACAATAGTGGCAAGAGGGTTGCCCGTATGTTGAACTGAGTTGATCACAGTTGCTTTGGGTTGTTTTGAGTTGCCGAAAATTTATACATCCGGAGTACTTATGTATCGGCGTGCGAATCTTAACACCGCGATTCAGAAATTATCTTAAAATAAACAGCACCATCTATCGAGAATCAATGAACTAATTTGTCTGAATCGCGATGTTAGGAATTCTTTGATATACGGTTAAACAGACCCCTTGCACGAAAGTCAAGCAGGTTACCGACCGGACTGGCTAGTACGCTGACAGTGATTTTCAAATAGCGGTTCTTGTACAAATGTCAACAATGACTGAAAATCAACATATTATAAAATTGCTAATCCCCCAAAGGTAATAGCGTAACTATACATATCCTATTAATAGAAGAACAGTTTAAGGAATATTTGAGGAAAAATTGACTAAATAATATCCAGTGGTTTAGCTTCCAACTATCAACAAACATCTAAAAACAACAAAATTCAAAATTGCTTATCTCCCAGGAAAAATAGCGTAATAATACATAGCATAATAACAGAAGCATATTATTAGGAATATTTGAGGAAAATTTGATTGACAACTTTACAGTAGTTTCGGAGATAGATCAAATCAAAAAAACATAAAAAAATTCGAAAAAAAATAAAAGTTGATCTAGCATCAGAATCGACCCCTTATCTCGAAAAAAATACAAAAAGAAAAAAATATTCAATGTACAGGAATGACATCTCTACGATTTTATTATATGTAAAGATAAAGAAGATAAAGATAAAGATAAAGATGTGTGTCGTAAAGATCTATGGATATTATAGGTAAAGATATTAATGGGCACGAGTTTTTTTTTAGATTTTCATCAAATTGGGTCGCTATATTACAGTTACAATTATTTTTTACTCTCTTATTTTGGTAATGCAATATTTTTATAGGTACCAGATACTTACTAGTACTTTGCAATTTATATTTTTGAATAAATTGATTTCGATCAAACTGAACTGCTTACGAAGCTGATTATGACAGTGTGTTTAATTAAGTAATTTTTGGGAGTTCAGTTGGCCCAACCAATTTAATAAATCTCATTTTCTGTACATTTAAAACTCACTTTTCAACATTTACGCCAACACGTAAACAACTCTAAATGATGTTATTTTCATTGTCACGAATTTCCTCTCACAGAATTTTCCAAATAGCTTTTCAACAATAACTAATAGCTCCATAGTTTAGTGATTATTTTGTCTCCGTATATAATTTATGTAAAATGCTGTGTTTTGTGTGAATGTCAACAGTTTCCGACCTTGCTCTTGACAATGACTGCTGGAACTAATGCTGTTCAAACACACGAAGAGTGACTCATCTGATTTTTAAGGTAGTCAATTTACTAAAACGCCATCTATTGGTAGGTGTTGTAAATACAGTTTTTATAAGTCGTATTTTCCTAGAGGTCAGGAGTAAATGATTTCCCTTGTTGTTAAATAAAAACTTAATAGGTTGATGTTAAAAGACTTCCTGTATTCAGCCCCTCATAAGAAATACGGTGCTTAAAAAATACATAATAAAAAAGCAATACTTTGCCTACACATGTTACTTATCAGAACAACATTATTAAATCTATATCTAAAAACGAAATTAACAACAGAAATATAAATTACATTGAAATGTAATAAATAAAACGAAACTAATTTATTACAAAGCATCTAAAAATTCCTTCTCAACAAGGTAAGGGCTAAAGTCAGCCCTTTGGTTACGCGAAGTGTCAACAAGCCGTTTAGAGAGGCAGTGAGTCGGGCCCCACGGCCCCAAAATTTCAACCCCAAACGGCTCGAAACTATAGTGTACAAATTCGTCCATTTCCACAAATCCAACATCAGCATTACAAAGGTCAATCACCTTTACAGTTCAGATTTTCCGATCGTGACCGTAACCTCTAATTTCCTGTAACGACGTTCAATATATCTCTGAAACCTTTGTAGGATCAATTCAGACCTACAGGGTCAACAGGCAGACCCCAATTTGTGGACGTAATGATGTGTTCCGGAGTGATGCTTCGTCGGTTTGATTCCTGACTAGTGAAATTTTATTTTAATGAGAAGGTTTGGGTCTCGAGGTGAATATTTTAACCTGTAATGGCTTTTGTGAATTTCAATCGTTTGTATGAATATCTTTTGTACATGTAGGTACGGTCGGTGCTTATCGGTAACCTATTTCCGTTGATTATAGTTTTCCAATAAATCTAATTAAGTTTCACTTGTCAAATCAGTGTGTTAGCATTCATAAGTTAATACGGAACAAACTGCGTTTAAATCCTTTATCAATCAGGACGTGATTAACTTTTGTAGCCAATTATTAGGTAATACTGAAATATTTTTAGGAGAAAATTAATCTGTAATTTAATTTTTATTTATAGTCTTTATTATTATTTTGAATCTATGTGTATTCTGTGGTCTGTGACAATAGAGAAAAAGGTAACAATCATGAAGAAATACTCCACGAAAGTACTTATAATCCGCCATTTTATCTCACTTCCCTCTCCGTGAATAACAATGGTGTCAAATTCAATTACTTACTCCTTTTGTATAGTTTTCAACATTTTTTCGTCACAAAGGTTACTTCGTAAAGAAAGTTTTCTATTCAATCAATTGTAGATTTATTCTTAAGAATCGCAGATCTGTAATTTTAAGATAATTCTAGCTTCTTGGTCTCAGGAGATTATTTCTGCTGTGTAACATTAACTTTTAAGAGGCTGTCCAAATATTGTCTTTTGTTAAATGACTCCTATTTATTCTGAGCTTAGTTTGAAATGAATACAATTAGTCTTTGTGCGTAATTTTCTTGAAGCTTTAGGCGTAACGAACTAAAATGTTTAATGTTTACTAATGTAACAGTTATTAATGTTTTTGGAAATTGTTTGAGTGTTTAGCCACTGTGTTATTTCTGTATTTTTAGACTTTCCTTTTTCATGGAAAAGAAAAGTTAGAATTTATTTAGAAATCTTTTGTTGTGGGCAAAACTAAATAATGGAATTCCCTGCGTCTGTATTTCCTGATAGCTACAAGCTTGGGGTCTGTAAGTCAAGACTGAATATGTTACCTCTAGACAAGCGTGCTTCACCGTCGACCACATGTTCATTTAACCAGCAGGTGAGTTAGTGACTAGACGCATATCTTTCGCTTAAAAGACATCTAAATACAAGGCTATTTGAATCTCCATGACAGGGTTGTCTGTGACTCCCAGGACCAAATCAGTCACTCATTGTCAAACCCCATTCAATCAAAATTCTAGCTTCATTTCTACCTCCAATTATCTGGCACCGTCTTACTCGGACCGTCTCGTTGATAATTCAGGCTGCACCGGAGATGACCCGGTCTCAGCGGTCCATCTCACTAGGGATGCTGGCTGCTACAGATCTCATATGTGATTAGCGCGCTCCGTGATTGCGTTTCGGCATTTCGGATTAGAAGCTTGGTTCAGTTCATTAGTCCGTTGATTGTGGTGTTTGTAGTAATAATAGCTTCTACGTGTAGGGTTGATTACTATTTAGTCTTTGTTTAGAATTGCCTAGCCTCTATAGAGATACTATTTTTAAGTGATAATCCAGGCAGGCGTTTGGCTCTCTATGGGGCCTTGTCAGATTGCTAAAAGCTCGATGAGGGGCGCCGTAGACCCGGGCATGGTCCATGATAGGACGGCGAATCACTCATTACTTGCCGTCCGCTTACCCGCGCTATAAACATATACTAAGGCCGAGACTCCACCAAAGCTGTGTCGAGCGAGATGTGTTTTGAACAACCAATAGAATTGCGTTATTGACACAGCTCCACTCTGGCAACGCAATTATATTGGTTGTTCAAAACACATCTCGACTCGCACAGCTTTGGTGGACTCTCGGCCTAAAGTTTTATTTATAAGCTGTAAAGTTTAGAACACATTTCTCAATAGCGAAATATCTGTTCCGGAATAACTTTAACATAATCCAAAAATCTATCTCCAAAATCCGAGGAATTGTTCCTGTTTCTCATAATAAACAACAAATGAACATTAATATTGAAAGCTGAGCAGTCGAGCACATGAGTGTTGTGATCTGTGTCAGTCTGAACGTCAGTATATTAATCTGAGCACAAAAAGCAATATTTCAGTCCGTCGACGCTCGGTGCTCATGGCGGGCGGCGTGGTATTGCCATGGTATTGCCGAATGACAATAACTCAACTGCAGCGCTGCTGTCCGATACAACATGCTGTCTAACCGCTGCACCATGCTCTAGAGTTCATGGAAGGAATTGGAAAGTCCAAACAAATTAAGCTTTTGACTCTTAATTGCTAAATTATCGTCTGCAAAGTTTAGTGGATAGGTGTGGATAAAGACAAAATATACAGATTATCCGGAAAAGAGTTGAGTACTGAGAAGACGACATATCTAAACTAATATCATAAAGCTGAAGAGTTTGTTTCTTTGGTTGAAAGCGCTAATCTCAGGGATTCAAAATGAAAATAATTATGTCTTTTTTTGTTGGGTAGTTCATTTATCGAGGAAGATTTTAGGCTAGCAAGGGCGAGGCAATCGGATAATAGCAAGAAAAAAATTAGAAGAAAAAAAAAGACATGAGATGCCCGCAATTAAAATGGAACAAAGGCTGGGAATACACACAATAACGTTCTTTTATCGACCGCAAAATATCCTGTCAAAGTTTTAAACATGTAAATCAATACCTGGGTACTCTAACACCATAAGAAATGCCTTTAAAAACTGGAAGAGTTTATAGCTTTCCATTTGCTTGTTGATATTGTTGTTTAATAAACCGTGGACATGTCGGTGATTGCTTTTCTATCGGTATCGCCACCGCAAGTACCGGGAATTGTGTCAAGGAATATTTTTATGCGTAAATTGATTCAGTTGAGAAAATTGATTTTTCGTTTTGAGTACTTCAGTAACTTGTTACTGAGTGTAGTAAGAAAAACACGCATTATTGACGTTTAGCAATTTCAATGATGATTCTGGAAAAGGTAACTGGCATTGTTTTCAGCAAAGACATTAAACTATATACGAGCAGTAGACGGGACATCACGAAGAAATTTGTGATCCAATTTTTATTACCAATAGGTAAAAAGTCCCTCAGTCTAGTAGGTAGTCGCTTTGCTATGCAACGCTTAGATAGTGCTACTGACACACGGCATGAACAATTTTGTATGTCAATTTTCCCAATTCTTTTAAATCTCTTTGGTTTTCAACGATAGGATCTAAACTTCCCTGACAACATGATCGTAATTAACTATTTTACTTCGAAGGTGTCCAGCAGTAGATTGATGCGGACTGTTTAGGACAGAGATGGTTGACGTTCTTTGGACTCCCTTCACTACAGCAGTGGATTGGCTATTGACTCAAAGATTCTATCTTTATTACATATAGAAAAATTACACCCAGAAACAGAACAAAAATGATCGTGCTCATCACAGAAACATTAATTTGTCCTGGGTGGGAACCGAACCCACGACCACCGACATAGCAGTCAGGGTCACTAACCACTAGACCAACAGGCCAGTCAAATACACAATGGATAGCTACAATTTTCTGACGAATATTTAGTATTCCTTTCATTTCTGGAAAACTGTCCAGCCAGCGCAAGAGTTCCTTCCAGCCTGCTACCTCCGTGGCCGGATGTTAGACGCATCTGCAGCAGATTTATACGCGGCGCTCGAGGATGCGGTACTAATGCACTTTTCTTACTACCCTCACTTTTTGTGAAAGGCTAAGAAAATGATTTATGGTGCACTGTACTGGGTACGTTTCGTGTTTGGTTTAGCTTTAGATAGAGGGAATGTGGAGGATTGAGGGCGGTTTGCTGTGAGTAAAGAGGTACAGGAGCAAACCGTCCCAAGGGGTGAAAGTGGTCCTTTTTGGCACACATTGGGAAAATGTAACTATTGGATATATTAGAATAAATGCCAGTTTGTTATTCAGTTTTGTGAATTTTCGCCAAAATATATCGTTTGTATATCATGAATTTGAATGCACATTTACATATTGTTTATTTAAAAATGACAAGATTGTATTATTAAAACTGAAACAAGAACCCTTAACTTGCTACATAACACCACGACGAACTCAAAGAAAATATTGTACGAGAGAAAAAAAAACTAATACCATTACACGTGTACTTATAAAACTATTAACTTCCACACAAACAGGGGTGATACAAGAAGTACGACAAACATAGCGCCGCCATATTGAGACGCGGTTCTCGGAGACACTCGAAACAGCACAATTTTAAAAATTGCGCCGCCACACCGCATTTTGCTAACATTTTCTTCATGGATGGGTTTTAATATTCGCTCCTTGTGCTTGGAGGATAGAGGGCTTAGTGATGATGGAAGAGCGGAAGAAGAAACGCCTTCTCTCATGACTGATGATGAGCCTATTGGGCCATTTAAAACATACGCTTGAAAAGCTGTAAAACTAAAGTTGACAAACTTTTTGCAGTTGTCTCCGATACAATTTGTTTAAGAAAATATGATATCAAGTACATTTTATAAGTTGGCGACTATTACTCGTAAAGTTGTAAAGCCTACTTACATGATATTTTCTTTTAGAACTTCGTTATATAAACTACTATTGTATTTTTTCACACCCCCAAACATAACCGTTTAGCTGGTAGAGGGGGGGGACACTAGAATCGAGCAAAATTTAGCACTTTAAAGCTTAATATTTCACAAACGAATTTTTATCAAAAAATTGTTAATGGAAACTATCATTATTTTTTAAAGGCCTATTTAATGATACCCCACACTAAGGGTACGCGAGAAAAAAAAAATCCTCACTTTACGTGTAAGTACTGGAGGTACCCTAAAAAAAAATATTTTATGAGATTTTATTTTACCAGTTTTTCGGCACAACAAATCCGTATATTTACACCAAATTACAGCTCTCTAGTACTGTGCGTCTTTGAGCTAAACTGCGGACAGACGGACGGACGGACGGACGGACGGACGGACGGACGGATTCGGATTCGGACGGATATTTGCGAAACTATAAGGGTTCCTTGTTGACTACGGAACCCTAAATACAAACAAAAACCTTCCTATGCTACTTACCACGACACTTCTTCTACGAGAGAAAAAAAACTAATCATTACTGTCTACTTATAAAACTATTAACCTCCACACCAGGGGCTGATCAAGAAGTATGACAAACATGGGTCGTCTGCGCCATATTAAGACGCGGTGTCTTGTCGAGTTGTTCGTAACAGCACAATTTAAAAATTGCGCCGCACACCGCATTGTGCTATTCATTTTCTTCCTGGATCGTTCATTACCATTCGTCACCGTGCATACTATGGATGCTTAATGGGGCTTCCGTGAATTTTTCTAACACCGTTCGTATTAACGCCTTCTCTCGTGTCCGATGATGAGCCTATTGGGCCATTTATTAATCGCTGCGGTACTAGCGTTTGTGGGTGTAGAGAATACTTCGGAGAGTCCAGTAAATAAGCCACGATACATATACGCAGTACGCACACACATTAATGCATGGTTGAGAAGAGTTATGAATACGTAGTAGAAACAATAGAAGACTATTCTATGAATAAAGACAAAATAAAGCCTAAGCCAATTTGATTAGAAGTGAAATTTTCTAACCGTAGTTAGTATTCAGCTAATAATTCTCAAACCTATTTATTTAATTTACCAATAAACGAATAGAATAATAAAACAAATCCTTTATTAAGGTATTGTTTTAAAAGTTTTTATCAAATTCTTGAGTCGCCTTTTGTTTTGATATTCTTAGAAATAATAGAATAATTCATTCAATATTTCTGAATGAATTTATTCAATAGAATCTAATACAAACAAAAACTTTATCGTAACCATTCTTCTAAGGAAATCGCTGTCGCTTATAAGAGGTTAAACCCGCTGTCGCTTATGACCATGTGTCGTCTGTGCCATAGCCGTGTCTTGTCGAGTCGTTCGTAAAGCCATTCCGCTCAGTGCGACGCTATGCATTGTGCATTCTTTTGTCCTGTCGTTCATTACCATGTCACCGTGCATACTATGGAATGCTTAATGGGAAATTCCGAGAATTTTTCTAACACCTTTTGTATTAACCTTCTTGGCATTAGGACTATTGAATTTCTGATAGCATTGTACTATTGTAGGTAAATTCATTTTTATTGTGTTGTAAATCTCATGAACACATTCACTATTTCGTTTATTCCCAAATCTTTACCAATATCTTAGGATAAGGACGTTAGCTAAGTAATTAAATCTTCGGTGATAACCTAACCAAACATTATGCTGTAGTTCTGCGTAACAAATAAACCTTTAATAAAAATATTAAATTTTTAACTGAAATTCCCAGACTGCCGTTTCCAGCGCCCAATAAAGCGATCACATAATATTACTTACTGGCTGCAATTCATCACTAAAATCCAATCCTTTGTATCACATATTCGGCAAAACACACCCGTCGCACAGTGGGTAGCGGGTAGCGGGTGCAACGCATTCTTCCGTCGCGTCATTCATTACCATAACTGGGAAATAATGGAAATTCCTCACCGTTCTCTGATTGGCGGAGCGGAAAAATATTGTTTGAAGTGTGCTTTTCACTTTCTGTATGAGTTCTTGACGATGAGGAACATTTTGATAATAATGTGCTGGTTCAAAATACAGGTATCCCTGTTGTTATGTTAGATTTTCCTGTTTTGGCTTATAATGGTGTGTTACAAACTGAGTATTACCAACCTACGAAAATCTGTCAAAAATCCCAATCGAAAGAAAAACCTTCTTGTTTTGTGATAATGTTGAAAATCTATTACAGAAAGGCAGATTGTTTGATGTGCTGGCGCGTCTGTACTTTGTGAGATTTAATGAAAACAACCAGTGATTTTATTGTCCAACATTAACTTTCGTTGCAACAAAGAAACATCGTAATTATTCCTTATGTCATAGTGCACTTAGGAATTATAGCTAAAATATGACGCAGATGTTGTTTTAAGTGTTTTATTTAATTACGAGTAAACATAAGGAGGTAGCCATTAATTTATTTAAATTATGTCTTTTATGACTGACACTAGATAATCAGAACGTAATGTAAGACAATGGAATTTGAATTATGACCCACAATTTTGTTTAACGTGGTAAAATTATCAAACGAGTCCTCCAACCCCTACTGTCACTTGTACTGAATAAAATCCCCGGTGTTCTTCAATAGCCCTTTATGTTCCGGGGTCACGGTAATGAGATAAGTCCCGCGACCCCGGCAAGCTTTGGCCCTCTAGAGCCCCGTCACATAAGCTAATTTTCTTACAGACACTTGAATACAATGGTCCACACTCGCGGCGACACACATTATCTATATTTTGACGGATTCAAACGATTTCTTTACGAAATGGGTCATGATTCAAATTTGTCAATGGTACAGACTCCAACACATCAACCTAACTCAATTTGTATTTTCAACATTATCACAATTGGAGGATAATGGTGCATTGACAGGCTGGTTAGGTTCGATTGACCTGCTAGCGTCTGTACTGACCAACAGTTAACGGTCACGTTCAACTTGTTTACTGTTCACAAGATAATAATCGTCGTATTTATCGCGATATTTATCGGTAATTAATACAGCGACGAGCTTCCGTTCACGAGTGGTGATGACATGGATGCTGTGCACTTCCTGTTTCCAATGTTATAACATTTTGCAATTATACATTGTTGGAGATGTCTTGTGCAGATGTGACGACGTGAATTTTTTTGAGATATGAAGTCTTTAAAGTAGATTGGTCATTTTAATAATGACAGCTAAAGTCAAGTCGGGATGCGGGCGGCGAGTAAAAGGTAACTCGCTGTCTGACCATGAACCATGCCCTGGTCGACGGCGCGTTGTGTTCTACGCGCGCATCCAAAGCCTGCCGGGGTCGCGGGACTAACAAATTAGGTACCGTAACCCCGGTACGTAAAGGGCTATTGAAGGCCACCGAGGATTTTAGTCAGTACGAGTCTGACAGTCCTTCCCACCCGCTCTCGGGTCGAAGACTGATTTTAAATGATACGAATGTCAAAGTATCTTTCTTCACAGGAATTCTTTTTCTACATTCATTTTATTATTTCATATCACTGTTAATCGGTTGGAAGTGGCTAGCATCCAGCGCGATACTGTAGTTTTCATCAGACCGCCCTTCCACCTTGTTGGTGAGTTGTTGGTGGACGTCTCACGCTGTGCCCCATCGGCCATCAGTTCTGCGTGCGTTAATATCTTAAAATACACTTTTCCGTGCCACTATTCATGAAAGACTTTAACTTTGCAACATTGCGATTGGCAATAAATATTTTTGTAAAAAGTTTTTTCGGCAGCAATATAGATCGTTCAGAAATGCAAATATTTAAATGCTTTATTAATTCATTTTACTCGCCCACAACCCGCTAGTCTCACGGGAAACACCGTGGCTCCATATCACAGCACATAACGTGATGACTATTATCATACAATCACACTAATTTGCCGTGATTGCGTCTGTGATTACTTGCCGTCACGCTCGCTGATCAAGGACGTGCATTATGATGCTACTATCATTATTACTTATCATTTGTCGTGGAAATTTTCCTTAAAAATTGCATTTCATTTTGTTGCAGTGTCGTTTTGAGAGCAAAACTCACAATTCTCTGTTGTTTCTATCAGTATTATGAGCAGTATATTACCAGAAATTATTTTGCTTGTAACAAACTAACACCAGAATTTATTTATAATCTGCAATGAAAATCGTCGACCAACTTAGCCTATTGCCGATTTTATACTTCTCCCAAGATGCGCTGAAACATCACCTCTAGACAAGTGGAAAGCGATAAACGTAATCGTTTAAGACTTTAATACATTTTTAACTTTATAAATACATATAAAGTTGACTATTTATCGTTTGCCTTTTATCTACAGATTCTGGTCGTCTGATTATTTTCTTATCCAATCTGCGCCGGTCACTCTGTTTGGAGTCGTTATCAAACTGAGGGGTATCTCTCTCTTGTTGGACCATTGAAGGACTTCTACATTAATCTTTTAAAAAACAAAACTGTGATTAACCTACTGCCACTACATCTTGTCTAAACTGCAAACTCAATAAACACTGCAAAAGCACGATTTAAATCAGTAGATAATACCCTAATAAACAAATGCGCACAAAGCAGCGCTGATCACTCTCAGGCGAGAGTTAACGTTGCAGCGTGCAATGTAACGCGGCCGGATAATGGCGCGTGCGTCCGACCGGAAGTGACGTGGACGTGTGGCGCAGCGCCGGCTCATTTCCGGTTGGCCGTCAATACCCACGAGTGATTACCTCGAGCCTGATTTACTCCGAGCTCTTATTGGAGCTGTGCGGATTGACGGCAGATGGCATTACTTTGTCCCAGGCAGCAAAATAGGAATTATTCCCGTTGGATCCCACTTTTGGATCCCATTTTTTAGGTAGTCCCGATGAATCCCATTTTTAATTCCCATTGAATCCCACTTTTTGACAACATGTGTACATATCAGAAGAAAACTGTTACCGTTATTTTACTGATATATTCTGAGTAATTAATTTAAGAATTTTACAAAAAAAAAAGTTTCACAAGATCAGTCCACCATAGGCTTTCCATAGACCGGTCACCAGTGAGACAGCAGAGACACATTCTGAGAATTTGTTTCAGACTTTACTTACAAACTGATAGAATGTCACTAACCAGCAAAAGTACTAGGCTAGCATAAGATCAAGGTGGTATGTTTTGCGCTCTGGCGCCACATGACACGCAGCGCCGGTAAGGTAACTCTAAATTGCCTGCCAAAGTACTAGGCTAGCATAAGCTCAAGGTGGTAGCCGGGAGCCGTCCGACCAAGGGCAGGCCCAAGTCATGGCGCGTCGTGTTTCACGCTTACCTCAAGAGAACAGATGGAGACTGGACCATAGGGCCATACGCCTAACTTGACGCGGGCGAAACCGCAAGCAGAGGCTAGTTTTATGATAGCAATTTTGTGATTGAAAGTACTCGCATTCAGATTTTTTAAAGCATGTGGGATCCAACGGGAATAGTTTTTGGGATTCAACGGGAATAAAACGTTTTTCTTTTGTTGTGGGATTCAACGGGAATACATTTTAATTTTTTGTGGGATCCAACGGGAAAAATATTCAAGTGGTATTCAAAAGTGGGATCCACCGGGAATAATTCCAAAATAGCACGCCTTTAGTGCCTGTGTTGTACACTCACATTTCGCCAATTATATTTAAGTAGAGTCTTCTTTCCATCAACTGGATCCAAAACCTGTCTCCAGCAACTCCAGGCTTCTACTGCAAAATTGGCACCATTTTGTCTTTCTCAGGAATCGAATCAACACCATGATTAGTAGAATTACTTGAGCGAGATACCGTGGCTATGGAACACGAAAGGGCAAAGGAAAGAACAGGATGGTCTTTTAGCCAATGATAAAGGTTTTGGCAGTACTTTCCAATTAGGTCGAAAAGACTCATGATTTTACAACCCCAAAAAAAGTAGTAGCATTTGTAAGCAATACATCAATATGGCAGTCCAATAAAACCACATTCTATTTCAAATACACTTGAAGAAGGACATAAAGTATAAATAAGTGACTTGAAGACACAAAGTAACAAAACAGAAAACTAAATAAAAACACCAGCAGTTCTCAACAAACAAATAGCCATAAAAAAGGTGATAACACAAGATAAGTGCGAACAACGTTAGTATCTCCACACAAACACGTAGGCGACAGGTAAATCATTCGCCAACAAAAGTTGCTGCATTTATAAAAGGCACTATTTCGTGAGCGCACGTACCCTCGTATATTGTGCCCTGTATTGAATAACGTGCAGGGACGGACTACGGATGTAGGGTGGTGCATTTTGAGGTGCAGAGCGGGGGTGATTCGGAGAAAGAAGATAATACCCCAAAAAGTTAGGATGGTGGTATATCTTTAGTTAGGTGGTGTCGTTTCGCCAGTTTATGTCCAATGTTAGATGGGGTCCAATTGCCGTCAACTGGTCCCAAATTATGACTGACATAAGATTATTTTGTCACTGTCTAGTGTGAAAATGTTCAGATAGTTTATTATTAATGGCTATTAACTTTGTTATTAGATATTATCTTAATTGTCTTCCAAAATACTTGCTTCTTTACTTGCAGACGTTATAAAATGTCAACAGTCACAATCCTTAAGTAGCAAAAGTACCGAACCATATATTTCCGTCCCAAAACTAATATCTTCATCAGAACTAGTCCAAAAGTCATAATCCATCCCTGTCCCGTTATTGTCTGGGGCCGGACCGAGACGGATAGTTGTTATAAACTCAGTCGGACTCTAATGTCACCTTAGTTTATTTGCGCCGTGACTAATGTGTGTTTCTGTCTCACTTGTTGCGCATGTCCTTGTTTCTTCACACCATTTGTCTGACTTACTAGACTTTTGAGGTTAGTGAGAATATTCAAGAAATAGGTCAGTGGTTTTTGGTCCTTACTTCAGCGTTCGTCTCAAAGGACTAACTTTTAATTTGTACTTATGGAATGTGGTTTTTGACGGAGTCTCTTTCAATCGAAATTACGCTCTAATTACGCCCGCAATTAATATTCAGTCTCAATCCTGTTCGTTGCTTTCAACGATTGTTTCTGATTGGACAATGGATATCTTAAAAGACTCGGGTAGGCAAAGACGGCCGTTGACAGAAAAAGATCCAACTATAGATTGTTATTGTTTCAAAATTAAAAACCGTCTCGTTAATTACCGAGATAGATTTTAATTTCCAGCATTAACGGAATCTACACGACTGTCAAAACTAAAGTATGAAGTTAGGGATATTAACAATAAGGGTTCTAAAACAACTCTGTCCAAATTCACAAACTTCACAGGGATTAACTAATGGGGATTTGTGCCTAATGAACAAATTACTCTCCATTATTCAACGAAATCCCTAATATATTGGATCCACGGAGCAACTGGTGCGTAACAATATATTGAAGAGTTTATACAATGATCTAAAACACATAGGAAGACAAATTGTCTTAGTTATACATGTAATAATTATTGTGAATGAAAAGTTACAGCTTCTGAAGACGGATGTCTGGATTTTTCTTACTCTTTCAAGCAATAACTACTGGACTGATTTGGATGTGGTACACAGACAGGGTAGATTTTATGGCGATTTTATGTAAATGTGCAATAATTTTCGAGTTGCTGTTAAAACCTCTAACAACAGCTAGTGTTATGCTATTTTAAAGTTGGTGTAACTTAAAGATGTCTGCAACAGCCGCTTGTCGTTGCGACAAACAATTGCAGATAACTTGCAACGACTCGTCACTACGTACTTGCATTAGGATTTCTGGAAACTTCTAAATTCTCTACGAACTTGTCTAAAAGCTTGGAAACTAAATATTGCAGTTGGAATCGAATTGGATTTCTCTTAACAGTCCATTAACGACACAAACTTCTCGTGAAAGATGGGGAATGTTGTTATGTTGAACTGTTACAACTTAATAAAATACTTTGCTAGAGAGAGGATCAAGTAACATATCGACTATTTTCTCTGTCAGTTAAGGCAAGTGTGTAAATTTTGTACCACATTTGTATTTTTTTTAAATAACGGTGTCTGAGATCACTAAGCCAAAGCGGCATTTGACTTCATTAAAAATACATCGCGTTCTCCAAGGTGTATATTCCACAGGACAGCTCCAAAATATCGATGCAGGTGAAACAAAGCCGTCAGACCGCAGCTCAGTTCGATAGCATGTGCCAGCTCACCTGTCTGTTTTGCATGAGAAGCCAGAACAATGGCTGTCGACAACGACGTGATACCACTGCTGATACGATTTAGAGAATACCGATATGAGCTTGATGTAAGGAACTAAGGAAGGATTTTTTATTTGTGTATGTGAATTTTTATGTTTGTTGACGCACCCACGATACAGGAGAATTTCTATTAGACGTTTTATTAAAAAAAACACTCATATAACTCACAACTTCGTATGAGTACAAACTAAATCCACTTGTTTGATATGCCTCTCCCCTTTTTGACCCCGACTCGACTTAAAGACCAAAAATATATCCTACAATTTCCCCGCTCATCCCGGCAAATATTTGCGCACAATTAACAATCGGGTGCTCGCAAATAGAACAATATCTTTGGCAAATAGAGCCGTATCTCAAGTGAGATAACTGAGTCCGAGGAGTGCAACGTGCCACCGGAAGTGTACGTGTCCATTGTCCGCTTCCGGCGCCCCGGGGCCTTTGTTTGTCACTCTGTGTTGCTCTGTACACTGGGATTTGATGAAGTTAAAAGGCAATAAAATATAATTCTATTGCTGCTTTATTTTCTTCCGTGTTGTTGTTGACGATCTGTCAGACAAGGTTGCGGGACTTACGAATTACCGTAACCCCGAAACGAAAGGGCTATTGAAGGACACCGTGGATATATTTAGTCAGTACAAGTCTGACAGTCTCTCCCGCCCTGCCCTGGGTGGGAGGACTCATTTCACGAATTTACCACGAAGTTAAAGTTCTATGTTTTTCTTCACTTGGTTTTCATCCACGGACTTTCATCAACGTTCATCAATATTTTAACTACTAACTTTATATCTTTAAAAAAGAGTCACGAACTAACGCGTTGGGTCTTGGCATAATTTTACAGATATTTGTTTGTAAATTCAAAGCTTTTGAAATTTCATCATTTTATTATGAAGTTAATTTAGAACTTCATCATATTATTATGTCTGATAGGATTTTTAAGGGGTTCACAACTTGTTCCAGTAAGGAAAGAAACAAAATATTCCACAATAAATTATGAATATGATAACCAAACACAATGGAGCCACGTCACAGCACGCTGCTCCCAAGTGGGTCAACAGCGTACTAACTTAGACCACCTGTCGTGGCAAGAATGCTAAACAAGACCAGCTCAAAACGTACCAGACGTAGATTTGTGCCGGCTTCATTGCTCCACGTGGCGGAACACCTGGCAACGTGGTACTGACTGCCTGGCTGACGCTCTAGGTCGACTCCGAGCTGTAAATGTGGTGCTAGTGGGTTTTCATTTAGAGATTTCTCATAGTCCGGAGTCAGCTTTTGTGCCATAATGTTTATGAAAGTTTTCGCTCTACGAACTAGTTACGAAATTATTTGTTTTGCATGTCATATGAGTATTATTTTCACTGACGTTACATCATTTGTAAGAACAGTTGTTCACATCATAATTCCCGGCCTTAAACAAAGTTAAAGTTCAACAGATGATGGCAAAGTCATTGATAGGGGTATTGACATGAGACACCTAAAAGCCATAATTCATTAATATTCTTGAAGAAAATTTTCGAAAGCAGTTAACACTTGTTATTGGTGTTTAAACAATCGGGCTAGATGGACCGACGACCTAGAGAAAGTGGCGTGGTCAGACATGGATGCTGAAAAGAACAGGGTGATGTGGCATAGCCTGGAAAAGCCCTATGTCCAGCAGTGGACTGGGTAGGCTAAGTTGATTGAATGATATCTTCCTTCGATCCTCTGCCGTATACTCTTAAATACACTGCGAACATAGGAGCTCTTTTTTGTTCAGTATACTTCGAAGAATGTAAAGTAATCCGGTAAGTAAATGGCGGTCTAAGAGGGAGGCCTATGTTCGGCAGTGGACGTCTTTTGGCTAATGATGATAAAAGTAATCCAACTGCCTGGTCTACGCAGTATGTAGACTCCAGCAGAAACTTAGACTAACGTCTAAACTAGCCAGTCTACCTAAACTCCAGACTACAGTCTCCAAGCTTGCACTGCTCCAATTTTATCCAATTTAAACTTCCCCGAAACCTATCGCATTAAGTTTTACGCAAAAAAGAAGTTTAGATTATAATCTGATTTGATTTGAATCCTGAAGATACCTCTCTTTCAGTTATTCAATAAGCCTTTCAAATTAGGTTTCGGTAACCAAATCAGATATAAAGGTGTTTTTGAAGAAAATATAAAATATGACATTATCTTGAAGAGGGTTATTCGTGCTACAGACATATATTTCTAGTTGGTTTAATATACAGTACTTTTTCATGCTCTATTTTGGTCAAAACAGGCTTAGGTGATGTAAGGTAAAAAGTACATTAAGCGTTCTACATTAATGTATGTTTCTTGTCATCACAGTTTTCACAACTAAAACTAGCAATTCTGTCTTGTTTTTCGGGTGTAATGGACTCAAATGGTAAGTAGGTATCCGACAAATACCACCACCTCTAAAGCTCTGTCGTTTCCTTCGTTCAAATCAAGACGTTTTAATGTCAACTTTGCTTTTCATTTGGCGAAAGGTATAAGTCTCAAACAATAATATGTACAGGACAAAAACACAAAAGAGTGTTAAACTCATTTAAAGGCCATTTTAATTATACTTTTTTTGATGCAACACACGTACAGAAACACGCCCAAAATGTCATAACTACCCTAAAAAACGCATTTTAAATGACTCATAGAGTCATAGCCCTTTGCACTCCCTGATCCTTTAATCAATGCATTGTTAATCCCTGCATCCACGAGCCGACGACCCCCCCCCCACACCCCGCGCTCCCGGGACGCTAGTATTAAAGTTGATACTTATTTAGGTGCCGACAGCGGCTTACGGCAAAATTATGGACGCTTTTGTTTCTGGTCGAATTTTTAATATCTCCGGGATCCCGCGCCTGTGTTGTGTCCCCCGGCCTTTATGTTTCGTTATCCAAGGTTTATATTAAGCTCAGGTAAGTTAGTAGTATTAAGATCTTAGATATTGTTGGGCAATGTTGTGACAATTTTGTTAGAAATAGGAAGGTAATGGTAACAGCTGCGGAAGTTTTAGAAACTTAATGTTAGGTAATTTGAAGTAGGGCTAGATGCATACCTGGGTCTCGGGATGGGCTGAAAAGGGCACCGCGTCTTTTAGAACGCAGAAGTCAGAAACAGAGTGCTTTTCAATCCGTAATAGTCGACAGTCCCTTCCACTCCACCCGGGGTGGGAGGACTTTTTCATGATACTCTCAGGCCAAAAAAAAAAATACACCCCAAAAATCCACATTGATCTCAGTGGTTATTAAAGAGTTTGCGGTCTGTAATGACTCTACCTAATTGCTCGGTCAATATTTCGAAAGATCATTTTTGGGAAATTATCTGGGATCCAATAACCCTGCCTCCTCCTTACATAGTTCTACTGAAATATACCACACTACATCAACACAAGATTCCTTAGCAAAATAGAAAATATTCTGACCACCATAAAAATGATTTAAGCGGGTTACGTCAAGCCCTTAAATTTTACGACGGACCAAAGTTCGATTCCCGGGCGACGCTAAAATGTAATGTACAGATATAAGGGAAATAGTCTGCGTTCGTAAAGGACAGGTGTTGTCTGTGTGTCCGTTGTTTTGGAAGCAAAACGTTAAACTATAACCGCTGAAAGAAGATTTTATGAAAAAACTTCAAGAGCGGTCGAGAGCCGCTCTTTGTAATAACGCCATCTAGTGGCATTTTCCTGAAAAATGTTATTATCAAAACGGATAATGCACTTTTATGTTTAGAAAACACAATTAGTAAGACACTTGTAAAAGAATTATATGTAAAAGGAATTTACACCAAATAAGAGATTTGGACACAAAATTCCGCATGTTTCAGTTGGCCATTGTTAATTTCACTCACGTGTGTCCAAAATCATGGGCTTCTTAAGTAAACAACCTTATAGTAATAAACAGCAATCCATACAAATAAATAAGGGTTGTGGGATCTGAATACATTGCCTCGTCGCTTCCCATGGGCGTCGTGAGAGTCGATAAAGATAGACCCAACGAAGAAAATATTAGTGGGAAGCTTCCGTGCTTCTTTGTGAAGATTTTAAGGAAAGAGATTTTTTATCCATTTCTTTCTGTGGCCTACTCACGGTTAAACTTCTTGAGTGACTCCAAAAATCCTCATTGTTAAGGAATAGAATTTCCTTCGACATTTTGTGAATAATTTGAATTATTATCAGGAACTAGTTAATCTGGCATTCTAAGGGATAATTTTTCAATAGTCAGATAACTTTTGTCTGAGCAATAAAAATGGCGGTTTGACAGCTTATTTATGGAAAATAATTATGTCAAACCGTTATTTTAATTCCTCAGATAAAGGTTATCTGACTATTGAAAAAAACCGGCCAAGTGCGTGTCGGGACACGCACAGTGTAGGGTTCCGTAGTTGCCCATCAAAATACTTATGCGAACTAACTAAACTGATTCGCTGAATTTAATTTTAAAAAGAAGAATTTTCAAAATCGGTCCAGGAGTCTTTGAGAAATCGGGGAAAATACATAAGAAAAAAGATTACAACGAATTTAGAACCTCCTCCTTTTTTTGAATTTAGTTAAAAATAGTTAACGATAAAAACCTACCTATCCCCAAAAAACATACCGTAAAAACATACCTATAAAAGCTGTAAAAATAAAGTTGACAAACTTACATTTGCAGTTGTCTCCAATACATTTTGTTTAAGAAAATATGATATCAAGTACATTTTATAAGTTGGTCGACTATTACTCGTAAAGTTGTAAAGCCTACTTAGTCATGATAATTTTCTTTTAAATTTCGTTATATGTACTACTATTGTGAATTTTTTCACACCCCCAACATAACCGTTTAGCTGGTAGAGGGGGGGGACACTCGAATCGAGCAAAATTTAGCACTTTAAAGCTTAATATTTCACAAACGAATTTTTTTATCACAAAATTGTTAATGGAAACTATCATTATTTTTTAAAGGCCTATTTAATGATACCCCACACTAAGGGGTACGCGAGAAAAAAAAAATCCTCACTTTACGTGTAAGTACTGGAAGTACCCTAAAAAAAAATATTTTTCGAGATTTTATTTTACCACTTTTTCGGCACAACAAATCCGTATATTTACACCAAATTACAGCTCTCTAGTACTGTGCGTCTCTGAGCTAAACTGCGGACAGACGGACGGACGGACGGACGGACGGACGGACGGACGGACGGACATGGCGAAACTATAAGGGTTCCTTGTTGACTACGGAACCCTAAAAATCAGCCCTAAATGTATATAATATTCTTAAAACACGCCGTTAGTGTAAAAATGCTGGAAAAATGGTGGTAGCCAAGAAATATTTTCATCAGTTTTACGTGCAGCGAATTTTTTATAATAACTTTACCTGTAGTCGGCAACTTGCACGCTGACCACTAAACAGTTTACTACAAAAGGATTCACGTTATTTTTTTTTGTGTAGCACTGTGGGAAGCATTATAATTTGTGCTATAAGAGAAACATTTTAGACTGTTGGATAAAATGTTTTTCAAAAAAAAACGAAACGTTAAAGACGGTACTGAATAGTTTTTAGTTCTATGAAAAAATACCCCAATGAAAAGCCAAAAATAGCTTAAAAAATACTTGAGAGGTGTCAAGGGACACCCGGATGGAACAAAATTACTGATACACTCAACAAAAATAATCGTCGCGACTCCACTCTACTCCACTCCGCTCCGCTCCACTCCACTCCACTCTTTGAGCTCTAGCACCCTTTCACAACGCGCAATAAGGAACATCGTTCCAAAAAAAATCAAAAACCGTTACGTTTATCCTTAGGAAAATAGTTTTGATAGTAATGCTATTACAGTAGTACCGAAGCCAATTTTTTTTTTATATTGAGCTCCGCTATTCATATCAACCCGTAGACTGGATCTTCTTATCTACCTGTGGAGTGTCCGCCGCCGGAAGCGAATGTAATGTTAATTATTTTATCAAGAGCTGGTATTAAAGGATCTACTTCACAGTTCAAACACATAATTAGCTCTTGTAGTACTTGCATACAATTATATTACGTTAAAATCTCGTTGCTTTTTCATATTTTCCAGCAATTTTAATAAAAAGGGAAAATATGTTGTGAAAGTCTTTATCGAGCCTTCATAAAGCTTGATAAAAATAAAATAGTGTAGCAGGGCTAGAAGCTCGTAACAATGTTTTTTTCAATGAACTATTCAATTTCAGGACAAAAATCGATCATGTTAATAAATTGAAAATAACCAATTTTCGCGAAAAATAATAAAGAGTCGGCGAGCTTGCGTTCTTTAGACCACAGACAAGTCCGACACACAGGCTATTAAAAATAGACGTAAAAGTGATTACGGCATATAATTGGTTGGCGGCTTCTCTTTGTTGTGGGTTGCTGTCACCTGCCGGTGCCGCACATTACGGCGAGTGTTGCCAGTCGCGAGTTTATTGGAAACGTGCTGCTCAATGGGGAAGGCAAGTGTCAAAGTGAAAATGACAGTTTGGTCCCCAAAGAACTGTAAAATCAAAGGAATTTTCAGAAAAAAAAACCATTTATTGATGTAAAATGACTAGATGTTGTGTAATAAGCTGTAAAAATGATGGAATACACTTTTCAAAATAATATCTACTTTTCTTTTGGAGGTTAAGTACCAGTATTGCATCGCTCGAAAATCGAAGAATTATCACCTGGAACGAGTTTTGTAATAGTTGTGGTGTTAAGAAATTGAATAAATTGTGATATTTCTCGAATCTAAATAGAAAAAAAGGTTAAAATTACTGACTTATAACATTATGATATTTTATCAAAATAGAAAGTCAAAACCAGCATTATATTCTTGATAAAGGAGAGGACAGGTAAAACATACCTAAACTCAAAAATTGAAACCTCAACTACAAGTAATTGTGGATTTATTACGGTAAAATCAAATGTATAACCACTCAATTAAATCACTTTTTTCCTCTTGTAGATGCGCCGCGGCGTCTTAATTCTTCTTTTAGTATATAGTACTTGCATGGACGAATAATTTTCCATATTTGTTTTGTATTTATACTCAATTTTTATAACAAATAATATTGTTTGTTTTTTTGTACAAGGTAGACGTGGGGACCAACTGTCGCAGCGCCATCTACGATTAGCTTTGAGTTGCCATCCCCATACAGCTGGAAGATTTCCGCCATTTAATTATTTTGAATAGAGTTGCAAGCTTGCAAGTGGGACGCGTTGTTTTTCGGGTCGTTAAGCTTATTATGTTTTGAGTGTAATGAGCTACTCTGGGGCTTTGTTTTCGCTAAAGTTCTACTTTATAAGTTGCTAAGTAGTACTGCAAACCGGTAGACAGGTACAGTATAAAACTGCGCTTGCTTTTTTTGTGCAAAAATTGTAGGATTAGTTCTCGCTTTGGATGAAACGGAAGGGAATATCAGACTTACTGACAACGATGCACGATCATGTTCCTTAACAAACACTGTGCTTCCAGAGCCACAGTGTCTTTTTAAGACAGTCCCGCCAGCGAAACTGTGATTGCTTAACGTATTTTGTAAGTGACTCGTCAAATAGGTATTTGTCTTCACTATTGGTGAGGTGCGGAATTTGAACAGCTGTTGAAACCAGAAATTCCCAAATAGAATAGTAACCAAATAGTTAGTAGGTATTATCAGTGCCTACTAAGATTGACACCCAAAGAAACGACATCTTTCAACTACCAAAATTCTCAGAATTCCTTCAAAGACAGCCCGATCTGTCTAATTCCAATAACACAGAAATACAAACTACCAAGACTTCTAGACAAAACAATACAGTCTCAATCCGTCCAGTTAGGTCGAATCCAAACACGAACAATATTGACTGGTCCCTTAATTTGATCAGCACGCTCCCGTAAGCAAATATCTTCATTTACAATGGAAACCAGCCAGCAGGCGCCGGCGCCATGCGGTGGAGACATTCATTATTAACGATATGAAAATGCAGGTGATCTGCATTGTGGATCTCTGCTTATTACTGTTTGTAGGTGTAATTGGTTACTGACTGTTTGAGGTAGCCATCATGAATGTGTTTTGCTCTTATGCAGAAACTAGGTAGGTAGGTATTGCAAGCAGCTTCGTCCGCGTGTAACTCGAAAACTCTAGGATAAGACCGTAATACCAAAAAAAAAGTGTCTTAATAGGTTATCCTATAATTAAATATTATGTAGGTCATAAGCCATCTGTATACCCATTCAAATCCGTGTAGTAGTTTTTGTATGAAAGAGTAACGAACAATTGTTAGATAAGACGAAGAATTCGTAATTAAATTATTAACTTTCGAGGTTCACGTTTCAACAATGCTTTCTGGTTCGTGCCTTGATCCAATATTCTGGTATGCCAGATGACCTAATTTATCATCACAGGGATTTGAAAGAAAGAAGATAAAGAAAAAAGAAGATATTATTGAAATTTGACATCTTTATCTTCCATTGCATTCTATTATTATCTATCCATTCTATGATATTTTCCTACATTTATCAGTTACAATTTAAAAAACAACAAAGTTTTAACGCTGTCTAAAAGCAGAGCTTGATTCGCTAGTTAAAATGTACGAGTACCTCTCAATGTACATATTGAAGTTTCACTTATTCTTACGGCACAAAGTGCAAGTGTCTGCCCTCAGTAGAGTCGGAGTAAGCCGGATGTTCTACCGCTCTACATAGTGCGACCTAGCGCAAGGTAGCGCGACCTAGTGCGACGTAGAGCGACGTAGCGACGGCTCTACAAACACATTAACATTTAATTGTCAGTGCTACGCCTTGCTACAGTTTTGTTGTTGATTGCATCGCAGAATAACTTACTTTAAAGTTCTTGTGTTACTTTGTTTGTTTGTTTGTCTCACGATGATACAGCGGAGTATTGTTTATTACTACAAAATATATACGACTGTTTTCTAGACTGGGGAAATCGGATCGGTATGAAAATATTTCGTACATTTTATGAATATCCATACCATACCTACCTACCTAATTATATTTACCAAAATCGTTGAAAAATAAAATTGTTATGTTTAGTAAAATAAAATTGTTATAATTAGGGTATGCCTAGACACACGACAAACATCAGACATTATAATTAAAACTTCAAAAGAAATCTGAAATAATTCTGTTTAATCGAGTATTGCCTCACTATTAGCTAATTGTTTAATCAATAGTTAAGTAAGCAAATATTAAAAAAATGTAAAGGTTTTTAACGAGAGTTTGTTAACTACTGGTCCTTAAGTCTGCTGTGTCAAAATGGTCTATCATTGATTTCATAATTGCTGATTTTGACATTAGTTTGGAAATCTACCAATATACATAAATTATGACTTTCCAATGGTTAAAGAATGGCATAAAATGGTAATTTCGTTAGATAGCTTATATGTCTTTAATAAATAAGATATAAAATTATATAATTATTTATGTTATAACACAATTTAGGAGGGTTTTAATGAATTTCCTACCATCTATTTAATCTGTGGTTTACAGCTTGTCCCATGAACAGTGTATAATGTCCCAAAACAATTCCGTTCTCATTCAGACCATGATAGTTACAAAAGCTTTCAGTGGAGTATCGAGGGAATCAACCCGCCCGACAGCGACATATACTAAGTTATAATTAAGTACAAAGCTAAGAACACACTAATTACTGATAATGGTGGCCATACTAAATAGATGGGTATTGCAGAAGGTAGGGTGAATACAATGAGAGAAAAATTATAAAGGAACTGTAGCTCTTGCTTTGTCAGCCTATAACTTCCGTACAGACTTCTTCTTTTGATTTTTTTTTAAGAAGCTATATTGTTTATCTAGTTTACAAGACTTCAGAATATTGCTTGTAATCTGGTCATTAATTTAAGATTGTAAACTGTTTAACCGCACAGCTGGAAAATCTTAACATCGCGAGTATAGGTCAAAACAGTTCATTGATTGTCGATAGATGGTGCTTTTTATTTGAGATAATTTCCTAATCGCGATGTTAAGATTCGCACGCCGATACTTAGAACTTCAGACGTATACACACTGCATCTGTGGATAATAAACGTGGCTTGGGGTCATCAAAGTGCTGGATCAGTAATCCACACTCCTGAGTTCAAATCATGACAGGGATTTTTCCATTTTCCCCATCAAACTCCTTGTGAGGTAGCCCAGGTCGTTCAGTAACCTTGTGCAAACGTTTAGAGCTAACCTTCTGCTTGTAAGTATAAAGTGGTAAGCAGTGCACGCGGTTGATTGTGTTACCGTTTAACTTGTACTTAGCCAACTTAACTCGATGAGGCGAGCCGAGGCAATAACTTAGTATTAAGCTTACACACTACTCGTATGTGCTCGCACAACTTAGTATTGAGATCTTGAACTGTAGTGCACATTGGTTTAATTTAAACTGTTTGAGTTTTGGGGTAGTCTTGAAAACTACGAGTACTTGGTACATTGTGGTATGGATCTTGAATAGTCTTGTTGTTTCTTATTAGTTTGCTAAATGTAGCCGTTTGGCGAATAAAATCGATATAATACGTATAATATCGGGATGACCGAGCTTCGCTCGGTTTTTAAAATGTTCATATCTTGGGAACCGAGCTTTTCTCGAACCTGGAACATGATATTTAAGTTATTATGTCGTTGATAAATCGATTTCTTGAGCCGAGAAACCCCTAATCTGTAACTTTCATGAAAATACTTGATTATAATTATATAAATAAATATACAAGAATTGCTCGTTTAAAGATATTAGATAGATTAGATATATAGACAAAAGAGAATATGTTATTCCTACTTTATTAATCAACAACGACATGACGGTATTTTGAAGTTACATTAGTGTGTCACCACTTTTCATAAAGTTTATCGCAATCAATAAAGAACATAAAATAAGATTTTGAAAAAGTGGAAACATTGAACATTTTTCAACAGACATAAGCAAGAATAAAGACTAAGCAACAATTTCTTAGTTTGATCTAAACATTTTTTTACAATTTGAAATCACTTCGAAAAACACCATTTTGAACTAAACTATCGAAGAAAAAAAACTACCAAGAAATAACAAACTAGATACCGTTTTACCCGTCCAAGTCGTATTGCAATAGAATCGTTTGAACCGAGCATCGAATCCGACACAATCCCCCTTGGTCTCGTAAGCCGACAACAGACACACTAAGCCCTACAGAATTACTTGAAGGAAGTTTAAATTGCATTGGTTTGCCATCCACACCAGAAACCAACCTCGGTAATGATTGAGAGGTCTCACTGTTTTACGGGGACACACTACTGGGGAATGTCGTTAATTGTCGTGATAATAGTCTTGCCTTTAGATGTTCGAGATATTTTACGGAATTTCCCGTCAATTGTGGCCTTAACATCAGGAACTGACATTTTAGTAATATTGTAATACCTAGTTTATTAGTTACTATGCTGTCATAATGGGACTAGTGATTTCAATAAACGAGCAATATGTGAGCTAATTTGACATTCGTGTTTATCACATCCGACACTTATGACAATCATTATTTAACGTATGTGTCAGTCGCGACTCTCAAAGACACTAGCCAAATAATTTTATTCAGCTTGATCATTTACAAAACCATCAACCTTAACATTATTGGAAAAGGGATAATACCAGGCAAAATGATGGATATTAGCAGAACATGAATACATGATAATAATACGATTTTGATGAAACTTCTAATGTGGAAGGCAAGTCAAACCTAATTGTAGATGGCGCCACCATAGCTTAGTCCTAATCCCACCAATGACGTAGTACTATTTTGAAGTACCTTTAAGATTTGAACTGATTTGAACCACTGACGATGCTTGAAACAGGCTATACTAGCGCCATTAGTTCCCCAGTTGCCATCCCCATTATCCCGATTCAAAGTGAAAGGGAACATCTAATTTTAATACACTTTTCGTTATCAAACGCCCTTTTTCTTCGTTTCACAGAATATAATCAAAGAAATTTAAGATAAGCGTTGAAAGTACTCAACTCATGCTATCAAGCACGTTAGGTTCACTCGACTGCCCCGAGCAAGGCGTTAGCATTGACACGTTGGCAACACACTCAGATAATGACAAACAGAATGTTTAGCGGTACGAAAAACGGAAAACCTCGCTTGTGAAATACAGAAGATCCTCCACCCTAAGGGACGTAATATGGAGAACATAAGACTAAAGTCAGTACTATTGAAGTTTTAGGATTCCGTACCAAAAAGGTAAAACGGGACGTTTTCGTCCGTCTCTCACCAGGTTGTATATCATAAATCGTGATAAATTAGTCAGTTGAAATGGTATATTGAAATACGACTCTTTACTTGATGACTTCCGACTTTATTTGCTTAGTATTCAGGAAGAAACTGCGAGGAGCTTGAGAGGTGAAAGTATAGCTATTATTTTTGTACAAATCATATTTTGTTTTTAAAACAGACAGAATGCTGAATGACGATTAGACGCAGAAAGAAGACCTAAACCCGGGAATTTTCATTCACTTCACCATTATTATGGAAGCCTCAAAACTCCTGACTACTAAAATAATAACTTCCTCAAATCAAATTGCACTACCGTTCCCAGCTCAACAATATTCCATCAAATTGTCGTGCAAATCCGTCCGTATCACTAAACAAGCGCTTTATCTGGAGTCACGCCGTCTAAGCTATAAATTCGTTAGTTCTCGCACGTTCTGGAAAGTTCTAGACTCGTCTGGAAGTGTCGGGCGGTAGTTGCGAGTGGATCACGGCGCGACGCCGCGTCACGCGACAGACCAACTTGCTAATGCTATGCGCCTCGAACAGTCGCCGACTGATGCCTGAATTTATATTGTTGGCAAGTTATTGTGTGCTGATTGCAGTTCTTGACTGTATTTTGTATAGTTGATGCAGAAATTGGAGACGATTATCGTTCGTATGAAAATTACTGAATTTGGGAAACTTTATAGGGAAAGTAAAGTGATTTTCACTATATCCATCAATGAGAAATCGGCGTCAGCATTGCTACGCGGCGAAATAATATATATTTTTTCGCTTTTGTTAACATTGAAATAAAGCTCCTTACATGTTCGTTGCATTAGGAATATAGGTATCCAGCAAACTTTTTTTTTTCTGTTGTGGTAAAATCTTCAAATGGGTCCTCCCACCCAGGACCGAGCGGGAGGGACTGTCAGACTCGTACTGACTAAAATCCACTGTGTCCTTCAATAGCTCTTTATGTCCCAGGGTCACGGTAATGCAGTAAGTCCCACGACCATATCCAGCAAACTTAGAAACACTTTTAAGTTAGTTAAAGTTTGTGATTGTCTTCCCTTTAAACTAATTCAGAAAGGGACATATTATCATCCTAATAACATTATCTTACCAAGTTTTGGGTTCCTACTTGAGATAATGAACGCAATCAGTAAATTGTTATCTAAATTATCGCTTCGTCCTTACGAATTCAGTAACAGTCCTAACTCACATTATAAACTCAGAAGTTATAGAAAAACAACAAAGAATTTTCCCGGCTTCATCGCAATTCCAATGTCCGAGGTATTGCGGGATAGTCTGGCAACTTTTCATTACCTGCGCAGACTACAAATGACACCCTTTACCCCGGTGTTGCCAACTTATTGCTTGCCAAACAACTAACTTATTTCTGCACCCAACTAAAAATGGGATCGGCGTGATGTCATTAAAGTTGAGACGGTGGCGACAATAATGCGAGTTTGTTGCGGCGGATGTGTGAACTAATGATGTAAGGGAACGGACGAGCTAAGCTGTGTCTAGTTTTAATGGCTGGCAAGAATTCTTCTAATTGCAGCTATGGTATATGAAACTTATATGGTAAGATTTTTACAATGGTAACCTACTCGTACCCTATGGAAAACAGTTCATATGGCGAATTTCCTATCAGAAACTCATAGCAAAATTGACACACCTTTTAATTATGTATCCAGTTTTTAAATCTAATATAAGAACTAAATATAATAATATAATTTATGTAAATTGGAATTGACTTCGCAGGGCTTCAAATTTCCAATTCAACCTTCTACAAACTTAGCAGGTAATCTGATCCAATCCTTGTAATTCAAATATTACCGCAAATAATTCTTTGATTCCGGATCCAATCGTAAGATTATCTTATTATTGGGATATTAATCATGATTTGCTGTCAATGAGTGCTATGAGATAAAGGGAAATGAGGCCCTCGCCTCCGGGACATGGAATTAGAAAATATACAGAAGACCAACTTGTATACAAAGCAGTGACTGACTGTAGTAAAACAAACCACGGGGGGGGAGGGGGTATTACAACGTCCCGGCGAGTGAAAGTAAGTGACAGTACAGACTATACAAGTCGTCTAGCGCCATCTCGTTCACTCACTGGAACCAGCCCTTTTTCTCCATTGCTAGAAACGCAAAATCGGAATTTTGAGTTAAAGGCGGCCACATACTTCACTTTTCCTCATCAGGAATCCTGATCAGGAATTCCATCGGAACGCAGTGAATTCATACAAATGTGTGTGCATGTTTTGTGTGTGTTGTTCACATTCGATAACTTCCCGTACACATTTCGAAAAACGGATCAGGTATGTAGCCACCCTAAGTCTTTACCATTCTGGTTGGTTTTGAATATTTTAATTACTGACTGGATTTTCTGTACAACTAACTGCTGCTATTCTATTAAGCTGGTTATTTATCTCGTCAGCGTCGTCGTAATCTGGGCTAAACGTTTCATTAATTTGTCTTCTATTGTTCCAGGTAAATTACTAATCTCCCAACTTCGACCGTTCATTTGGCTCTTACGACTTCCCCTTGGGTAAGTATAACTTTAAGCTTGGTTTATGAAGGGTACCAGCAGGAAGACGATATGACATGTGTTGAATTTCATGAAAATATCTGTGGTTTCATGAAAAAATCATTCCCCACAAAAAAAGGATGTTTAAATAAGAGACAAAGGTTTTTGTTTTTTTAACTATGATTTTTGTACATTCGACCCATTTTTTTTCGCACTGGGATAGCAAAACAATTTAAATTATGAAATTCAGTACAAAACTACCGAAAAAGAGGTCACAATGTGGAATCTGAACAGAAAGTACCAGGAGAACAGGATCAAAACTTTTTTTCGAGGGGAATAATTTTTGTGGCGTACTGTTAACATCATCATCATCAGCCTATAATGTTACCACTGCTGGGACTCAGGCCTCCTCTCTTTGAGAGGCAGTGGGCCATAATCCACCACGCGGGCCCAGTGCGGGTTGGCCGTACTGTTAGGAATTGAGATATTGCAGGCAGAAAATATAAAAGAAGTGTTCGACAAAAAATTGTTTATACTTTGCGAAAAACAGCTATTTTTGCTTTTATACGATGAACAAGCATTATGGCTCTAGAGAATCTAATGGTCCTAGAAACCTAGTTAAACTATGAGTAAAACTTTTAATGACAAATAGTGATTAAAGAACTGTAAATGAGCGGTGTCGCTCCGCTGCACCGTTTTGTTAGCACCTGACCGCATCCTGATTGCTTGCGGCGTGGTGCGGACAGAGTGGACGGACAGAACAGGGATTGACATAATACCTGAGAGCCCTGAGATCCTAGCACGAATTAGACCGGATTTCGTACTTCTCATATAATTTAGCTTGTACATATCGACGTTATGGAAAATGAAAAAGTGCCAGTGGCTACATTACTGGCTGGTTACGCTGTGAAACAGATTTTATCGTTATGTCTCACAGCGTAATCAGCCAATAATGTACGAACAAATAGTTCACGTCATGTTTACGTCACGTCATACTTGTGATAAGCCCTCTGCCCTCTGGTACGTTTTTTTTCTACAAAACAACGAAATACGATCTTTAGTAAATGTATAAATAATTATTATTTATTTATTTCTCCCCCCAGTAACCATATAAAAACAACATGAAAATAAATAAGCACAAATTATTATGTCTGCACGAGTAGATAGTAGGTACAAATAAAACAAGATAATTGCCTCTAGGACAAAATATTTATTCAGCCGCCCCAAACACCATTCACATTGATTAAATTATGTATAGTAAGGTAGGTTTAGAAGTTCAAGCTACAAAAACCCCAAAAGGTAATCACAAAATGAGGACAAGGCAGGAAATTCAATGAATACAATGCTACATTTAGTCTTTAAATAAATGTTTTACACTAATTAGTAGGTAGCTCACCTTCTGTGATTTGAAAATGTTACTTTCGGTAATGAGTCATTACCGAAAGTAAGTTGCTACTGACAGAAAATTTGAAATGCCGAATGCTGGCCTAAAATCTTTTCCTGTTCAAATCTGCTAATGGATGACAAACAATTCATAGTCCTGGTGACTATGTCTAGTCGCTCAGACGTTCGTATGAAGTTGTCCAAAAATAAATAAATCTTTTTTGCCTCTTTGACCATGATAAGTAGTCTTAGGGCTTCACACACAGCAGTTATAATGATAGCACGATACATCTCATTACATCTTTCCATAGAGATTCGAAGATGTAAAAATATACATTATAGCTGTTGTGTTTGGTCTCCTGACTCTTTCTATGGAAAGATGTGATGAGATGTATCGTGCTATAATGTACATCTTTTAATTATAGCTGCAGTTGTGTGTGAAGTCCTTTAGTCTTAATATAAATCACCACAACACTTGAATCTATAAAAAAATACAAATCCAGTAAAAATAAAGTTAAGCGATAAAGTAATAAAAAATTATTCCGCAGGCTTCACAAACTCAATGAACTTGTATCACAATAAACAAAAAGTTTACAAACCACTCGGGCACGGGATAGCACGGGCATGGTTTTAACAATGTTAGACCATAAAGTTGGCATATATACGGGTGTCGATGTCGATGTATGAAGCTCCAATCTATAGTCTGGCCTATACATGGGCGTCGATATCGAAAGCGAACGATAAAATGTTCGCAGGTGATTGTCTACGGATAGCACTTTGAGCAATTTGTAGGAGCATGCGCAGGACGGAGGACTGCCGCTTTGGAACTCGCAAATTGACTTTGAGGCTAAAAGTTGATTGAAAGTGCTACCTTTGTTGTTAAAAGGTGAGTGGCGGAATCTGCATAGTGAACCGAAAAGATTTTTAAAATCACGCATTGATTAATTAAATTAAAAAAAAAAAACGAGGCAAGTGGTGAGATGTTTTTGAAGGCTTTAATCAATTTTAGAACACTTCGACATTTGTCTAACGATCAATAGACAAACTTTTCTTAAGCTCAGTTTATCACAACATTTACTAGGTATTGCTTGAAAAGTTTGAAAAAAAAATTAGTAGGTAGTAAAAAATGTGTTTAACAACGAATAAGTACTAACGCAATGAATTTTTTGTCAAAAACAGATAGTAAATTGGAATTGTCAGTACGTTACGCAATTACTCCTACATTTCCATCTTCCATGTAATTTGAACCCAATTTGTGCGTACTTAAAAGCACATTTCATAAAACGATATCCATTAAGTGATCTGTACATCTGCGCCAGTCGATGGCACTTGGAGCAATTTGCCCAAGAGTTCTGAGAGGACGGAGCCATTAACTGCCTCTCCACACCTTCCATTCCTGCCACGGTTCCACGTCACAAAAATATACCGAGGAAACGGTTTAACTAAGTGATCTGTTGAAGAGTTTGTAGAAGGTCATTCCAGTTGATGAAAAAAAAGTAAAGATAGGTTTTTTTTTTTTTTCTTTATTTTTAAAGAAGGTTTGATCAGACATGATCATTGATCATGCCACCTTCATTGGCCTCACACAAAAATCCTACTTTCTATGCTCGGGTAATTGCTAAGGTTTAATGTACAAAAGGGTGTGCTGCAGCCTCATTCAGTCGTACGACATACGACGGGCTAGAATCATATTACATACTCCTATTTCTCGTTATAATCTAAATTATTTTGAGCTAAAAAGTTGAAACCCTTTCAACCTGCTCCGATAAGGCACATTCCATATTGTTGGTTTTCGAAATGAAGTAAGCATCCTAATTACCATCCACACTCCGTGTTAATTTACCGTGAGTGAAAAACTTTTAGTAAAGATAGGTAATAAAAGACAAAAGGAAAAGAAAGAAGGTATAGGATATTTGTATACGAATTGGTGACTGTAGTGAATTACTGACGCTTTTTTTACGTTGTAAAATCATCAAATGAATCCTTCCACCCAGCTGTCAGACTCGTACTGACCAAAATCCACGGTGTCCTTTAGCTCTTTACGTTCTGGGGTAACGGTTATCTGTTAAGACAGTCCCGCGACCCCGGTAGGTTATGGCCTTCTAAGGGGGCTCCGTCAGATTGCTGACAGCTTTTGGAGGCATTACTCACCGTTTGCATGCTCGCGCTGTAGTAACACTCAAAATGTAGCCGGACCAAATAAATAAACACTAAGAGAAAAATCAAAGGGCAATCCTAAAACTATAACTAAAAGTAATCAAAATCTTGTCGCTCTGAAAAAATAACATAAATAAAAGGTTGCTCTAAAAACGAATACATAGACTATGTCAGCCTACATCATCATCAGCCTATTAATAATCCCACTGCTGGGACACAGGCCTCCTCTCTATGAGAGGGAGTGGGCCATAATCCACCACGCGGGCCCAGTGCAGATTGGTGGATGTCACAAGTCTTCGAATTTTTGGTTCTAGGACATGCCGGTTTCCTCACGATGTTTCCTTCACCTTCAGCCTACAGTGCTATAGCCTTTGCGAAAACTGCTTGTCTGAAAATATTTCGACATTGACGACCCTCCGCTTGTAGACGTGTCACAAAATCTATATAGTTTCTCATATTAATACTTGATTTAAAAGATGCTGAGGTGGCGTGAAATTAAAACGCAGCATATGAGATAAGAGGGAGGCATGAGATGCGTCATGATCGTCGGGATGATACCTCTTACTTTGAGGACCAATATGAGAAGTAGGTGCCTCATAATCACGATGCAAATAAGCAAGTTTGAAAATGAAAGAAAACTAAAGATACAAGTATGGCGATACAAAATATTTTCTAATTCAGCATCAAATATTAACTTGTCTTTACATACACTTTTTTTTAAACAGTTTTCATAGTAATGAAATGAAAAACTAAGAAGTAACTTTAATGTGTTGCACTAATGTGTTTAACGTTTATCAGTGAAATTCAAAAAAACGGTAATTAGGCAAATAACACCTATTTGGAGAATGGCCGATTTCCCATGCATGCAGAACTTTCTGGAAGCGTAAAATGTATCCATCAATATATTTGTCAATTAGTCTAAATCCTCGATTCTGGATTGACAATGCGAATAAACATATTTCGTTATCACCTTTTCCTTAACCATTCTGAACCCGGTGTTGCCAACAAAAATATCTTGAAAAGAAAATTGAACTCTTAGATTCAACTAACCCCTACACACACCTATACATAATTTAAAATGCCGTAGGTAATCAATCACTTGGCGAATCGATGGCAGTTGTATGGTAAATCGCTTTGGGGACGAGCCGCGCATTGTCCGAACAAACGGGCCGAATGATGTAGACTTTAGTATTTGCTCACCTTCATCAACAGAAGCTGTTGATGGTAAATAAACGATTGATCGATTAGGGCTTAATATTTTAAAAGTTATAATGACTGACATTATGTGGATAGATTCACTCTTACGAAATATGAAATTCTGACTTTCGGAATCCACGTAGGTCTTCAAAATAGCAAGTCGTCGTTAATGATAGATAATTGACTGCCGGAGTTACTTGACTATTGAAGCAGGTGGCCGTTGAACGCAAAGAATATTTTTGAAGGAACAGGTTAATTTTTTTCAAAGTATTAGGGCATTAGATATCGACAAAAAATAATAATTGATCATATTTTGATGAATTTTATGAATTAAAAAGACCACCTTTATCACCCTGATGTTCAGTCATACCTGCAGGGATAAGTCACATAAACGTTACGTAGCATCCATAAAAGCAATGGATGCGACTTCTGTAAGTACCCGCCAGTCCTGCAGATGGATGTTATTACGAGACTCACATTAGTTTAAAGCTTTACCCTCCATTCGTTGAAGAAATACGAGATAAATTCAAGGAAAAAAGAAAGAACCTGGATGTAAGACTTACACACTGTAAGGTTTAGAAAAAGGTGTTTAAAATGTACAAATTTGTGATGTAACGGGGCATTTGTTTAGATACTAACACTCAAGAACTCTGTAAAGTTCTTAAACTAATATTATTTCATCCTTTGATAACATTTATTGACCTCATAAAACTATAACATATTTTTGTTTCAACATGTTTAGATATTGTCTGGAGTTTCACTAACTAATTTAACTTAACTTGAACACTAATTAAATTCAAACAATATAACAACATTGCCGGCACTGTTGGCGCATTGAGTGAGCGACTAGCTTCTGGACTGCGTTTCGCGGGTTCGATTGAGGCAAAGAAATACTTGTAAATCCTACACTCTCAGGTACTCGGGGGGTCTGTCAGTTTAATGTTGTGTTTTCACGATAAATATTTAAGAAATAATATATAATAGTACTTATCGTGGTAGCAATTTGTGTCCATCAAGTCTACTAGAAAATAATCTGGTATCGATAACATGTTAGCGTGCATCTGTAATGTTTGTTTGCTTGATATTCATTCATTGTGTTTCTTACCCTTGTTTCCTTGTGCGTGGACTAATTATATTACTTGTATATGTATCACTCTTACTTGCCTTTCTGTTTTCCTCATTAATATTAAGTGGTTTTTCTCTTAATTAAGTTATTCCTCGCGCTCCTTATGATAATAGTTTCCTAGAGAAAACAGTATTCAGTTGAATAATTTTAATAGGAGCTATCGTCTCTTCTTAATGAATTCAGTCACGTTAGGATTCAAATATATGTTGTACGATTTTGAAACCAAAACCAAATTAATAAAGCTTAGTTTATTTAAGCCACACTGAAAAAAAAAATCGGTAATACCAACCGATTTTTCGGTAATATTCACCGTTTTGGACAGTAAAAATAGAGCCTATTGTCCAAAGCAGTAAAAGTAACTGAAAAAAAACAGTTGAGTTATAACAGTAGATTTTACTGTGCATCTGCTACTGTTTTCTGGTCGGTTATTTTTACTGTTTGTAAGACAGTAATAATGAAATTCAGATAACTGAACTATGATAGTACCTATTACTGTCATACGACTAAGCAAACAGTTGATTTTACTGTGCATGCACAGTAGCGGGTAATGAATTTCACAGTAACAAGTAATGTGAAGGACAGTACTTTTTAATGTGCATGCACAGTAGGGGGTAATGATTTTCACAGTAACAGGTAATGTGACGGACGTTACTGTTTAATGTGCAAGCACAGTAGGGGGTAATGATTTTCACAGTAACAGGTAATGTGACGGACGTTATTTTTAATGTGCAAGCACAGTAGGGGGTAATGGTTTTCACAGTAACAGGTAATGTAAAAAACAGTACTTTATAATGTGCATGCACAGTAGGAGGTAATGATTTTCACAGTAACAGGTAATGTAAACGACAGTACTTTTTAAAGTGCATGCACAGTAGGGGTAATGGTTTTCACAGTAACAGGTAATGTGAAGGACAGTACTTTTTAATGTGCATGCTCAGTAGCGGGTAATGATTTTCACAGTAACAGGTAATGTAAAAAACAGTACTTTTTAATGTGCATGCTCAGTAGGAGGTAATGATTTTCACAGTAACAGGTAATGTGAAGGACAGTACTTTTTAATGTGCATGCACAGTAGGAGGTAATGATTTTCACAGTAACAGATAATGTGAAGGACAGTACTTTTTAATGTGCATGCACAGTAGAGGGTAATGGTTTTCACAGTAACAGGTAATGTGAAGGACAGTACTTTTTAATGAGCATGCTCAGTAGCGGGTAATGATTTTCACAGTAACAGGTAATGTAAAAAACAGTACTTATTAATGTGCATGCTCAGTAGGAGGTAATGATTTTCACAGTAACAGGTAATGTGAAGGACAGTACTTTTTAATGTGCATGCACAGTAGGAGGTAATGATTTTCACAGTAACAGGTAATGTGAAGGACAGTACTTTTTAATGTGCATGCACAGTAGGGGGTAATGATTTTCACAGTAACAGGTAATGTAAAAAACAGTACTTATTAATGTGCATGCTCAGTAGGAGGTAATGATTTTCACAGTAACAGGTAATGTGAAGGACAGTACTTTTTAATGTGCATGCACAGTAGGAGGTAATGATTTTCACAGTAACAGGTAATGTGAAGGACAGTACTTTTTAATGTGCATGCATAGTAGGGGGTAATGATTTTCACAGTAACAGGTAATGTGAAGGACAGTACTTTTTAATGTGCATGCACAGTAGGGGGTAATGATTTTCACAGTAACAGGTAATGTGAAGGACAGTACTTTTTAATGTGCATGCACAGTAAGGGGTAATGATTTTCACAGTAACAGGTAATGTGAAGGACAGTACTTTTTAATGTGCATGCATAGTAAGGGGTAATGATTTTCACAGTAACAGGTAATGTGAAAGACAGTACTTTTTAATGTACATGCACAGTAAAAAGTACTATTATTCACGTTACTTGTAACTGGGCAATAACCGTACCCGTAACTGAGCATACACAAAAAATATTATCCTTCACATTACCTGTAACTGTACAGGTACAGTAACTAGTATTGTACGTGTACAGTAATAGGTGGCGTGAAATAAAAAATATTTTTTTGAGACATTTATTTATTAAGAGATTTAGTGTATGAACAGACACACCTTATATGCACATAGTCAATTCAGTCCAAAATTTAAGTACAATATTTATAATTAAGTACAAAACAAAATAATATCTAAAATATTTAGAATTAAGTTAATTAAAACAAGGTTTGAGGCAAGGGCAATTGCTACTGAACTTAGTCTGAAAATAATCATCTTTTAAACTACTAAAATTCTTATATTTACTCTTTTTTTATAAATTGAATACAAACCAAAAAATTTACACTTAGATAATTTAAAGGTAAATTAATATATTAGGTCTATCTATTCATACACGAAACTTCTTAATGGGTCATTGTACTCATTATTATGAACAACTTTTACTATGGGACCAAACCCAGAATCGCGAAAAAAAATCAACTGTTCCCTACAATATGTGCGCTTTAACTCGTCAAAATGTATGGAACAGCTGATTTTTTTTATCGCGATTCAGGCTTTGGTCCCACAGTAAAAGTTCATCATAATGATGAGTACAATGACCCCTTAAGAGATTTCGTGTATGAACAGACAGACCTTATATGCACATAGTCAGTTCAGTCCAAAATTTAAGTACAATACCCAAACAATATAATATCTAAAATTTTTAGAATTAAGTAAATTAAAACAAGGTTCGAGGCAAGGGTAATTGCTACTGAACTTAGTCTGAAAATAATCATCTCAAATTCTTATATTTACTCTTTTATAAATTGAATACAAACCAAAATATTAACACTTATCATTATGAACAACTTTATTTATGTACCTTTAAATTATCTAAGTGTAAATATTTTGGTTACAATACAACAGAGTGACCTTATACATATACCAAGACCTTATACATGTACCTTATTATATACATTTATACAGATAGACCTTATACATTTACCAAGTCTGTGCGTGCTCCGTGAAATATCCGCTTGTGTACGTTACTAAATATAAAAGAAAAGGAACCAATATGGAATCTTGTTTAAAGGAGTGGGGCTTTGAGAAATATCTCGACATATACATGTACCTTATACATATACAGATAGACCTTATACATTTACCAAGTCTGTGCGTGCTCCGTGAAATATCCGCTTGTGTACGTTACTAAATATAAAAGAAAAGGAACCAATATGGAATCTTGTTTAAAGGAGTGGGGCTTTGAGAAATATCTCGACATATACATGTACCTTATACATATACAGATAGACCTTATACATTTACCAAGTCTGTGCGTGCTCCGTGAAATATCCGCTTGTGTACGTTATTAATTTATAAGAAAAGGAACCAATATGGAATCTTGTTTAAAGGAGTGGGGCTTTGAGAATATCTCGACATATATTACTTGGATAAAAGAAATAAGTAAGTTTAAATAATTACCAGCACACATAATTTGTGTACATAGGTTCATTTCATGCGTCAAATCAGTAAATCAGTTTGTGAAACCATATTAAATATCGACAATAAGTAGGTATTATAATTATTATATTTTTTTCACAAACTGATTTACTGATCCACTCCGCTCCCCTGGTTGACCGGACTAGTACAAAATGTTGGTGTCAGTAGTTCGGTTGATAAAAAGCATCGAACTAACGATACTCTTTTGTGGCAGTAGTTCAGTTTGTAATGAAATGGCTGGACTGGAATGGAATGGAGTGGAGTGGAGTGGAGTGGAGTAGAGCGGAGTGGAGTGGAGTGGAGGGGAGCGGAGTGGGGTGGAGTGGGGTGACGTGGAGTGGGGTGGAGTGGAGTGGGGTGGAGTGGAGTGGGGTGGAGTGGAGTAGTGGGGAGCGGAGTGGAGTAGAGGGGAGCGGAGTGGAGTAGAGGGGAGCGGAGTGGAGTTGAGCGGAGTGGAGTAGAGAGGAGCGGGGTAGAGGGGAGTGGAGTGGAGCGGTGTGGAGTCTTATTCAGTCTTGTCCTGTCTTGTCCAGTTTTGTCCAGTCTTGTCCAGTCTTATCCAGTCTTGTCCAGTCTTATTCAGTCTTGTCCAGTCTTGTCCAGTCTTGTCCAGTCTTGTCCAGTCATGTCCAGTCTTTTCCTGTCTTGTCCAGTTTTGTCCAGTCTTGTCCAGTCTTATCCAGTCTTGTCCAGTCTTATTCAGTCTTGTCCAGTCTTGTACAGTCTTATCCAGTCTTGTCCAGTCTTATTCAGTCTTGTCCAGTCTTGTCCAGTTTTATCCAGTTTTGTCCAGTCTTGTCCAGTCTTATCCAGTCTTGTCCAGTCTTGTCCAGGATTGCCCAGTCTTGTCCAGTCTTGTCCTGTCTTGTCCAGTTTTGTCCAGTCTTGTCCAGTCCTATCCAGTCTTATCCAGTCTTGTCCAGTCTTATTCAGTCTTGTCCAGTCTTGTCCAGTCTTATCCAGTCTTGTCCGATCTTGTCCAGTCTTGTCCAGTCTTGTCCAGTCTTGTCCAGTCTTGTCCAGTCTTGTCCAGTCCACTCCACCCCTCTCCACTCCACTCCCCTCTACTCTACTCCACTCCGCTCAACTCCACTCCGATCCTCTCTACTCCACTCCGCTCCCCTCTACTCCACTCCGCTCCCCTCTACTCCACTCCGCCCCAGTCCACTCCACCCCACTCCGCTCCACTCCACTCCGCGCCATTCCGCTCCGCTCCACTCCGCTCCGCTCCACTCCGCTCCGCTCCGCTCTACTCCACTCCGCTCCACTCCACTCCATTCCATTCCAGTCCAGCCATTTCATTACAAACCGAACTACCTACTGCCACAGAAGAGTATCGTTAGTTCAAATATAATTAATAGGAGGCCTTAATAATGTTTGGCATTTCATAAACAATATTGTCGACAATCACATAACTGGCTGAAATTTTTTTCAGAGGGCCTGCAACTATTATTATGAATGGCTGAATTGTTAACCCTAGATCTAAGTACTTTTCCTGGCGTGTTTTCTGCTGTTCTTGAAGCTCTTGCTCTTCTTCAATATAAAGGATGAAGTTTTCGCACAGTTCTACCGCTGACCTTTTCTTTTTCCTTATATAGTAGGTCCAAGCAAATGCGGAATTAGCAGAAGAACCGCAAGATTGCTCGTTTCAGGATCTGGGTCTGAAAAATAAATAATTTACATAAAGTACGAGTAATTAAAAAATATGTTCGAAAAATTGTTTTATTATTTTGTACTCGATTGACTCGAGACATCTCATATTCTAACTCTGATACCAAAATAACTGGAGTAATAAAATGTATTTATGGTTACAAATACGAGTAGTTACTACCAATATAACAACTCGAAAAAACTGGAATTTGATATGGAGACAACTTAGACCTGTTGGATTGACACAAGCTACTTTTATTCCCGGTAAGCTCGATTAACACCGCGGGGTGCAGCTAGTCCAGTAGGTAATAAAATAAAAATTACACAAAAACAACTCACCGCAAGCGAGCTGTTTCAACTCTGCCAGGTATGTGTTCTTTCTTGAGATCTTGTCAATTGCCACAAGCAACTTTACTTTAAGCAGAGGGAATTTGTCATCGAATGAGGTTTCGTTTCCTGGGTACCAAGCATGGAAGTCGGAAATTAGCTGAAACCAAAATACTGTGATAATAGGAACCTATGTTATTATTATATTAACATTTTTTAGTACCTATACTAATGCATAATTTTATGTAGGTCATGGCCCTCGTGGATCTTGATTAACTTTATCTTAATTTGTTTGGGCGATTTGGTTTAATGAGGTGACAAACATAAACAGACACAAACTTTTGCGTTTTTATTAATAATGTGATAATAATACATACCAAGGTATAGCCCCAAGAGCGTCGAATGCAGGGAAATTCCTGGATGTATGATACGTTTTCATTTGATAAAATGCGTTTTAGTCGTTCCTTATTAGTTTTATTCCATTTTTCTTCACATGAACTGTAATTATGAACATTGCTTTTTAGCCATTCTATCATTTCCTGAATCTCCTGGTTAGTGTCATCATCATTGTCAGCAGCAATCAAGTCATCGAAATGAGTTGTAGACCTGTCGCTAGATGAACTGGTAGAAGGTTTCGGTGTTAATGTTTTTTCAAGTGAACGACGTGCCCTTGGTTCAAAGACTTTGTTACGGCGATATTTTGCCTTTAAATTGGTAATGGCATCAAAGAGTCGACCGTGAGCTCGTCCCAATGACCCATTGGGTTTTGTATAATAAATGCTGCTATTCTCTTTTGGAAACACTTTCTCTGTAAGTAAAACAAGTAACATAATTAAAAAATGTGCGAAAATAGGAGTCGCTACTTATTATAATTATACTTATTGTCGATATTTTAATATGGTTTCACAAACTGATTTACTGATTTCACGCATGAAATGAACCTATGTACAATCGACAAAGTTGAATTATGACCCACCAGCTCATTTTCCTACAGATATTCAAATACAGTTAGGTCCACATTTGCGTAAACCTACATATCCATGGTAACGACTTTGATCTTTGTCAATTTGACGGATTCAAACGATTTATTGTCAAAATGGGTCATGATTCAACTTTGTCGATTGTACATAAATTATGTGTGCTGGTAATTATTTAAACTTACTTATTTCTTTTATCCAAGTAATATAATTATGTTTCGGCTGTTACGGGGGCCTTCGGATTTGCTCGAAGTGTGTAGCTATTTCTCGAACTAGTACCTTACGGTTATGTTCTCCCAATGGTTGTTGCCTTTCTTTTAGAAGCTGTGGGCCATCGGGAGTCTTTTCGAGCAGCGTTGTAAGACTCTGAAAACAGGGAAAATTGTTAATAAATGAGAGTATAGTCTTAGACTTACAAAAGACCTTATTAAGACCTAGTTTAGTCTTAGTTTAAGCTTAGTTCAGTTTTAGTTTTAGACCGCCTCATTGGCCTAGTGTTTAGTTTAGTTGATTTATTGATAACGCAGCTACCTAGTAATCAAATAAAATTATTAAAATTATATCCCAGTTGGGAGCTATGAGTTTGAAAGGCGATTCACCTAAAGCTCCGCCCAAACACGAAAACTATTAGGCTGATACAAGGCCCTCCCCTCACACGTCGATTTCGTGATTTTATTTATTTTATTTTATTTATTTATTGGTTCACCAACAATTGTTCACACTGGTTTTAAACAAAGATCATCATGCAATAACTTATTTTTCATTAGTGCAACAATCACTTAAATGTACAATGCAATTAAAAATTTTGATTACATAAAGATAATAAACTATAAAAAACTTTTTGAAAAAAAGGGATCCGACTTTTAGAGACTTAAAGTTTTTTTTTATTTTCATTTACTATGGCCACCGACTTCCGAAAGAAAAGTTATTTTACAGTTTTTTTGTGTTCGGTTTTGAAGCCGGTTCTCTTTTTTTCAAAAAGTTTTTTATTTTTCCCTTTTTAGTTTAGATATTCAACAAAAATCTTCATACAATCGGCGTCTTTGAAAATCTACAATCCTAGTCAGCAACAAAAACGGATCTATGCGGGCAACTTTACAAGGTATCCATTTTTGTTATATACTATAACCTTCTCTAGAATGTAACGAACGCTTTTCTGAAAACCGCATCAATATCGGTTGAGCTAAACGCGAGATAATCGCGGACAAACATGCAATCGTCTCTTAAAATCTACAATCTAAGCAAGCAAAAATGGATCCACGTGGGCAACGTCACGGGATATCTATTAGTGTTATATACTAAAACCTTCTCCAGAATGTAATGAACACTTTCCTGAAAACCGCATCAAAATCCGTACAGCCAAACGCAAGATAATCGCCGACAAACATACATACATACAGGTCGAACTGAGAACCTACTTTTTTTTTGAAGTCGGTTAAAAATAAAAAATAAGTACATATATTAAATTGAACCAGAACTCAAAACTGGGTTGTTTTGAGCCATGAAACAATTAACAGTTACTATATGGCTTACAACAAAAACTATTTTGACGAATAATTCTAATTTTATAACTATCAGAACATTTCCCTCCACGCGACTCAATGAAAGGTCATTATTTGATAATTTCATGAAATTTGGCTTTCAGTTTGCTTAACCTGTCCAAGTGCAAATCGATTTCATCGCTAAAGTTATTAATGACCTTGCTCGCAAATGAAGAATTTGCACCTAAGACCGTTCTTCTCTGTGGGGGGCACAGAGGTGTTATCTGACTGCGAGGAAACCTGTAGGTGTACCTACGTCGTCTTTGAACGAAACGTTTCTATTGCTAGCCCTTTTTTCCTTGCGCAAAATGTTATAAACATGAGAGAGATAGACCAACTAATGCAGCTACACGAACCAAAACGGCTTCAAGCGTCGCTCTGCCGATTTTCCGCCATTTTCATGCCGCCGTTCGTGAGCGGCAATTGACGCCTAGGGGTCGAATAGTGATAATTGACAGATAACTTACATCGAGGGACATGGATTTGCATGACGATGAGGTGCTTGGTGACGATAATGCCGAACTTATTGGTGAATTTGTAAGTCCACCAATATTCTCTCCGTACACTTCCACAAGTTTTTCAAGATTTTCATAATTCTGTAAAAAAACATTTATGTTCACAAAAAATAGATGCCAAGGTATGCCTACATTTTTACGAGTATAGATGATTTATTGGTTGCTTACTTTACTACACTCAGTTACATCCGAATTTAGCTTGGAAGCATTCCACTTCAGAAGCGCTCTTTTGCTGGTAGCTCAGCTTCAGCTGGTATTAGCACCCGGATTTGCTCATCATCGAGCAAAGACAGCGCCTCTAAGTCATCTTCATGTTCTAAAATAACAAAGATTTATATCTAATTAAATTTAGGATCGCCTCTATTTGTGTGAACAGAGTTGACAACTCCTCAAAAGTTAGAGACACATTAGCTGCTGTTCTTTTTAAATGATATTTAGCTGCCTTTACGCCTGCCTCCAAGAGCCCACTAAAGTGCGGTGAAAACATCCAGGATAGGACACAGGTGGAACAATCCTCAAAAGTGTCTTCAATTAATGTTTGAATATCATTGATTCCTCAGTAGTAGCCCGCGAAATTCAAATTTTCATGTGTTTTTTGCAATTTGCTTATCAGTGACAAGTAGTAGCTTGATCAAAATATGATCCGCGACAATAACAAGTATAACTTTACATTATAAGAATGATCAAAACATTCGCTGCATTCGCTTTCATAAAGATTTGGTCAAAGTTGGTAAAAAATACGAAAACTAACTCATTTTGACCAAATCTTTGTGAAAGTGAATGGAGCGAATGTTATGATCATTCTTATATATAAAGTTATACTTGTTTTTGTCGCGAAACATATTTTGAACAAGTTACAGTTGTAACTACTTGTCACTGATAAGCAAATTGCAAAAAAATAAATATTTAAAAAAACAAAAAACCCGACTGCGTAAAAAAACTAAAAAGAAAGAAACAAGCCCAGTAGTTTAGAATTCACTCATTCACACTCACAGTCGGGGCCCCTTGGGAAGATTTCATTGGTATAATTTGAATGGGCCTCGATAAATTTATGCAGCTGCCATCTTGGATTTACATTTTGACTGCACCATCGGTTTCAACACCCTCGAAAACCATGAAAACGACACCCATGACGAAAACCTCGATATTTTTTGCAGCCGCCATCTTGGATTTACATTTTGACTGCACCATCGGTTTCAACTTCCTCGAAAACCATGAAAACGAGACCCATGACGAAAACCTCGATATTTTTTGCAGCCGCCATCTTGGATTTACATTTTGACTGCACCATCGGTTTAAACACCCTGGAAAACCATGAAAACGACACCCATAACGAAAACCTCGATATTTTTTCATTAAGGATTCATTATTATTATTATTTATTTACAAAAAACCTGTATACACTCAACAAAAATAATCGTCGCGACACCACACTGTTCAATGCGAAATAGAAATGAAAATATCTGGCTTGCTTTCTATAAGAGAGAGAGAGACAGACAGAGAAACATGCGACGCCGCACAGCTTACAATAGCTTACTATAGCAAAAAGTGTCGTGACAACTTTTCGTAAGAATTTTTTCCGTCTAGCCCCCTTTCACAACGCGCGATAAGGAACTTCGTTCCAAAAGTTTTAGTTCGGAACCCTTTGCACGTGAGTTCGACTCGCACTTGGCCAGTTTCATGTACCCAGTGACACTCTCACGTTTAAGACGAATCTAACGACACCTCTCAAGTTAAAATCCATCAAGCCGTCTAAGCTGCAGAACAACACAAAGAAACATACATACCCTCGAAAAACATAACCCTCCTGGCGCAGTCGGGTAAAAACACATGAAAATTTGAATTTCGCGGGCTTCTGTCTAAATAATTCTTGGCAATTTTCTAACCGTGTACCTCTTTTAAATTTATGGTACTAAGAGAAGATTCTAGGTTTTTCATTTCCTGTACCTACATACCGAATCATCTGATATTACCGCGTTTCCTAATTACTTAGTTCACTAAACTTGCACGTATCCTTGTTCATGATTGCCATAAATATACTACACTAACCGAGCACAAACAATGAAATAAGTAGTTAGTTTAGTAAATGTGCATCAAACCAAACGCCCGGTAGGCGTCACTCCAGTCACAACTCACAGCTCGCAGCCACGCGTTGAGACGGCAGGCACGCCGCAGAGCTCACGGGCACCACAAAATGGCCGCCGCGCGCCGCGCCGCAGTGCCCGAGTAGCCACGTGGTCGCTGGGAGGCAGCGCGCAGACGCAGCCCGCCGATTTCATGGAATTGTTCGGAAAATCTATTCACGTGCAATGCTTTAAGCTTTGTTATTGGTGCAAAAAACATGGATTAGGGGGATTTAGTACCGAAATTTAAACACTAGATATTATTAAACTGAGAGTATAGTTATGTGCCTACACAGCGAATGCAGTTGCACGGTTATATTACATAAGTATAACCCATGCGGGCATGCGGGACCTATAATTTCATTGTATGGTTGCCTTAAACACTCCCAATACCTATTAGTTAGTAATTAGAACCAATATAATATTTTGACACACGACCCAGAGAATTTTAATTTACCACAATGCAATTGTGTTAGTTATTAGCTGCTCATAACCTTGAGGATGCAATATTATACCTACCAAAACACACAAACAAAAGCGGCGAACATTGGGGACAACATAGGTACATACATATTATACATATTAGAAACAACAAACGCATTAATACATACAACACAGGTTATTTATTATTACCATACATAATTAAACTCTTTTAGACGTGAATGGACTCCAACAAGCCATGTCATGGCCCTAAATTGGTAAGGAACGTACGCTGCAAAGCAAGTAGGTACTTATCTAAGTTACTTACCAATGTCGAGATATTTCTCAAAACACCACCATAGTTTCCGATTCCATATTGGTTCCTTTTTTTTAATTCACTTCACAAACATACTTGGTGGGTTTTGTCAAGCCATGCAAAACACGGCTACACCGCACAGCCGACGAACCACGAACTGACAACTGGACACGGCGGCGGCGCGCGCGCGCGTCAGAAACGAAACTAAACTTTCGTTGTGAAGCGCTAGGGATGGGTAAACTAAACATTATCGATTTTATAATTGTAAGGGCAAGGTAACCGAATTCAAATTCCTGTTGCGAGATATCTAGTTAAAATTCGAGTCCAATAGGTCCACAATGTGAGTTTAGGTGGTAAACATGTAGGCTTAATAGCTAAGAACAATTTATGGATAGCTCGCCGTCCGACCAAGGACCAAGCCCGGGTCGGTGGCGCGTCGTGTCGTGTTTCGCACGTGCCTTCTGGAAGTTGTCAGCAAACTGACGGGGCCAAATGCCTGCTGGGGTCGCGGGTTTTTCTTAACACAGGATACCGTGGCCCCGGAACGTAAAGGGCATCCGAAGGAACACGGGTGGATTTTAGTCAGTAAGAGTCTGACAGTCCCTTCCGCCCCACCCAGGGCGGGAGGACTCATTTGATGATTTTACCACCTAAAAAAAAAAGCATCTAGACACACGACCACTATTTAAAAAAAAACGTGTTCAAGTTTTGGGAACCATAGCATTGCCGTGAAAATAGGTACCTACCTAAATTAATAGTTGTCAAGAATGTCTTATTATCTTAATTGACATCGAAACTTGAGACGAGGAGGGCTACATCCCTAAATCATGATACAACAAACAACGTGCGTTCGCCCAGGGGGGCGCCCGCGTCCCGCGCGCTCGCTTAATCACGTTAGAGACAGTTATTTTAAATGTTTTGCTAGGTTAAGAGCGCTCAAGGTCAAGAGTGCTAATAAATGTATTAAACATGGCGAAAGGCCATAAAAATACTTTTCTTTTGTTTAGGTACTTTAGTTAGGCAGAGATGCAAAATTGCTTTTGTTAAAGAGTAGGGTCTGATATATGTACCTATTTAACCTATTGGTATTTGAATGGTATGTACTAACCTAACAGTCTGATAATCTGGAGTACTTAGATGCATCGGGTAGGTAGATAGGTAATATGAGTGCTCCGCCTTTACCCGCGCTCACTTTTGAGTTAGGTAAATCAGGTATTATCAATTCGTCGCGTACCTACCTACAGCTCGACATAAAAATGTAGAAAACCGGAAGTCGCCACTGTCTTCGCGCTACCAGCACTTTGAATGATTTTATTTCATTTTTTTTCACTTATTACGTTAGTTTTATGGCACAATAATAAATCTAACAAACCTGCGGTCTTTGTTTACATCAAATATCAAAGATTTTAAAACGCTGTCAGAAATAAAAATTTTAGTTCCGTTTCAATCCGTTCTGGCCAAGCTGTATATTTATATATTTTTTTTATGTTTGTACACCGATTTCTCGAAGACAGCTCGGCCGATTGAGATGATTCAAACGGTATTACATTAGGTTTGTTCCCAAAATCATAATCTTGTTCTGATGATGGTATCCAGTAGGAATTGAGGGAACTCAAAATAATAAGTTTTTTCATTATTACCTACGTGATCTCTTATACCCAAAGAAATTAACTATAATTTTAAAATAATTTAACTTTATGATAGCGTAACTTTATTCAGTTTTATTTTTATGTCGTAACTAGCTTCCTTCCGCGGCTTCGCCCGCGTGGTGTTTTGATAAAAAGTAGCTTATGTTGTTTTTCAGATTTCAGACTATCCATATCCAATTTTGTAACAAACAGCTCAGCAAATTAGCCGTGAAACAAACATTTACACAGTTATAGTAAATTAATTTGAATATTAAGGATTATATTAATGGAACGGTATAGATTTGGGTATAGCATTTGGTTAAAAGAGAGTAGGTATGTTTAAAAAAATTATAAAATATCTGTTTACAGTAGGTATAAGGTACCTATGTATTCCATTAAGTGGCAGAAAGTACCCAGGAAAATTTATTGGTCCTTTATGTCCAAGAGACACTTCCAGGGGCCAGCATCACGTTGTGTACAAAAATATTTTAAAATGACCTAATTTAAAACATTTTTGTACACAACGTTTGCTGTTTTGTTATTATTTGTTAAAATGTGGAGATTGTTTGGACTCGACATTCTCTGATCTCTTCATCCCCTTTTTCGCAATAAAAGGTAGCCTATGTTCTTTCTCAGGGTCTAAAGATTGTCTGTGCCAAATTTCATCAAAATCGGTTGAGAGGTTTAAGCGGGAAAGCGTAACAGACAGACAGACAGACAGACAGACAGACAGACAGAGTTACTTTCGCATTTATAATATTAGTTTGGATTTGGATTGGATTTTTACGAATGTTAAGTAACAAATATTGATTGTAGGTAGGTACTTACCTACTTGTCTCGTGTTATTTTTTTTGTAATGTTTATAGAACCATGCCCATTTGTGCCCCAGTGGTGCCCATAATGTAGATCTTTTAATAGCCCTTTGAGTACTTCTAAAATATCTAGATTGAATGCTATATAACGCGCTGGTTCAAAAGTTATATTTTCATTGTAAATCGTAACTTTTCAATTATGTTTTTTTCATAAAATCGTTTCTACGTGACATTGCTATTATATATTGCCTAGGCGTTTGATTTGTTTTTTTTTTCTCTAGACTGTAGCTACAAACATTCTCACTTATATAATGCCCAAAGTATGTAGCTCTGCCCCCGGAATACCTACAATACTTGTCTATGCCGTACAGTAGTTTTTAATGGTACTTTTGGGAGATCTAGATTTAGTATTAAATGTTTACATAACTTTTGAAATAGCACTTTATAAGACATTCAATCTAGATATTTTAAAAGTATTACCTTCAAAGTGCTATGAAAAGATATACATCTGCATTCTGGGCGTAACTGGGGAAGAGCTCCCTTTTAATTTGGGCATGGTCCTTTTAAAGCCCGGCCCGGACGCTCCCCGGATGCCCTCTAAACTAAGATAAATCCGGGGAAACCCGGACCGATGGCAAATATAGGTAGGTAGGTAGGTACGCAATAAAAATACTGATGAACTCCTCGGCATAAATACAGAAGATGAAAGACGACGACGGGGTCGGCCACGTAAAAGCTGGCAGGACGATCTCACGGCCGGGAGTGGTGGGAATCTGCGAAAGACCGGGATTCTTGGAAGTGTTCGGCGGAGGCCTATGCCTAGCAGTGGGATGATATAGGCTATTAGAAAATATGTTCAAACAATTTGTAGTATTAACTGTTAAGCTCCTTACTGTAAGCTATAAAAACTGTTTAGAAGCAGTAAAAATAACTGCTATGATATCAGTAAACGTTAATATTCAAACAGTTGATATTAACTGTTTAACTCCTTATGGTATGCTACAGAAACTGTTCAGGAGCAGTAAAAATAACTGTTACGATATCAGTAAAGTCTAAATACGGCAATACTAAAAAAAACTGCTTGTTTTAGTTAACGTTAATGTTCATACAGTTGAAATAACTGTTTAGCACCTTACTATAAGCTATAAAAACTGTTTAGAAGCAGTAAAAATAACTGCTATGATATCAGTAAACGTTAATGTTCAAAAAGTTGATATTAACTGTTTATCTCCTTATGGTATGTTACAGAAACTGTTCAGGAGCAGTAAAAATAACTGTTACGATATCAGTAAAGTCTAAATACGGCAATACTAAAAATAACTGCTTGTTTTAGTTAACGTTAATGTTCATACAGTTGAAATAACCGTTTAGCTCTTAACTGTTTAGCTCCTTACTGTAAGCTATAAAAACTGTTTAGAAGCAGTAAAAATAACTGCTATGATATCAGTAAACGTTAATGTTCAAAAAGTTGATATTAACTGTTTATCTCCTTATAGTATGTTACAGAAACTGTTCAGGAGCAGTAAAAATAACTGTTACGATATCAGTAAAGTCTAAATACGGCAATACTAAAAAGAACTGCTTGTTTTAGTTAACGTTAATGTTCATACAGTTGAAATAACTGTTTAGCTCTTAACTGTTTAGCTCCTTACTATAAGCTATAAAAACTGTTTAGAAGCAGTAAAAATAACTGCTATGATATCAGTAAACGTAACTGTTCAAACAGTTGAAATAACTGTTTAGCTCTTAACTGTTTAGCACCTTACTGTAAGCTATAAAAACTGTTTAGAAGCAGTAAAAATAACTGCTATGATATCAGTAAACGTTAATGTTCAAAAAGTTGAAATTAACTGTTTATCTCCTTATGGTATGTTACAGAAACTGTTCAGGAGCAGTAAAAATAACTGTTACGATATCAGTAAAGTCTAAATACGGCAATACTAAAAAGAACTGCTTGTTTTAGTTAACGTTAATGTTTATACAGTTGAAATAACTGTTTAGCTCTTAACTGTTTAGCACCTTACTGTAAGCTATAAAAACTGTTTAGAAGCAGTAAAAATAACTGCTATGATATCAGTAAACGTTAATGTTCAAACAGTTGATATTAACTGTTTAACTCCTTATGGTATGTTACAGAAACTGTTCAGGAGCAGTAAAAATAACTGTTACGAACTCAGTAAAGTCTAAATACGGCAATACTAAAAATAACTGCTTGTTTTAGTTAACGTTAATGTTCATACAGTTGAAATAACCGTTTAGCTCTTAACTGTTTAGCTCCTTACTGTAGGCTATAAAAACTGTTTAGAAGCAGTAAAAATAACTGCTATGATATCAGTAAACGTTAATGTTCAAACAGTTGATATTAACTGTTTAACTCCTTATGGTATGCTACAGAAACTGTTCAGGAGCAGTAAAAATAACTGTTACGATATCAGTAAAGTCTAAATACGGCAATAATAAAAAAAAACTGCTTGTTTTAGTTAACGCTAATGTTCAAACAATTGAAATAACTGTTTAGCTCTTTACTGTATGCTACAATAACTGTTCAGAAGCAGTAAAAATAACTGCTACGATACCAGTAAAGCTCTAAAAACGGCAATACTTACAAGGAACTGTTTGTTTCAGTAGACTTTAATGTTCATACAGTTGAAATAACTGTTTAGCTCTTTACTGTTTTTGCCCATTTCAGTGCACTGTCCGTAATCAATTATTTTAACGTATAAATAAGTTCCCGGAACCGTTTTTTTTTTTACTGTCCAAGAACAGTAGAAAGTCACGTTTTATTTTTTTCAGTGCACTAGTTATAAAATCATTATTATCATCTCTATATTAGAAGAAAGGTGGTTCACTCTTGGATAATATTTGTTTCATCACCATCATAATCAGCCATGAGACGTCGACTGTTGAACATACTCGCAAGGTTACTCTTTCGCACTAAAACTACTGAACAGATTTATGAGAAAACACGTAGTTTATAACTTAAATTAACACATAAGATACTTTTTATCCCTGAATATTTGGGAAATCCGAACAAAACGCGCTTAACTCCACAGACAAAATCTAGTAATAAATTATATAAAAAGCACTCCTTTACTTGAAAACTACATAAAAAACTTCCTTAATTAATATCAATTTAAAACTTCCATCTAAGTACCGCTTTGTTTCAAAACTCGTGATTATTAAGTTGGAACTTAGCTGAATTTTTCAGGTGAAAACTTCGTTCTGGAGAGTTTACGCTAGGTCTAAACTTAGGTTGAAGTTGGTGCCTAAGCACTGTTGATTAAGTTTTTAAAACAAAGACTGCGAGAGCCACGAATAATGCCAACTAAACAAAACTAATCAGTTCACTAAGCGATCAATTGCTTTAAAAATTCATTTGTTTTTCTAGAACGGAATCTTCAATAGCTAGTTTTAAGTGTTATGGCTGCTACATACACACACACACACACACAAATCGACAAGTGTGTATGAGAAAAATCGAACAAACTACAGTTTTTCTCATACAGACTTGTCGATTTATCGTTTCAGTTTTAACTGTACCGACTAATCGTAACGATTTATCGTAAGGTGTGTAGCAGCCATTATTGAAATTATCTTTTTAAAGAAACCACCAAAAACTTAAACACCATTGAACACATACATCAATAAATTCTTCATTGCTGCAGAAGACGAAGTGTAGACAGGCCTCCCACTAGGTGGACCGACGACAACGTGAGAGTCGCGGGCAACCGATGGATGCAAGTGGCGAATTGTCGTTCGACGTGGTAGTCTAACGGGAAGGCCTAAGTTCAACAGTCAAGTGGCTATCTAGGCTGATGATAATGTTCAATAAAATCTTTATTTTCCACGAAAGTTACCGAGAGAACCTTGCATAATCCTTTCGCCTTATCCACGTTCATACATCTGGTCATAAACGCGCGTCAGTTGCTAGCCTTACACACCAAAGCTTGAAGAACATCACTAATAAGGTTACTGCCAACAAATAAATTTGAACCGTTTTAAACAAGACTAATCTAGACCGATTTAATGCGATCCTTCTTCATTACACGCTACAATGTTAAAATGGCTTCATTACATCTGAAATGATGCCTCGTTTAGACGGTACTAGTTAAGATCATAACACTAACTTGTAAGTCGTAGGCAAACAGCGTTGCTGGCGTCAATAGGTCGTAATTCGCGAGCCGAGGGCCTGTGTAAATCTGTTCGAAACTGCCTCAGACCCGCGGGGCCGATTTGATGAGTGTTTGTTTTACTAGCGAGAGAGTAGATGAGACAGCAGTAGTATTGAGAAATTTTGGAATGTCAAAGATATTTAATTTTAATTTTAACGCTGTTTAAATGTTTGGATTATTAAGTTTTAATCATCAAAAAAATTAAATAACGAAAATAATGCAGAACCTAATAAATTCATGAAAATGAAAAATCTATCAGAAAATTTATATTCAAAATCAGACTCCGAAATAAAATATTTGTAGTGTGTACAATGTCATGACTTGAGACATATTATTTTGTGCTTCACTTTTGTCATTAAAACAGTGTCTTTTGTAACTTTATAGGTCATCAACCTGATTAAATGGAAAGAAACAGATAAAATAGGACAGTTATATGCAAAACCAGCTATTCCAGTGTTTGTGGCTGGCTTGGTAATATGTCACTGCTATTATTAGTGCATTACTAGATGGTCTACGGTACTTGATGGGTATAATTTGTTTTATCACCGTTTTTCTGTAGAATAGAAAATAATGACTTAGATTTAGATACCAGATGCTTTATTTATCATATTTCTAGGAAAATGTATAAAATGATTATTGGAGGATTCCATTTGACAGCGTTTAACTGTCTAATTAGTAGCTCCTATTCCAGTACACTAGCGTATGTAAACACAGCACAGAGAATTTCAATGAGAAACCCTTTGGTCGTGGCGGAGGCTGCGCGAGGAGAATCCTAATGAAACTGCTTTGTTGTTTATCGGATACGAATCGAATGTATCAGTCGATCAGACGGGCGCTGCGATTCACGTGAATTACTGCTCACTCCGTGAACGGCTCAAATGTTCACGTTCTTTCAGCTGTCTGAGCTTTGATGTTTGTATGTTTACGACTTTTCTACGTGGTACATTCCGATTGCTTGAATAAACATGATTGGTAACTGTTACCTACAAGGTTATTTATTCAACGGAATATGATATCTATCATAAAAACTAGAAACGAAATGAATCACGATCTCACGACTCGATCCGAAATCAATTTAATATCGAACGCTGAACTTTCCATTATTATTCGACATTTTGATTAGCACTCTAGACTCGACACCTCTTCCGTTCCTATGCAATCTGATTGGCTCGCCACTCCTCAGACAATTTTATTAAAACGGAGATGGCGACTAAGATAAAACTGTATAAAAGTACCATCAATGCCCAGTCCTGGAAAGAAACGTTGCATTTTATATATGTAGGGGACACGGGGGAAAAGCGATGATAGTGTGGGAATAGTTCACTAGATAGCGCAAATATTTTAAATCCAGCGAGTTTCGAACTCGTTTCCGAAGTTGGCCGGAGTTCCACGGAGTTTGTCGAAGTATGTCCGACGAAGCACACTTAATTCTTAACAGGGTGAACCAATTAAAATGTTTCTTGCCGACTGACACGGACAACAATGAAGGATTTTCTTAGAATGGATTATTGTAGTTCTTAATGCGATTTTAGGATTCTAGACGAAGTTTTTCTTTTTATTTTGTATAAAAATGGGTTTATTTTCACTTCCTCGGAGCCTTCACCACCTTAGTCCTTTGAGTGCTCCATTGAAAATCCGTTGTGTTTTGCCTTTGTAGTTTCAGAAATCTACGTGGATTTAGGTTAGTATTGCTTCGATCAATTCAAGGTAAAAAATCTGGGCATTTGTTTGAGTTTTCCTTTATGTACGCAGCGCAATAAAAGATGTTTCAATAAAGAAAGTAACGAGTTTCCTCCATTTCGCTTCCAAATATTTCGACAAGCAACATGTGCTGTTAAAACCGAATATGAAATTGCAAATGGCGTACGTTTCTAGAATAGACACCGTATGTCTTTCTGTGTCGTAATAATATTTGTCTTTTACAACGGTTGTCAGACTTTTAACATTCTTGTGTTAAATCTCTTGAGTGTGGTTACTGAAAGCCTTTTATTATAACGAGTCGCTCTAGTCAAGGCAATCCCCAGCTTGCTGTAAGACCTAGACTTGTATACTAGGCATAAATACTTGGCCCATTACTCTATTTAATGCGAAAGTCGTAAAGCGATTATTACTAACAATTTTGTAACTCAGCTATAACGTTTACTTTGCATTTTTAAGTAACTTTGAAGTTGTTAATCGAAAGTCAATCATAGGAAGTCTTTCATGTCTTTTGACATGGTAATTAATATTCTTTATGACTTTTAAGTGATGGATATTCGATACATGTTTAAGACATACGTGACGTAGAAAATCTGTGATGTTATGTTATAGAAGAAGCGAGCTTGTAAGTACCTAAAGTAAAAGTATTTTGTAAATTATTTATTTATTTATTTCTTTAATAAGTAGTAAATTTCTTTAATACATTTTCAACCTTATGCTTTCGAAATAAACTTGAAAGTCTTTGAAAGGAATTTGACAACGTTACGACTTAGCGACCGACTTTTGTCGCTGTCTAATGTCGAGACTGCAGGGGCTGTATAGAATCAGTTTGCTTCGGTCATTAATCTGCTGCAAAGTTAAGTTATTTTCTAAAATGGACTCAAAAAAGAATAAAAAAGCTAAAACCACCATTTCTTCATCTACAACCGTCTTTTACTAGTTTTACAACAATCACCATACATATGTTGGTAATGGCGCCTACAATATATTTCCACTTTATTCGTCGTAGCGACGACACGCGAAATATTACAAGAGTGGTTGAGTTATGCCGCATCTCCTCTTTCTTGTACTAAATGAGTGTGTTCGAAGTATGACGTGTATCTACATGGTACATGTGTTGTAACAGACACTTAGGTACCTTTTGTACCAAGTTCTGAAGGCCTAGCATGAATTTTCCCGTTTTTTGTTACGTAAACTGGAAATCTGACGTTAATTTGATAGAAAAAATCAGCCCCTCGTTCGTACATTAGAGATGCTTTTTAAAATTCCATGCAAAAATGTAAATAAAATACAGAAATCTTATTTATAGGCCTCTGGTTTTCGAAACGTTGTGTTGTAAAGTAAATGAGTAGAATGATGGTGGTTTATGTGATCGCTTTTAAAAACTGAAATAGAGAAAAAAATATGAATTTTCCTTTTAAATAGGCGGTTTAGTGTCATACTAAAGCTATAATTGCTAAAACATTAAACTAACTAAAACGAAAAAGGTTTTCAAAATGACGACTATTCCTAAATGACTAAAAATCCTATCATTCTACCAAAGCAATTTTATCTCCACCACAAGAGGCATAATAAACGTAGTTTACTCGCAAATACGCTCACTAATACTAAAGATAGCATCAACTACCCCATCTTTCACGGCTCCCCATAACGCAGGGTATAAATTTTCCTGCCCATAGAATATGTTAAACTCCATACATCCGATATACGCCATAACGCGGTAAATATTGCTCGAGCAATATTTTTGCTCATCTATATCTGTTTGAGACACAGTTTCACACTCAATTAGTTGCTTCAAATGTGCTTAAGATTTATAGCAAAGAAAATTAGTTTATCTTGTTTTGATTTGCATAGCTTAGTAGTCATGATTACCGTTTCAATGAATTTGCAATGTGGTTTTTTTAAATAATATAATATATTTGTCAAATGTCTTACGCCCTGTACCCTAAGCCCGAATTTTCACTTTACTTTACAGCGTCTTTCTAGTATTTACAGCGTTTTTGTATGAAAATATGGAACAGCGCCTCTGGTGTGCGAAGACAGAACTATTTTTTTCCTTCAAAATTGTCAATTTGAAATTGTCAAAGTTCCAGTTTACTTTACGTTTCAAATACTGCAAATTCGTGCTAAGGACACTGTTCACATCCTCAGGCGATACTACCTCATCGTCATGCGATTGGCACTTAACTCACTTTTACAATTTCTTTACATGAGTAGTATGAGTACCTACTGGCGCGTCTTTATTTTTGTTTTTTTCCATATTCGCATTTGCAACACACATCACTTGCTCCTTACCAATTAGTTTATCCTATAAATGTCGCCATTTAGTGGTTTACTAACGCACATAGACTATTGCAGTCCACGCGTGGGAGTAGGCCTCTCCGAAAACACCTCCAGTGACCTAAAGTATTTGAACCGCACAATTCACTGCCGTATCCCCAAGTAAATAACACAGGTCCGACATAATTCTCAGGCTTACACGCGACACGACCGAGCAGCGAAGCGCACTACGTCACGAAGGCATGCCCTGCTAACATAGTGGGTAGTTTGGTACTACTCGGTTATCTGGTGATACACAACGCCTAGTTGCTGGTTGGAGCCGTATATTGTGTCATACATCTTAAATTCTCTATTGGCGTAGGTAGGTTAAAACATTGTCTAAGGCCCTTTACGAACACGAATTTAAAGTATTTGACCATTCCCAACAGTCAACACTCGCCCAACTTAAGTATATGGGGTAACTGGTATTTAGTGTACGATACTTAAACACGTGAATGTGCTCATGATAGTCAACAACTTTTACAAACAGAACAAACCTGAAAACTCGAAAAAAAATGTTCTGTTCAGTTCATTTATGTTTGCTTAATGTACTGAACAGCTGATATTTTTTCACGATTTTGGCTTTGCTACCATAATAAAAATTGTTTGATATCATGAGCACAATCACGTGTTTAAGTATCGTACACTAATTACCAGTCACCCCATAATATCGTAATCTCGCTTTGTACGATTGTTCTGTTTTTCCATAACTTGATGCATCGCGGGGCAGATGTCGGTCACCGTAAGCACTGGCTTACGGACGACGAGTAAGCGTAACTCACCAAACCAATAACAAGGCCCGAGTCGACGCGCTCTCCAAGGAAACTGTCAAGCCCTCTATAGGGCCAAACGATTAAAAAAACGCGTGTGAAACGGCGTACAAAACAAATGGGTGCATGTATTCGGTCCACATAATATATTTTATACGGAGGCCTTAGTGTCGGCTTTGTTCTGGCTTCGGCTGTCGATGTTGCCAATTCCAAGTGATTCGATACAGTATACGTGACTCAGTTACGAGCTTTTGTGCTTCTTCATTGGTCTTTGCTGTGTTTAGGAAGTGGAGGTGTTTTTGTTCAACTATATTTTTGTTGATCTATTAGGCATGGAGAGCAGTGGTTGCGGCTAGTCGGCACGAACCCAGCCAGGTGCATAACTTTGTGTTATTTCATCACCACTGTTCTCAAAAAAAGTTGAAAAGAAAACATCGCGAAAAAACCGGCATGTCCTTAAACCAAAAATTCGAAGACTTTATTACTACCTCTTAGAAAGAAAGGAGGTCTGTGTGCCAGCTGTGGGAACATTATAGACTGTTGATGATTATGTATTGCAGTAACTGACTAAATACAACTTATGTGCAATATTGTCGTAATGATCAGTTATTATTAAACGTTACTCATAATAATCTACATCGTCAAGTTCTCTCTACAGAATTTTCTCTGGCACTTACAAGAAAAATATCAAAAGACAGGACATAAGCACTAATCCTAAATTACACATTTCCTTTACCGTTCCATAAAAGCTATTCACCCTGAGAATATAAAGTGGATACCTAGGTCCTATCCTATCTACTATAAACTTAACTTCACTTTTACGACATCTTCGCCAATACGGGGTGGCCTATACGACCACATGGCTTTTAGACTTCAATTTCACTTTTATAAGAGGCTCATAAGCCTGAAGACTATGGCTTAAGACCCCATTACTTAGTGGCACATGTCTGAGAAGCCCCGTACCACGCTTATAGCGCGCTTGTTACATTGTGACACTGCAATATCGCAAGCAATCTTCTTTTATACTCTAGAGCACCTTTTAATGTCATTAACGTTAGCTAAATGTGTCTCTAGACATGATAGTTTAATTTCGAGTCGTATGTAGAATAGATGTTATAAAAGAGCTTTGTTTTTAATAGTTCAGCATCTAATACTGTTTCGGGGTCGCAGTAATGTCTAAATATGTAAATAACGGTGACCCTGAAACGTAAAGGGCTATTGAAAGAGCACCGTGGATTTTAGTCAGTACGAGTCTGACAGTCCCTTCCGCTCTACTTAAGGAGGGGGAGATTGAATAATAATTTAAACAAAAAAAAGTAAAACTTTACAGGCTGTGTTCCAAATTTTTTGTCAAAAATGCTTTATTTTTATTCAATTTTGAAGACCTACTTTCGAGCCAAGTAGGTTAATAACGTTGTTAAACGTTGGCTTGAAAAACATCAGAACAATTTTGTGACTGGCATATTTAGGCTTAAATGTAGCTTTATTATCAAGAAAAGGTTTCATTGTCACTCACTTTTTAAATCCCTTTTCATATCATATGAAATATTTGCTAAATATGAACAAAATTTAAGATTAGTGCCAGTAACCTGAAAATCCTCTATCAAAACAAGCCGAAATACCAAAGAAAATTACTGGTTCTCAGGTTCGAAGCTCCGGAAAACTCGGCCTACGTTTCAGGAAGCTATTCCGTCATATAATAGCTATGATACCGGCCAGTCTCAAACGTACACGGCTCAATTATAGACGCCTCGCCTCGCGGGACGGTCGGCGGGACTGCGGGACGAGCCAGTGATTGCTTTCAAACGAGGCTTAGACGGGAAATTTCGTATTTGTAGCATTCATAGAGCAGATTGTGAAATATTTGAAGACCGGATGATTCAGATTAATGTTTAGTTGACTCTTCGTAGTTACACTAGCTTAATTAAATGCAAAGTTTAAACTCCACAAAAGATCCCTACTAATCAATTACCATTATGGGTGTTGTAGGTGCAAATAACAACCATAATTTTTGGTAACCAGCTTTCAAGATAATACTCAAGCATTTATACTTCCTTGTAACATCAATTCATCATTAATATATTGAAGAATTCCTAAAGAGAACAATAGGTACGTCTATGACAAACTGCAGTCTGAAACTCCTCGTTGTCTTCGCTAATTAAGTCTCTTAGCAGACAAAAGACGTCTGCAATCAAGACGTTCCTAAAACCAGATTAAAATAATGGTTGGTGAACAAAATATTCTAATATGGCGTCGGGTATTCCGTTTTATAATCTCTGTCCATCGTCGCTTTCATTTAGATGGCGTTCGGTGCACTCTCATAAAAATGTAAATAGCCCTCGACGAGGCTCAGCCAGAGATGCTAATTATTTGGAATGCTCAGGCCTGTGGTTTTAGTTTTAAAACTTGTTATTTTTATGCTATTTAGCATGGAGAGACAAAATGCGAGCTTTTCTTTTTCGTTTTTATTCTCGTTTATGGTTGGGTAGTTTTCTTTATGCACTTTTAAACGTAAAAAAATGCTGTTATAACAACTTAAGCTTCATTAAAGTCATTAATGAAGTAATCGAGTCGTAATAGCAATTTTTGAATGGAAATTGGGGTCTTCAAAGTCACCTTAGTAGGTAACTACAATACAGAATTGCGATAAAATTCTTAAAATGGATAATAGTTACGAAATAATTTTAGAGCCTCTATGATTCAGGAACGAAACAGACATTTTATGACTACTAATGTCTTCAAAAACCACTTAACCATAACCAAAGGGTCTACTTAACTATTCAGTTCGCAATATCTCATCATAATCGTAAAGCTACACATTATTCAATTGATCCGCACGCTTACATACAACCGCGGTACGTATACGCGAAGTGCACCCATCACCTATCACTCTCAAATGTTGCATACATTATTGAAGACCAGGAATAATGTATGTCTGCGGAGTTATGGCTGACTACTAATAACAGTTTGTGAACGTGATGGAGCGCTATTGAAATGTCGATTGTGAATGGGTGACGGAACTAAGCTGAGATAGCATCCATTTGTCGTTGTTAACAGATGTTGTTGCGTTGATAAAAAAAACAACTTCGCTTGTACTCGATGCTATTTCATGTCTCTCTCGTTATAAACAATGAACAGTCTCTTATACCTACCTTCTTTTCTTTTCCACAAAAAGACCAATGGTCGCTCGTCTAAAATTCGTTTGTGAAACTAGGTAACCAACTAATAGAAACGCCTCGCTTGCGTGGCCGTGGCGTATCCGTGGAACAAGCGTGCCGGTAATTGCACGGCCTGGCGTGTGACGTAGTCGCCTCACGAGGTTCGAGGCGGCCTCGCATACAACGCGTTCTTATTTTAAAATGCGGTGCTCGGTGCCTCGAAAATGATGGAGTGTGGTTACGGCTTTAAAGAGGTATGCTCATGAAAGATTTTGAGACTACTTCGAGATTTTTGCGTCGATGTTACAGGCAGGTGAGTTGCGTCGATGTTACAGGCAGGTGAGGCACATTTAGATGAAACTGTAAAAGCCGTCTGGAAAGCCTCCTGTTACAGGAAACTTTACAGACTCTTGTACTTGTTTTAATCGAAAATCTATGTAGGTACTTTGAAATTTAATTACTAGTGAAGTCTAAATATAAAATTCATGACATGAACTAAGTAAGTAAGTAGATTAAAGTTAGGAAGCCAAACCTATTAATAGTTCCAAAGTAAACAGGTTGATATTGACAGGTAAGAGAAACCCTCTAAAAAGCTGCTCGTTTACAAGCACAGAGCAATCTACATAATATAATTAGAACGCCTCGCCAGTCCCGAATTGATAAAACGTACCCTTTTTTAGCAAAAAAGCGCCGAATCTCGGAAAACACGGAATTTTCCAATAGAATTTAAAGTGGATTTCGGTACCCAATTCATTAGTGTGGTCGGACCTTTCGGTAGCGTGTAGGTAGGTACAGTGGTACCGATTTGTGAATGTATTAGCTTCACTGGATGTTTATTGGAATTGCTTTGATTAGTACAGTGGAACGACGAAAAATGTTTCTGTTGTTCATCTCATCGTGTCTACTGCTGGACAGTCGTTCAGAGTAATTGTGTAACACACTCGCATACCCGCTACTAATTATTTTTGTCAATTCAACAACGTTAATTGCGCTTCTGTTTTCTGTTGACAGTCTACATTACGAAAGATTTATTTAGTACCTAAACCAGGTTCCTAAACTGTGCAGTGCTACTGCTGATGCGCCGTAGAGAGTACAGAAGGGTGCCGTGAGACGCTGCTGATGTTGATCAATCAATCTCCAAATCGAATATACCTGCATCTAAGATTATTTCTATGCAAAAGGCTCACCAGAAAGAAGAAGAAACACTCATTAAATTTCTTTATACCTGTTCCAGATTGACGTATTCCGATTACGTGGAGTTTTCAGCCAGATATCATTGTCATCTGGTTTAGACTTAACTAGGGCTCCTTGCCTGTGCTGCGAACTATGAACATTTAAGAACCCCTAACTTACTTACTACTTGAGCATAATGTTATAATTTTGATGGGATTCAGCAGAAATGTACCAAAACAAAGCCCAAAATACATTTTTCGAAGAAAATCCAAAACACATTTTTGGTTAACCCTTAGGATCCTCATGATAGCTTCTATACCTATCAATATGGTCCCAAAATAGGATAGGTCACTGTACAGCCTCTTAGAACTAACTAGAAACCGTTCTGAACAGAAGCCTTTTCCTATTTGCAGTTAAATCGAGCCATAAGTTACACTTTTTTGCAAAAATGTGAGGAAAAAAGTTTGAAGGTTTCCCGTTCAGACACATTTATTTTTATTTATTTATTTAGAAAAGGCACTTCAACGACTTACTTACACAGACACAAATAAAAATCACAGACAGTATGGTTTAGTGAATATGTCACTTAAAGAAGTGCACAGCACTCACAAGTAAAAACAGTCAAATCCAATGAGATAAAAAAACAATGTCAAGAATTAGAAATTAAAAAAAAGATATCAATAACACAAAATTTAGGATAACTAAACAACATACAGTAGATTAAAATACATTGGATTAAAAAAATATTTAAAAAAGTCAGTTGTCAGTTTAATAACATTATTAAAATTAAATTAAAAATTAAAAATCTAACTACAATAAAGGTCAAAGAAATAAAAGAAATGTAGTCAATGCAACAATCAGACACTGTCTCGAGACTCAGAGCCGGTTATGAGCCTCTTTCGGTATTGACGGATGGAGTTCGAAAAGATGTCGATGCTACTGGCACGTTTGGCTATATTATTATAACTATCCATATATACACATCTGAGATTCAAGCTGAAAAATCTTGAAACTTGGCTTAGCTTAATACTGGTGTAAATAATACTTATAAAGTTGCTGAATGGGTGCTGTATTTAAACTAACAATTGATAACTTTACGTTAGTTTATAATTTATATCGGTGTAGGTATCTTTGTTCGTAATTAATTAACTACAGAATCTGCCTGCCCGAATCTATAAGATGTCCAAACATCTCCAATCCAGAAGCAACCATCAAAAGCAAAGGAACGGGATTTGGATTTGATTTTTTTTTTTTTTTTTAGCGCGATAAAATCATCAAATGAGTCCTCCAACCCCTTACTGTCAGACTTCTACTGACTAAAATCCACGGTGTCCTTCATAGCCTGTTATGTTCCGGGGTTACGGTAAGGGAATAATCCCGCGACCCCGGCAGACTTTGGCCCTATGAGATGGGGGCCCCGTCATTATGCTGACGCTCTTTGAGGCGCGCGTGGGACACAACGCGCCGTCGACCCGGGCATGGTCCTTGGTCGGGCAGCGAGTTGCCCTTTACTCGCTGCCCGCATGCCCGCGCCTACGGTGGCCGGAGATCATCAAGCGACGTCTGTCGCCGTGGGCGCCTACCACTGCGGCTGGGGCGGAGGGAGGACGCTGTCCTCTCTCGCTCGCGGCCCGCCTCCATTTGGATTGAGATTGAATAATATTTTCAAGCTAAATTCAGTTAAATTAATTATCTCAATTCACATTGTTGTCTTTTTGTGCAACGATCTTTTTTGGTAACAGAATAAGAAAGATCTCAGAGGCTAAGTGTGATTTTTAGGTATATATCTATTGAATATAGGTTACTGTTTATGTAAATAAGTATAAATAGTTAGTATAACAGTATTTTTCTCTATGGGTTTAGAATTCCGGGAACATAAAACGCGTCCTCGCGAGCTAATGTAGCGGAAACATCGAACGCTTGCAGATCTGTTCAGCCCCCTTTATCGTAGCCGTGATGTCGTTTTATCCCGATTTATGTCCCGTGGGAGTTATATTCGTGAACAGTGTCACCCGCTTTAACTCGAAATATATATTGGCCAGCACTGCTTAAACCGATCACATAGAAATATTACATTTTCACATAGAAATATTTCGTTTGACTGGCCTGTTGGTCTAGTGGTTAGTGACCCTGACTGCTATGCCGGAGGTTTATTATTCGATTCCCATATATTACGTTATTATATTTGTGTAGATGATGTACGATCATTAGCTGTTGCCAGTGTACAGCTAGTATACTATAATATGTATCTATGTTACTACAATATGTAAGTATTTAGTGTTGTGTGGCATCGACAGTCGAGCTACACGATAACTGAAAAATGCTTGCACTGACTGGACGTTGTCCACTCAAATCTGTGTGGAATATTATTTCTTCGTGTAATAGCCAATCTTGGACACCAACCTGTATGTTACCTACTCGTATGACTTTACCAATATAATGTATGGACTTTAAAAGAGACTGTGACCTCTGAGTTTGTTTCGGCTGTTACTTCTCAGAGTAGCCAGGTACGAAACACCAGCCTCATTTAGTTTGTAAAACGACAATAAGTAAAATTGCTCACGTTGTCACTTTGCATAGGTATATTAAATACTTTGATGGTCCAGGCAGAAGCTATAACTTTTAAAATTAATCCTGTATCAAATATTTGACAGGTCCACTCAAGTCTGTGGCCCAGTGGTCTTCGGCCCCGATCTTGGACACCAAGTTGTAGGTAACGTGGGTTCGAATACGACTTGGCTTAGGCGCATGTGTACTTTAAAAGTGTACCTCTGACTTTGTTTCGGCTGTTTCTTCTTAGAGTAGGTACGAAACACCGGCCTCATTTAGTTTGTAGAAAGACTACAACGAGTAAAATTGCTCACGTTGTTACTTTGCATAGGTCTATTACATACTTTGATGGTCCAGGCAGAAGCTATAATTTTAAAATTAATCCTGTATCAAATATTTACGATAACTTTTCTTAGTGCCTTACTAAAATAGTAGTGAAAATATTCCGTCACATCAAAAGTGTACTTTGGTCCTCCGGGCGGTATTATGACGGCTCTCAAATGACGGCCAGCTTGAGCCGTGTTGAGTGTCCGCCATATTGCGTCTTATTGCACTTTCATTTGATAGCGGTTTTCTTATTTTAGAATGAGAATTAATGTATTTTTGAGAAAATGGTACATACGCCAGCACATCAACCTACCTGAATCTGTCGAATTTCTTTTATAGATTTTCAACCTTATCACAATAGTGGAAGGTTAATGTTTGATCGGTAAAATTTAACAGATTCGGGTAGGTTGACCTGCTTGCGTCTGTACATTAAGATCACATTTTATAATACATAGTTTCACATAAATTACTAATATCTAGTTGACCGAGCTTTGCTCGGTTTTTAAAATGTCTATATATTGGGAACCGAGCTTTTCTCGAACCTGGGACCTTGATAAATCGATTCCTTGAGCCGAAAAACCCCTAATCTGTAACTTTCATGAAAATCTTTGGAGCCGTTTCCGAGATCCTGATTATATATAAATATACAAGAATTACTCGTTTAAAGATATAAGATTGATTTGATTTTAATTTATCGTTACTTATCCTAAAATATTTAATTTGACACGTCTTGTTGAATGTCGAAAGATTGTATAAAATACGTTGTTTTTTTTAACAAGGCAACATTGTTAAAAGTGGCTTGACAAACAAGCCGTAAACTCTTCGAATAAAGTAAAAATTCTATATTTTTATTTTGACAAGTTTGAAACCGCCAACCACATGCTGAAGATGTATTCATGAAATTCAACACATTATAAATTCTATAACCAAAAACAGCTGCCACATTTGGTTTTATTTACGAAATACATTTATTATGCGCAGTCCGACTGTCAACTAATGATATTCTCAATGTTGTTTCAGGTACACGCCACAGTCACAGCTCACGGTCAAATAATTTAAAGGACTAGCCACGGCGAATATGTAAATATTGTGTGCTTTAATATTCATTTTATTTACAATTTCTGACAGCGGCTGCCAAATGGAAGCTTCACGAATGTTTGTACTAATTAGCAGGTCCTAAGTCACGCGCCGTGAACATAATGTAACTGTTGTACAGACACATTCACAACTTGCTGACTTACGCTTCTATTTCAGAATAGCAAATCATTTTAAACTGTTTAGTTTTGCTGAAATAAACGTAAAATTTCAGCTGATTATAAACTTCTTGCAAATTGAGGAAGAACGAACGTAAAAATAGGATTTCCATAAATACTGTATTTGAGAAGCATTACGGACCAGCCAGAGAAGATTATGTACTAAATTATTTTTATGTAAGGCTTTAAGGTTTTATTTAAACCTTTAATTATTATTTGCGGTACGGGAAGACGCCTGCTGGAAGTGAAATATATTTGGATTAACTTCAACGAATATGAAACATTAATATTCACGTACCTACAAGTCATATCAAACTGAAACTCTGAACACCGAAAACGATTATTATACAGCCTCCAGCCTTCAGGCAGTCTAGGTAAATATCTGCAATTGACAATGAATATTCAACAATGTGGAACAACAATGGGCGCCATACGTATTCATACAATTCACATCTAAAACGAAAGGAGATTAGAGCATTATAATAAAGCTGGGAGACGCGGCTAATTCGACGGCGTCGTTAATATTGAACGATCCATTCCGTCTTAACGCAAGGATTTGAATGCTTAATTATTTGCTTATTAATTAACCAAGACCGTATTCTTCACAGACTTTGCGCCGAGTTAGTCTGCAAGACTGTACTCGTAGCTATTGTGGAGCCGAGCCCAGACTTGTTAAGAAAAAGTTGCTTTTAATTTTTAAGTGCCATTTGATTTCATTTTCGTGTCCCGAAGTAAAGAGTTTGAGAGGCGAAATGACGAAATGGCGGCGTCGATTGTTAAGAAATTGGAAATGAATAACACGTTAAAGGAGGCTTGCAATACGAAGATCATCGAAATCTAGGAAATCAATATAACATTAGAGCTTAGCGAGCCACTGTTACGACGGAACTTAACTTTTTGCGGAGAAGGAAAAACATGATTCCGAAGGATAAATGGAAATACGTCGGAAAATTGTTGTTATAACCGAGCGGCTCGTAATCCGATTCCGAACGAATATGTTCGTACGCATATTTTTTCTACATCTACTACATTAAAGCATCGACACGGAACATATTTGATAAAGTATTATGATATAGTATACCTAAAGCTGAAATGGAAAATATTCGATGACAAATTTTGCATGCTGAAATAATGCAAAATATTTTAATAAAACATTGTTTCACAAATATTTATATCCCTTGTTATCACGCTGCGTAGGTATTAACAAATCGAGTTTGGTCCTATACTCTATGTAACAGAAAATTATAAAGTTACGTTGACGAAGCAAAAATAAATTCAATTTTCACAAGGAAATTGCTTATGAAATTGTGTAATTATATTAAAATTTGTCTCGGCACGTCCCTCTGTGCGTGAAACAGACGCCTTTGAATTTAATATTAAGTAGGATCATCGGGTTTCACATAAAACTAAGATTTTATGCTCCGTCCAGATTGTTAAAGTGCTGCAACAAGGGTTGGATTACCCGGAAAATGTTTTACATACATTTTAGCAATACAGAGATTGTAAAATTGGAGATTTGCAGCGAGAGTTTCCTTTTATTATTAGTTAGTTGCCAGGGAAGTCGTTCTCTTAGAAGCTTATTTGAAAACACGAGTTTTAATACGAGTATAAGGTAGAGCAAACATTCCTTGATGACCACTATCTTTTTAATGTGAAAATGTTCAAATATATTGATAATATTGTGAAAATTTATCTGTTAATCTCTTTGCATTCAATAAGTACTAGAATAAGGCTGAAACAGTATTAAAAAATAAATAAATAACGTGGGAAAGAATATAAAATACGAGTATAGCAGCACATTGTAACAAGAAAAGGAATCAAGAGCTCAATGCGACACAAAATCAAAATAAGGCAAACAAAGGCTCAAGTCAGTGCCATATTTAATACCTGGATTATCGCAACGAGGCACAAGGCGCATTCGACTTGCCTCGATTAGATTAAAATGAAATTGTCTTCCGATTCCAAAGGCTTAAAGCATTAGTCTTTAATCTTTGCCAGTTGACGTCTTAATTCCTGACGTCATTGTGTTTTGTTTTTGGTATGTTTGTAATTAAAGGTGTGGTAAAGACCATTCAATTCGAAAATCTTCAGGGTACTAACAATCTTATTGTGAAAAATATTCGGTTACCCCATTAAAATTTTGAATCGATTTTCCTTTTTGATTCTATGGAGAAACTTGATCAGTTTGATGGTTCTTTAAAAATGTCTACTGTCCAAACCTTTCTGTAACAAAAATGGAGGATTTACAGTGACCAAACATTTCGGACGCACGCTGTATTAAATACCAAACACAACTCGAAAAGGTATATTTACAAAAGGGATAAAGCTACAAACATTGTGTGTTTGTTTTTTGTTAATGTTTTCAGCAATCTAATGTTCTTGACAGCTCAGCGTTTAATACTTATTTATAGAAATATTACGGGTTTTATTAAAACGTCGGTTTCACAACGCTCTTTAGCTTAAGGTCGATGTAATTTTTCGTGAATAATGTTGACGGAGTTACGAAAATGTAAAAATAAATAGATCACACGTTTTTGCGAAGTATTAAAAATAAGAAAGGTTTTTTCGAAAAATACAGTGCTCTACGGCTTGGCCACAACTTACACGTTTAAGCGGGATGCAATAGCGAACCTAAATAATGTCACAAGTTGCTAACACTACTAATTTGTGACGACGAGACGATACGACACATGAAAGTAGTGACGCGCGATTTTGTCACTTGACGCGAGTTGTCTTGCTGGTCGCTTCACCAGAGACGCGAACAAGGCCTTAACAATTTAGATTCTTAAACAAAATAGGACAGTTGACCCAAAAACCTAGTCGTATTAGCGAAATAAACCCATACTGTAATGAAGTTTGATATTTGACCGAAGGTGTATATTTTCAGGACGCACGGGGCGAATGAAGCCTCGTCTGCCAAAGCAATTCCTTAAAAAGATTCGCTTCAAAGGTACGTCAGTAGAGGGCGCCTGTAGAGCCGTGTTGTGTGTTCTTTTCATTTTTAGCTCGCCTTTGTACTCACTCTACTGTATTGGGGTGTTTTTTGCGATGCGATTTTGTGTTTAGTTCATAATTTACTTGCTTGTTGAATACTTTTGTTTCGTTTTATATTTGGTCTTGCTATAGATCTTGCTATGTAGTATCTCATTCATTATTTTTCACGTCTATTGGTATACGAAATAAATGGAAAAAAAAAACAAAAGAAAGAGAAAACAGTTCTGTTTCATTTGATACTGTTTTAAGCAATCACGGTTTGTTTCTAATAATTTCACTTACGGGATGTCTTCCACGATCAATTATTTCTTTGAGTTTAAGTTTGATGGAACTATCCGTCTGTTAATTTAGTTTCATTTATGGCTGATTTTTCAATCGTCAGATAACTTTTATCCGTGGAATTAAAATGGCGGTTTGACAGCTTTATCTATGGAAAATATGTCAAACTGTTATTTTAATTCCTCTGTTAGAAGTAGTGGAAGAAGTATCTGACTATTGAAAAATCAGCCCTTATATGTTCCTAATACCTTGATGAATTGCACAAAAAAAAACAACAGTAGACGTGACAGTAACAGTTTGAATAATTCAAAATGGCCGTTGACAGCTGCACATACATCTAAAAGCCGCGGGTTTGCCTAACTTGCGGACATTTTGTCTGTTAGTTTTATATCTTCATACAAATGAGTTTCATACCAAACTTCCACTGTTTCTGTGGGATACTTTTATATCTATCTATGTACGTTAGTGTGTGTTATAGATTTCATGTGTGACCTTAATTTTTAGTATTTAGTTGAATGTGTGTGTAGATCTTACTTTTAGTCTAGATTTTTTTTGGGTCTTAAATAATTAGTTGTTAAGACATTTATTTGCGGGTCCTTTACGTTTTTGTGTTTTTAAGCTGTAATTTTAGTTTTACTAAATGTATTCTTATCTGATGAATTTCAGGTCATAAATTCTTTCAGTTTCACACTAAATAAACAATCAACAGTGTTGAAAAATTAATGACTATTTATTCTGTATTTTCATCGCGCATAATAAGCAATTTATCACCAAAATAAAATATTAGTCCTTCATGTTCTCGAGCGCTGAAAATCCAGCAGGGCGCTTTTATTTAGGCATTCATTTAGGTGCTCCTTAGAATTAGTGAAAACTGGCATAAGACCTTAAGATTTATGTTGTGGAAAAGTATGGGTAATTTATGCAGACCTTAGGGCGAGGCTTATCTTCGGACCTCACGTAATCGCCACATAATAAACTGTTTCTTTCGGGTAGATCGCCTCTTTGTTCCTTATCGCAAAGGTTTAGACTTGGTTTGCTTTACGCACTGTTATTGTGCACAGCTTCACTATAGGTATTGTTAGGACATGCTTCGAGTTTTTCATTAAAAGAAAATGTTTTTACTAAATTAAAAAATATCATCATTCACACAATTATGTAAAATGCCATAACTTTTGGCGCGTATCGTAACTATCGTCGCCATTTTATTTTATTCTAATACAACCATAGACAATTTCACAACTTTTTTTAAAACAGCAACCTCGTGTCAGTATCAGCCACGCTGCCATTTAATATTCATTCATCCCTTTTCAACAAACTGTCGCAACCAAAAACAACTGAAACAAACCCAATCAAATGCCATTAACTGATCCCAAATACCACATTATTCTGATAAAAACCAAATCTCCCCACAATCACAAACACAGGAACTCACTAGCATACATTAATAATATATCATCGGTTGGTACAAAATCAATTTGGTGACCACTATGAGCGGCGAGAGGGTTAACTCGGTGTGCAAATATTGGTCGTGCCATCCACGGCGCGCGACCGTGCCGTGTCCGGACCGTGTTTCATGTCAGCCGTGCTGTTTGCCGGTCATTGGAAATGTATGAAATTTTGGGGATTAAGGATAATTAACAGTCCTACTGCAGAGCAATTGCAAATCAAAATTACTTTTTATACAGAAAATGTAAGAGGTTGGTTTACTGTAGAGCCAGTACCCTTAGCACGAGTTTTCACTATTTTACTTTACAGCGTCTTTCCTGTACCCTTAGCAGCGTTTCTTCTATGAAAAAATGGAACAGCGCCTCTGGTGAGCGAATAAGGAACTAATTTTTTCCTTGAAAATTGTCAATTTGAAATTTAGTCCAGGCCGCAGAAGGAATTTCGTTTGCAAAATATGAGGACCGCAATCTGTTTTATGAAGTATGCAAATGGGTTCTTGGATTATTTAAAAAAAAAAACCGGCCAAGTGCGTGTCGGGCCACGCACAGTGTAGGGTTCCGTAGTTGCCCATCAAAATATGCGAACTAACTAACTAACAAAACCTACCTATCCCCAAAAAACATACCGTAAAAACATACATATTAAAGCTGTAAAAATAAAGTTGACAAACTTACATTTGCAGTTGAAGTACATATTCTCCGATACATTTTGTTTAAGAAAACCTATTTTCCAAGTACATTTTATAAGTTGGTCGATTATTACTCGTAAAGTTGTAAAGCCTACTTAGTCATGACAATTTTCTTTTAAACTTCGTTATATATACTACTATTGTGAATTTTTTCACACCCCCAAACATAACCGTTTAGCTGGTAGAGGGGGGGGACACTCGAATCGAGCAAAATTTAGCACTTTAAAGCTTAATATTTCACAAACGAATTTTTTTATCAAAAAACTGTAAATGGAAACTATCATTATTTTTTAAAGGCCTATTTAATGATACCCCACACAAAGGGGTACGCGAGAAAAAAAAAATCCTCACTGTACGTGTAAGTTCAGGAGGTACCCTAAAAAAAAAAATTTTACGAGATTTTATTTTACCACTTTTTCGGCACAACAAATCCGCACATTTACACCAAATTACAGCTCTCTAGCACTGTGCGTCTCTGAGCTAAACTGCGGACAGACGGACGGACGGACGGACGGACGGACGGACGGACGGACGGACGGACGGACGGACGGACGGACATGGCGAAACTATAAGGGTTCCTCGTTGACTACGGAACCCTAAAAATGCATGTTGCCAGTGTCTGGAGTGGTCCAGAAATTTATAAAACACTACCGCACTACACGAAGTAAAATGCTTTCCTTAAAACTTAATCACCCCTTTTCACCAATTTAGGGGGCGATTTTTGAAAAACCTAAAAACACGTGTTTGATTATTTTTGATCTAATTTCTATATACCGGGTTTCAAATTCATCGGTTAGCACGTTATGATTTTCCCATACAAACTTTAACATCGATAGAGTATCATTGGAGGGTAGTTTTAAAAAACTTATAATGCTCATTGTCACCCCCTTAAAGGTGAAATCCTTTCTTGGTGCTCACCTACATGATAAATTGCAACTACCATCCAAAATTCAGGTTATACGTTTAGCGCTTTAAAATCCTTCCCTTTAAACTTGTATACCCCTTTTCACTAACTTTGGGGGTGATTTTCGAAAAATCCAAAAACACGTGTTTTATAATTTCTGTTTTCGTATATAAATACTGATTTTCAAAGTAATCGGATCACGCGTTATGAGTTTTCCATACAAACTTTGACATCGACTAGATCACTAATGGAGGGTAGTTTTAAAAAACTAATAGTGCTAATCTTTTTTATTTACTTGTGTTCTAATTCATGACTAGTTTCAAATGTATAAACCCAAGGAATAGAATTTTTCATACAGAACTTTTCACCCCTTTTCACCCCTTTAGAGTACGATTTTCACAAAATCTTTACGATTTTGCCCCCCTAAATAGTAGACTGCAACTATTGTCCAAAATCCAAGTTTATACGTTTAGCGATTTCGGTTGTAGGCGAGTCTTTCGACCATACCCTGTTCTTTTAAATATATAGATAATTATGTATTCATATGTTTTTCTACTATATTTTCCAATAATTTTATCAAGGTCTCGTCATAATAAAGCATAATTAGTATGTAATGCCGTATCATAAGAAATTTATTCTTAACAAAACCCACAAATATCAACGTTTTATTGATCTGAGACTTAACAGTGCGGATTTTTTTTTGGACCACTATATTTGCTGGCAACATCAAAAATATATATCTTGACAATCCTAAAAATATATTACAAAACTCAAAACTCGGTCCTCATATTTTGCATACGAATGTCTTCTGGCGGCCTGGTCTAATTGTCAATGCTCCAGTTTACTTTACGTCTCAAATACTGAAAACTCGAGTGCTAAGGGTACTTTTTGAAACTATTTAGATGGTCGATTTTATTAAAAACTAATAACACAAATATGAGAAACCGACTATGTTACTTTGACTTTGGCAGAAATTCCTAATATTTCTGCAAAAAGTTGCAAAACAGTGACGCGTGCCTAATTACTTTTTAAACCCATCAATTGTTCGTGGAAACCCACAGATTTATCCGTTTCCCATGGGGAGAAGCCGACATTTATCCCGCAATATGTAAACGAACTTCCAATTATTGCTTAAAGATATATTTACCCGAAATATTGAAACGAGTATGTTTGGCCTACACAAACAGGCAGTGGGAGATCCCAGTCGCCTTTATAAATACGTAGATAAGGATAAATAGAGCATGCGTAATAAATGTGAAAGGGCTCAGTCGTTGCATCCCACAGCCCAAGTTGAGAGCGGTTGCGCGAACAGTGTTTTCATACGAGACACGGTAAACCAACTTTTCAGTATCTTGCTTTGACAAGTAGCATCTGCATTAATGTCATTTCCTTTTGAATATGAAATTCTGACGAAACTGTTGACTGTATATTTCATTAGAATTTGAGTTGATATTCAACATGATATACCGGTTTAACCCAGGTGTAAGTGTACCTACAAAACCTGTAATTTCCGAGATAATTATCATGCTTAGTATTTTCTGAACTAAATATGTACGGGTTGGCTTTTACATAATATTTATCGTATATGCCTACCGAGCATTTTATTATATGGACAAAAATTGACGCTTCTTCCTTTTTGTTTGTTGTTTTTCTAAAAATGACTGGTAACATTTGTTCAGGAGAAGTCTTTATTTAAAATCCAAGTAAACAAACTGCTCCATTCCTATGCTCTTAACACATCTCGTAAGTCACAGCATCCTAGTCGAGATATATGGAGGTGATCTAAATACTTTTTATGGCTATTTTCTCGTTCACGAGCCCTCACTTAATATACGACGATGGGTTCCGTCGAGTTATGGGCTTAAATGTCGCCCCTAATAGATTGAAATTGTCACTTTTATTGATGGGCCCTTTTCAATTTTACATTACCACCCCATTGAGGGCAGGTAAATGGAACTCCGATGACCGGTAATGATGATTGAACGGTTCAAATGTTTCTGACCTTATTTTGTGTGAAATAATTTGGTTATTTTCATCACATTTTTCAACAATGAACAATGCACTCGTAATGTTTATGAATTTATCGGGAACTACATAATTATTTACATTGTATTTGAAACATTACTTTTATCATAAATAATGGAAATAATATGAATACTAAATTTAACATAAAATTATATATAATAAAAACTTTTTCAAAAAAAATGTAACCGCCTTCAAAAACAACCACAAAAAAGTGTAAAATAATCTACAAAATAACTTTTCTTTCGGAAGTCGGTGCCTTTGTTTTTTTTCTTTTCATTGTCTTTTTAGCCACCGACTTCCGAAAAAAAAGTTATTTTGTAGATTATTTTACACTTTTTTGTGGTTGTTTTTGAAGGCGGTTACATTTTTTTTGAAAAAGTTTTTATTTTACTCTTTTAGTTGAAATATTCAACCCGAATTCTTGTCAAGAACATTATTCTCTTACATGTGCACTATAATTTTGTAATCCTTCGCACCAGTACTTACATCACTCATGTACACATTAAGCTAATAAAATTCCAGATCTCAAAAATTACTAAACCGATTTTGATGAAACTTGCAGTATTCTCTAAGTTAAATGATACCTAGTACAACAAAAAAAGAATTACTTAAATCGGACTTGTAGTTCCGGAGATATGCGAACACAAAGTAAATCAATCGATGCCTACTCCTTACTGTTAAGGAGTTGTACCTTCCATCATCAGGTCATCCACCTGAGATGATGATTATCAGATGCAAATACTTGAACAGCTTTAGAAAATATATGAAAATGGTACTATGTGCCTATAAAATTTGAAGGTTGCCCTCGATTTCCCTAGGATCCCATCATCAGATCCTGACCTGGTGATCATGGGACCAATTGGAAAGTATACCCTTTCAAACAAAAGAAAAAAATTCCAAATCGGTCCAGGCGTCTTCGAGAAATCGGGGAACATACATAAAAAAAAAAAAAAAAAAAAAAAAAAGATTCCGAAGAATTGAGAACCTCCTCCTTTTTTTGAAGTCGGTTAAAAACAAAAAAAACATGTCTTGTCTTGACATAATTTAAAAAAAAACATGATGGCAAAAGGCTGTCAAAATGCTTCGCGCTCGTCTGAACTCAGCATGGTTTCAGCCGATAATTTTGTCAGCATAGCTGACTGTTCAGCATTTCTAGCCAGATTTTGTATCGGCTAACCGTACCCATTAAATCAACTACTTATGTCCCAGCAGTGGTTAGCTTATCCATCTACTTTTGGACTCCAAAATGAAAACGAAAATTTCGTAAATAAATTCTGTCATTTAATAACGACCAGTTTCCCAAGTTCTTAATATGAATTTTGCAATCCAATGCATTAAATTGCACAAAGAAATCTGCACAAAGTGAGTGAGACTACCGCTGGTTCCAATTATTCATGCACATCGATAACTTCTTATTGTCAGACCATTGGGACCGATTTCATACGCTGACGTTTTTAACCATTCATTAAAAATGTAAAACCTGGTGCAGACGGAAGCTCGGTTTGTCAACATTTGTAATTTAAAAGTTTGTTAATAAATAGTTCCCGCTGTGTGTTGCTGTTTGCCGCTCGCGACACATTTTAATTAATCAAACGTTTTGCAATCAGCATCGATTCATTCGGTCACTCATATTTTATTTCGTGTTCATTGGGTTTTGATGAATAGCGTGAATTTTAAACAAAACTTTACCTAGTAAAAGTACCTAATTTACCTTTTTATAATAATTAAATGAATTTCCAAATAAAAGCACTCCATTGGGTTATTTAGGATGTATAGAATGTTGTACAAACGCCAACACATCAGCCTACCTCAATATCTGTCAAAATTCTTTAAGGCCACGTAATTCAGAATCAACCTATTTTTGATTCAACGGCAAACAATCAAATATTCGTTTTTCGATCTGAAAAAAATGTATGTTATAGTTCAATAAACTGTCTATGTTATTTTCCAGTTGAAAACGCGATATTTATAACTTGACTCGATCAAAAAAAATCGCGAAAATAGAATTTTTTTTAACGTTTTTTGAGTGGTACTTGAAGTAGATCAAACTTTTGGTCCTGAAGAATATATCAATAAATAGGTAATGATGTTTGTCAGAACTTTATCAGGTTACTTTTTCATTTAATAACAATTTTAATTTATAAAAAGACGTCAATGTGTTTGGGCACATACGCCGTTTTATTCTAAGCACACATTCACTATCGTCCTCTCATCTTTTGCCTTTCAAAAGTAGTGTCATCACTGTCGCTCGTTGACGAATCAGTCAGCCAGCGTGGCTCTTACAGACTAGACCTATGACACTTTTTTTCTGATCGGGGCTGTCAGATTTTCGTAATAGAAAAATTGGAAATTGAGAAATAGATAGCGTAGGCTTATTGATTATTCAAAATATGTTTAGGCATATATACGCTGTGTTTAATGGGACCTGATTAAACGGACATGGCTGTAAAACAGACCTATAAACTTTCTATTTTCAATAACATATTATTTTCATTAATAAATATTGAAAAGAAACCGAACTTACTGAATTTAATTGCAGGTTTCTGACGCACAGACATTCTTGATGTACGGAGCAAATAAGGGATTTGAGAGAATGAGAATTTTAGAATACGTATAATATACATTACGAATTGTTTCTATCAATATAATAAATTACTCACAGGTACCTATATCAATGTTATCGTGATATCGTAGTACGGTTCTTGTTCATCGTTCTGCAATATTTTGCATTCTCCATCGTCCAATACTTTTGGATCTATATAACTTTTCACGTGAACTATTCTTATTAGTACTGAATTTCAGTCAACAATAATTATGTAACTGAAAACAACCACTAATGGTATCGAATTGCAATATAGGATAAGATGCACTTCACTTTTATTATTATTTATTTCATTTCGTCAAAGATTTATAACAATTTCGAAGAAACAGGATTAAAATAATTAAATGAAAATTACTGTATTGTCAATATTTTGAATACTTCAAGATTACATGTCACCCATGTCACCTACAAATAAGGAGTAACACCCACAACGCTGTTAAATATCGCATAAAGTTCCATTCTCACTAGCGCTGTTTTTTGGACGTAAAAAAACGCAGAGTTTTAACAAAAAGGTACATAAAATTGAACTTAACTGTCACCGCCTAGCATTTAAAATCAAATGGAGTTTGAACAAAAACGCCGCGTTTTATAATCGTTGACGTTTGAACAGATACAATATGGGAATACATTTTTTTCTATTTCCCATGCCCAGAAAAAAAACACTTGTGCCATTGGCCACAAAGTACTGCGAATGCGATGAAAAATCGGTGGTTGTTGCTCAGTCTCACCATGTGTTCAGTACAAGTTGTTTGTCGCTCTATTTAATTTTTTTTTGCGACGTGGTTGAAAATCATAATTATCTAAGACCAAATGTACAATATTGTTTTTTTTTTAAAAGAATTTAGACGTACTTGTCTAGAATATAAAGAATAAATAGTAAATAAAAAAAATAGTGATCGTGATTCAAGTTTTGTGGCGCGTCCACAATCTGTTTTACTAGGAATTAGCATCGCCTAAACGACACTGCATTAGTTTCATAGAAATTACTCTTTTTAATATTGTATTTAGTAATAGTTTTTTCTAAATAATAGCAATTTTATTTTTACATGAAGTGTGATATTTTATCCTACAAAAAAATGGGAAAGGCACGTTCGCGGGAAATTTATAATTTTGGTTGCTCTAATAGAACGAACAGAGGATGACACTACCATCATTTACTTCATTTAGCCAGCTGCTAAAGTGCAGCAGTAACAAAAGTTCTCCATCTTGTTCTGATTTCCCGCCAGAAACGTTAAGAAGTCTTTTTATGGCGATCGGACAAAAAACCTGCAATTTTGTTGTATAAAAACAACAAAATAAAATAAAATGTGTTTAAAATTTATATTTTAAACACATTTTATGAATAATTTGGTGTTGTAATTTAAATGCATAATAGAATTAGAATAATATAAATTCCATATTCTTTGTAGTTTTTTTTAATAAACATTTATTTATCGAAGTTCTAATTTTGATAATGTTTTTCCATGCATCAGTGAAAAAATTGTTCTTAAATTATACACAAAACATCGTATGATCATGATGATGATGCATTGATGATAAAAGAGATAAAAAAAATATGTTTTTAAATTCAAATCAGTAAATGTTTTATTCGTAAAATGTGTAGGTACTGGTACACACCACCAGATGGTGAAGGGCGTCTCGCTTTGTGAAAATGTGAACGCATGTTAATAAAACGCTCCGCTCGTGTGTTTGGGGCATTATAGATAATTGGGTATTGTCATTTTGGCACAGTATGCCAATGCTCATAAATTTTCTAAAAAAATAGTAGTTTTTTTTTTGTTATCTGGGGACATCAAAATCTGTGTCAAAATGTTATAAAATATATTTAGGTCTGTGAATGGACGAATATATTTATAAAATATTTGTTTGCATCAACAGGTATTTATATCATTTTGTATTCGTAAATGCATTGACATCCTTGTGATAAAATATTTCTACTAGAGTAATAAATGTATTTTGCGTGAAGGGAACACTGTATGAAATATTGAAGTTTTAGAAATGAAATACATAAAACTTAGGTTTTCAATAATTTCGCGACAGTGGCGCTGGTGGCGGGGAAATCGTCAAACTTTCCCCGCTCATCGGACGTCGATTTTGCAAAATATGAGAGCCTTAATAGATTTTCAACGTTTTCAAAATACTGGAAGTTTAATATTCGATTGGCAAAATTTAACAGATTCGGATAGATTGACCTGTTGTCGTCTGCACATTCGTTAATATTGTCAACCTATATCAATAAAAGTATGATCTTCAATATTTTGAAGTTACACTTTTTGAGTCCTTTGTTGCCTTAGTTACACAAAACACGTGTCAACACTTACAAAGCTCTTTCTTTGTGTCAAAGTTTTCAAGAGTTTTCAGAATCTGACATTTACCAACCGTCTGACACCAGAGGACATACCGCACTTCAAATATACTTAAACTTGCTTTCAAAGCATTGTCAGACATTATTCGTTAAAAGATGCGGTCTTTTAAAACTTAATTTACTAAAAGATGAATTTGTTAAAAGAATGTGACAAGCTGCACTGGTTTTATTAAATTCATCTTACTTTGACACGTGTTACAGACAAGTTAGGAAAGTATATCAATTTTATATGTTAGCCTGAAGATGGTTTGTCTTCTCGATAATAACTATGAGATTTCCGTATATAAATATATAAGGATTTCTACATACTTATTAGTATTTAATAGAACAAAAAATAAAAACTAACTTTGGTAGTTCCTCTTACAACTTTACGTTCAATAAGTCACTTTAATAACAACATTGCAAAATGTATACTTAATTATTCTGCAGTGCAATTCTTAAGCTAGTTCAAAGTTAAAGTAAGTATTTAATCAAGTTTTTTTTCCTACACTGTGGCATAGAGCTATTAAAATGAGCGATTCAATTTGTGATCGATGAACGAAGTTGGCTCGGCGTCACCGCAGATCGAATTACCGAGCGACGAGATGCCCGATATCATTAACTTATGACATGCTTTCAAAGACATTTTCAAACCAATTTTAAAACTGAGTACCTACTTTCTGATAGACAAGACTGTAATTAGTGAACTGAAGTTTGTTTTGCGCTATTTACTTCTTTCACAAAAACAAATGGACTCGAAATACAGAGCTAATCTAACTTTAACGAGCGCCGAAATCTGAGTAACAACAAATTCCGGTCCAAACAAAAGGAAAACGTCGTGCCTGCTCATCAAACGTACATTCATTTAGAATGCAAATTCACTGGAAATATCAATGTGTATGAATCAAAAACAAATTGAAAGGGTCTCATCCCGGCGTCCCTTCTTCCCGTCACGTTAGCTTTGACACGGCGACGTCGCATAACTACTGTAATGCGAATTACGTTCGTCGCTGCTTTCAACACGTGATTTACAAAAGAAATGCTGGCTCTCTTTCATCCACATGTTCTTTCGTATATGGCCATCTCTGTCTCATATAGCGTGCGACACGGAGCCGGTGTTTGTGTAACGAAATTTAAAAACAATCCCCACGAGACGCGCAGCAATTTATTTTGTTGTCTACGAGATTGTTTCACCACTCTCTTTGTACGACAGACGGTGTAATGTATGAGAGACGGCGACGGCGGTGTCGACGATATGATTCAATACACGTGTCATGTAAACGTGAAGCAGACGTTTTGATATTCTGAGATGGTTTGACATCTATTTGATAAAATCAGTCATATTTACATCTGTTTTGTCCGTTGTCTAATAATATTCATATGAAGCATACATTATAAGTGAAATGTTATATACCTAATACACTTTAATTAATTTGAGAACATCGTGTACCTTCACAAAGATAGTATAATCAATAGAATGTAATCGAAAATCTCACGAACAAACCTTTACATGACAAATCATTCGAAAATTGACAGATTCATCTCCATCCATTTTATAATATATCCTTGTAAACCTTTATCAGTGCGCCTCCGCTACATTTTCCCGTGAGTGCCACCTCTCTCGGCTTGCTGAACAACGAAATCATAACTCCGCAGTCGAGCGGATTGAAAACACAGATAACACTGACATCTCCGGCTGCCACCTGATAAAACTCTGCCGACGACTCCACGAGACTGATCTACTGGATTTTTTCTATTGTCATATAATATCTTTTTCGAAAATGAGCCTCAATGGACGTCTGTACTTTTCAACTTCATAAAAAGATTGACCCTTTGAAGTACTTTGGAATTATACATTTTCTAATATACAATGTCCAGCAGTTTGAATTAAATCATTACAATACATCAAATTTGGGGTTTGAAGATTTGTGGCATACCTACCGCCGCCATTTTGATTTTTTTTCAAAATCGCGGCCAGCTATGAAACCTTTATAAATCGTTAGCTGACATTAATGCCAACAAAAATTATTATGACAACAACCCGCGTAAAGTTTCCGGTTTCCGAGATAATAACCGTGCAAGTTAATCACGTGACATTCACAATTCTAAGCTAGTGTATGTGTTCGAATGTATCAGGATGTTAAAAATAATAACTTTTTGAACGTAATATGCATGTTGCGTTATATCTGGATGTTATTTAGACATTATACGTCTGATATAATCTACTTTTTGAACTTATTAACTTATTTTTAGACCGCCTGCACTTGTTTGGATGTAATATCTTCATATGATTTAACTGTAAATGTAATAAATAAGACAGGTTTAAACATTCAGTCTAAAACACATCAGACAGTACTCGTTACATTTATATAGTGTGATGGTTCTGTGGTTACTACAATTTCTAATTCTAAGCATTATAACGTAATAAACTGACGTCAACTCGCGAAAATTGTCTTCTATTGGTTGCATAAACCTGTCTTTCTTTCTAATGTACTGGCACAAACAGGGATAGAAAATTAAAAATCCGTTTTAAGAACATTTTATGGCCTATTAAACATTGTTTTACATACATTCTTGCGCAAGTGAGACAAATTTTTATTAGGATAAAAAGATTTTAAAACGAGAATGAATCACAACCAACCAATAAACCAACATAATGTTAATACAACCGATATTTGCCTAACATGAACATTCTAATTATTAAATTCTCTAATAATATTATGTATTACGAAATATTATATGGTCTAGAAACCCGGCAGGAGGGTTAGTAATTGTTTCTTGATGTCTCGCCCATGCCGTGTACCATATAATGGTAAGAAAAAATTATTAAGCCTTTGTTATTTCGAATTAATGTGGTCAACTTTAACACTTTATATCTCAGAAACCGGTCACTTTACGAGGGTTAGTGTCATAATATTTTTTGTTGTTATAGATGGCAGCTATCGATTTATAAAGGTTTCATGGCTGGCCGCGATTTTGAAAAAAAATCAAAATGGCGGCAGTAGGTATGCCACGCTCCATAGTAAAATCTTCAAACCCCATACTCCCAAAAATGAATAATGTTAATTAATCCCACGCTGGGCGCCATTAACGCTGCCAACATTTTTGTGTGCCGGAATGCTCCAATAACAAATAACGTGTTGCATATTCAAAATTACCTTAAATTTATATGTAAGGCCTTAATACGAAAATAATGAGAGTGTCCTAGAACGAAGCGCTGGTCCCACGTTGGGCGCCATTACTTCTCATTCTTCCACATTATTATGGCTGTGCAATATGAGTAACGCGACTGGCGCTACTTATTTCTCATTTATTGGAGTGAGTTATTTTAACATTCCCCTTTCCGTTGTCTTTTGCCGTATAAGCATGTAAGTTGATGGGCTTTTTCTTGAGAGTGAGAATTTTATAAAAACTCAGGTACCGGCTTCAAGCTACAACACCATTTTATTTAGGTACTCATTTCTTACCGTATAAATGAGCTTGAAGTATATTATTCTCAATTACTCAAACCTTTATTACCATCACGTTTATTCTTTCTTATCTTTCCTGAGAGAACTTCCTTGGAGCATATAACTAGCCAGCAAGATGGCTGGAGCGTCTGGCGCGAAACGACACTCGGAAATTAGGTGCTCTATTACTGTCCTTATCTCGGCCACCTGAGAGCCCACGGTGCTCTGGCAGAGATATAAACTGCTTTATAAACACCAGCGCTGGGCAATTCAACTGGAGTGCAGAATTAAGGTCGATGATAATATTGAGCTGTGAAAGTAATTAGGTCTCATTTTGTTAGCGAATGTCTTGGATAGGTGTTGTTTCAGAGAGCCCTTATCATTTTCATTACATTATTGTTTTTCCCAATTATAAATTATTTAGATTTCAAGCTACATAAACAAATTAAAATAAACTGATAAAAACAATAAGTTCTGTCTGATCTATAAAAGTATACAATCATGATTGTAATCAAATCCTACTGCCGACTTTATATCAATAAAATTTAAATTCCTTCAGTGCATGTTTCAACTTTAATGATGCACCCGTTCCACTTATAACGGAAATTAAATTTAAAACTAGCAGAACAAAGTATTTACTTAACACGAGCTTTTTAATCTACCCTCGAATAGCGGGATATAAATTAAATGGAATGAACCCTTTAAACGTGGTGTATTTATTTCTGGCGCGGTTGAAAATCACGGCGATATCGCGCGGCGAACAATCGCACATAAATTAGCATCCTTGCCGGCGACGCGCGACACTTGCTGGCTGGCGAGCTCGGCGCGAGCCATAAGCGAGAGAGATAAACCTTCTTTATAGATTATAGAGGCATAGACTGCTTGCTTCAAAGTTATAATATCCTGATGTAACGTAGATATTTCGTGTCATTCTTTAATTTTTCCCATGACAAAAATTATTATTTGTGGCTTCTCCCAGAAGGTTGGACCTTTTACTCAGCTAGAAATAAAATTATACTTTTGTATTTTTCCTGGCTTTTTGACCTTAGCTAGTTACCTAAGATTAAGTCAGTAACCTTTTAGTTTCAAGACCCAGATAACTTCGTTTCTGTATCTGAACACGTCGTCTGAAATCACGTCTTTTATTACAAGTACCAGGCAATAATCATCTATAGGAGCCTCCTGCTGCCCCGCATCCAGCACTTATCTTTAACAGCTACATTTACGACAGCACGATAAGCTGCCAACACTTTATGGCTTGCTTTTATTTTCACATCTGTACTTTGGAGACATGTTACTGAACAAGGTATGTGAATAGTTATAAATGTACCTACAGTTTTATTCATAAAACAACAGATTTTCATATTTTCTTTATTGGATTTGCTTCATAAACCATTTTTCTTCTTACTATAAAACTGTTCCTGTTTATATCCATCTTGAATTTTTGACAAAAGGAAGAATCGATATCTACTTAATAATTCGTGTGCTTGACTGAAACACTTCAAGTCGGTCCAACACATTAAAGTCATCTGGAAGACTATAATGTCAGCAATAACCCTTCGCCCTTGTACCATCTGGTAATAACGAGTGCAGGCCGGAAGTGCGTCGGCGCGGAAGCCGGTAACGCTTCCCGCGTTTCCAGAACTTCCGCCAACATGGCGGAACTTCGGAGGCTTGCAGAGCGCCGCCCTCAGGCTTTTACTTCGAAAATGTGCTGAAATGCTGTCAATGTGTTGGGAATTTGGTGCGTCTATAAATTCTAAATCCACAGCACCCTGGATTTTACGAAAAACGTCGCAATCTAGCCGAAAAATTCGTGTTTTAATCTTGCTGTACTTTTTAAAGTTGGTATAAAATAAACCTGTTAGCAGCACACAGCGCTTTCGATTTAACCGCCAGCTTTTAACTTTTAATGCGACCCTATTTATTTAAAAACCAATTTACTAAAGATAGTACATAATTGGAAGCAGAAGACTAAAAACTATTGCCTGTTTGAAAACATGCACCAAGATGGTAAAATTATTCATAGAAAATGTTAATTAATACGTATACATACGAACGCTCTCAACATCGCCACGAGCTCGGGTGTCGGCGCGTGGCGGTGATCTTCATCGCCACGTCGCCACCTGTGGCGCGTCGTTCTTAATGTTTATATGCCTCATTTATCAGCCCGACGAGAACCTCCCCATCAAACATTATACCTACATATACCGCTATACCGCTACTGTTGGCAGGATATGTTTTTGGCAGTTCAAGGATATACAGTAAGAGAACGCTCAACATTTCAAAATGAATGGCAGTTTGTAAAGTCCTTTGCTTTCTGACGGAGGGTAGGTTATTTTAAAAATAAAATATTTAAATTTTCGATCAAGTATGCTCAAGACTGACTTTCGGGAAATATGTAGGAAGTCAAGCTGAGACGCGACAGTCGCTAGTCGATAGCCTAGGGGCCTGAAACGAATTGAGCATTTCTGCAATCTTTTCAGTTTTTATTTCCTGGTCTATAAGGTACTTGAAATATATTTCTCTTGAAAATATGAATTGTATGCGACCGAAAAGTTTTAGAAATGTTTGCAGTTGGATCAACTTCACAACTTCAACTGGAAAATGGAATTAAGATTTTGAGTTATTTGTAACTTTGATTCGAAAGAAATCTTGAAAAGATACTTCCAAACTTTTAAAAAGAGACTACACAATACTTCAAGAGCACTTGAAGCAATACAAGCCTTAGAGTTCCTTTCTCCCTATCCTGAGCTCCTGAGGACTCATTTGGTGGTTTCTCAAACAAAGAATCAAATCCACAGTATCAGGTCATTACAGAAAGCGCATAAAGAGAGGATTCAATGCGATCGCAATCGGGAGCCGACGGCAGCCAGTGCTCAGTGCTCGGGGACTGGCCATTAAGTGGCAAGTGGTAATTAGAGTCTCCGCCGCGATTGTTATCAGTAGCCGCTGCAGTTCCACCGGAGCGGATTATTCAATCGTAGGATATAATTAGGAACAATTTAAGAAGAGGAAAGTTTTCTCCGGATTTTTGCTTCCCTTTTAACGACCTTTAACATTGTTGTTATCAAGGCCAGACGACAGTTGCGGACGTTTTAAGGAATTGTACTATGACCCTGAGGAAGCTTGAAGAAGCTTGGGATCGCAAAAGATCTATAGTTGAGTTATTTTTTATAGTTTAGTTATTAGAAGAACACCAAGATCATAATATTTCCAAGTTAGTGGCAGAAAAAGATAAAGTTAGTGAATGAAAATTAGACGTAATCTATTACTGAAAGTAGTTTTAATAGAAAGAAACTAATCATGAAAGCTTTCTACGTCAGTTTAAGGAACTTAAGTTATTTACTACACTTGAACTATCTTGTGTTCAACTTTTGACCCAACTTAGTTCTAATTTGTTTCTATTTAGATTGTCAGTTCATTTTAAATGTTTCAAGTCTTTCATTGTATTTCTCGTCAACGCCCACTCGTTGACCTCGCCAACTATCTCCGTTTGTCAGTTTATTTAAGAGAACTTAGAATCTTTGTGTGTCAAATGTTAGGAGCTGAATTAGTACTTAGTACTTCTAGGTTAACTACCTCTATGACTCACGCAATTACAAACCTTACTGCTCTAGGTTTATGGTACTTTTTACTTCGGGAAGTTGGGACTTAAAAGCCATTAATGGCACTTTATGGTCTCAAGTCTTAACTATTACATTACAAACGCTCTATTTGCGTCGTAAAGTGAAAAGCTTGAAAATGCAATAAATTAAGAGCAGCCTGCAATTTTGTCCTATTTCTCTTTCCTGGATTTTATTTAACAAAAAATTTAAAGAAATACGTTACCTCACTTTTATAAAAGGACTCCTGAGGCCCTATCACAAGATTTCTGTGTTTTATTTACAGCGTACTTAAAGTATTGCGTATTGTAGGTATGGAAAAATGAAAAACCGTATTAGTGTACGAAACAGGAATTAATTTTTCCTTCAAATTAACGTTAATATTCCAGTTTACTTCACAAAAAAGGGAAAGTTAGGACGTAATGGAAATACAAACGTAAAGTTTCTATAGAAATAACCATTTCGTTGATGGATTGTTGTAGATTTATTTGTGGGTACGATGGGAAAATAGATAGGTATTGACATATTTGGCAACACTGACGCAATAAAATTGCCTAAAGATGACGTAAACACGTAATAAAAAGTTTGATGTCTCACTCGTAAAACCGTTTAACGTGACGAACATTTGCTCAGCAACGTTTAGCAACTTTCTCCAAAATATGATGTTAATATTAACGACCGAAGAATCGGAAAGGCGATAAAAAGATTAAAATACAACCCCCCCTGTTCGTCGTGGAACCTTCCGAACATAATGTATTAAATCTGATTGGCTACTGAAATAGAAAGCTTTGCTTGTGAGTATTAACTACGTCGGCAGCTAGCTGTTATCCAGCTTAGTAACGTTTGACAATAGAAAATCCCTTTTTCGACTCTAGAATTTGCATAGGATCATAGGAAGTTGGAATAACTAGAGTTATCCCTGGAATTTCCATAAAGTTTGATATTTTACTACCTATGTACCCTAAAACCCTTATTCAAATGCACACCCTAAATTGAAACTACCTGTCTACTCGAATTCAAATTCAATTTAAATATATACCAAATTCAATAGCTGGGACATATAAAGTCAACTAAACCATTCACACTCCTTTAAACACAAATAAAACTACGTCAAGTCCGTCATCAAAATTGACAACCCTATTTCTGTGTAAATTCACAGAAAAAACAACCTTATGTGCATATAAAGAAGGTTGATTCAACCAGTTAGAGGTATAGGGTTGTGACGCTCGTCAATCCTTGCCGTTCATTCGTTCGCATTGAGTCGTTCATCGGTCTGTTGAATAAAAGATGGCGATGGTCCCGCCGAGCTAACGAGCCAGCAAAATGGCGGTGTTAAGGTAAATAGACACTACTTACATTGATACTCGCCTTTATTGAATTAATAGGAGAGATAGTTTGTGTCTAGGTATCTGGGGAATTGGGAGATCTTGTATTTAGGGTTGAAATCATTAGTAATGTAACCTAATTCAGAAAAGTACATTTATTCTAAGAAATATGTATGAATGTCATAGGAAACATTTTGTAGATAAACGTTTCCCCAGCAAAATGAGAACACGTCAGTATCATGTCTAATTTACTCCAAATAAAGTCTGTTTCTTGACTCCGAATGCTACACACAGCAATTTGGTCGTCCATGTGTCATAATTGTGTACCACATTACACACTTTATTGCTTTCATGCGGGTACGTGCGCGTGCGTACGTGTGCCGGGTACGTTTCATTATGTCAGGTAACCACGATTGATATGTATTAGTAATGTTTTTTCTTTCGCGCCATTTTGTTTTGGCTTCTGTATTTTCTTAGGAATATTCTGGTGATATAGAACGTGCTTGGGTAACTTACTTGGTGGTACTACAATTGCGTTATTCATATTACAAGCTACAATATTACAACTTTTCTTGGTCCCACGTTGGGCGCCAAAGAAAAAACTTTCTACCTACCTGCAAAAAATCCATTGCAAAATGAAATCAGTGCAATGAATTTCATTTAACTGTGAAGACAACTCTGCAACGTTACAAGGAAGACGGTAAAGAAGTTAATTTTCAAGTTCTCGGAGGAGCGGAATTGTTTCAGTATAAATGTCGGGCTCGGGTTCGGCCCAACCTGAGAGCAATAACGGCTGTGTTAGCCGAGACCTGTTTTAATAACGATATTTTACACGTTATTTTACAATGATGCTTTTGGGAAGCTAGATATTATGTTCAGGCTTGAATTTCGTTGTACTGCGGGAAGGTGAATCTTTCAACACATTTAAACATAATTTGTATACCTTTATGGAGCTTTTTCGGTATCTTTTATTTAAGTTAATGTTTTATAACATGAATACATAATAAAATAGAGAGTATACTTAACTTTCCAAATAAACTTTAACAGAGTGAGGACCGACAAATAATATAGGCGACGCGCGACGCGACCATTCCACATAAATCACTAACCTAATCCTGAAATACCGGAGCCTCTATGGACTTTTTGTATCTTTTTAAAACACGCGTTTAAAAAACCGTTAGAAAATGTTACTGGCTGTAAATCAATCGGTGTTTTCTGCATTCTAAATTCAAATCTGCGTGGTGTGCGAACAGCGTGAGATTGGCGCCATTTTTCAATGTTGGCCACCCCGCCATCGCTGACTCGACCTTTCACCTTTGCGGACGTGTACAGTTCGCGTTGGATTTACATTTACACCGAAATAAAAGTTACTTGGAATAAAGATTCTTTGGGCTGTACAGATTACTCGTATATGCAGTATTTTTAATGATATATGCAAATGAGGTTCCAGTCATGTGCGGCCATTTTATTTCCAGTTTACCAAAATCTATCGCTATGAACATGAAAGCTTTGTTGCTGCTGTCAATATGTCGGTACCAATAACGTTCATAAATAATTCATCATTCATTATACCTACAAACAAAATTATTGGTTTCCATCTACGGGTATAATAGAATCGACAAAAAATGCGACTTGTAGAGATAGGAGACAAAGGCTGACAAACTGTATTGACCGCAATTCAGTTGTTTTTTAACAAAAAAATTAAAAGTATTTTAATCTTACAGATGATTCACAATCTTTCCCATTTAATTGTTGTGCTTACAAACTCCGGGAGACTAAACGTCTTTACATAATAACGACTGAGACCACAAATGTTGAAGTTAAAAGTTGAGTGTAACAGCATTTTCCTGAAGCAGGCGCTTTACGAAGCTTATAAAGTGAACATGATACTGCTTAGTGCGTGTAACGGAACGCGTTCAGAGAATAATAATGGCCGACCTGGCGTGTGGCGGGAAAACGGTGAACAAACGGAGTTTGACGATGAAAGGCTCGACAATAAGATAGAAGGATTTCTTTCAACATTACCAATTTAATATACCTAGGTTTCTTTAATAAATATAAAATAATAGAAAGATAAATAATATGGCTAAAAATAAAGTATATTTATAGCCATAGTATAAATAACGCAACGTAAAGATTTCCTAAAATACAGATGAAAGAACTTTTGTTTAGCTAGCCAATATACCTACTTACTTATAGACATAATGTTCCACTAATTTCCGGCCCCACAGAACTCCAAAAAGCCTTCGGACATACGGATATCTGTTACAAAGGAAGTCGACTTTGTAAGAAATCTTCAACTTTGTTATCTTCAAGTTAATTTCCTCTTAATGTTGGCGAAATCTTATAATAATTTAGTCGTTTATGTTCAACTCGCTAAGTAAATTATTGTTTGCCTCGTAAACATTGGCCCTTTGTATTTTATTTCTTGTTTTGAGTGCTTTTGTCTTAATGTTAAGGTTAATTAAATTATTTGTATAATTTATCTTATTTCTTTATTTGAGAAAGGTCTTTAACAAGATGTTTGTGGTATATAATTATGAGTGGACTAAACTTGATGCTGCACCAACAAATATTTTAATTACAGTTTTTAATAAATATAACTATTTAGTATTTACTTACTAATTAGATGGGTGGTAGTTGACGAGACAATATAACTTGCATATTTTCATTGTAATATCATAAAATGCATTATTTTTGTTTCATAATAAAAGTAAATGTTTTCAAGAGGATTACCAACTCATTAATTAAACGCATAATAGCATTATAATTCCCATGCAAAAACTATAATATTGCACCTGGCAATACCGACAGTGTTGCTATTTAATTACCCAATCATGTTGCCATAATCGCTGACCTAAGCCGATATTAAAACCACCAATTTGCAAACCGTAATTTGCAATGAATATTTGTATTTAGTATAAGCATATTTTAGCTAAATAGTTTGACATAATATATCAATATTGCTGTACCCAAAGATGAGCAGTCACTATTTATTTTAGCTTTTCTCAAACTAAAGATTACAAAGGGGGTATATAGTACCTCAGACATTGTCTGACAGTCAACGAAATTGATGTACCACTCTATAAAGAATATTTTAAAAGAAGAAAGACCATTCTAGTACTAAACACCATGTATGTATATCGTTTTAAACTCTGTCCAACTCGCCACGTCCAAAAACAATATCAAACTTATCTAAAACACTAAAAACATGCTCCTACCTTCAAAACGTCCACTTCTCCCCCTTCTCCCCCTGCTCCATTTGCCCCCTCCCGGCGTCGGCGAGCACCTCACGTGAGCTCGTTAGTTCCGGTAAATCGACACTCGCATTAATTAATAGCAGCGTTGTTTCCATCGACGATGAGCGGGAATTATCTGCTTCGCGTTGGGAATGCCGAAATGTGGGTTGGGGAATAACCGGCTACAGTTGTGCGGTATTGCTATCTAGTTGAGATTATAAATGCAAGTAGTTTTGAATTGCAGTTGGACTGGCTTATGAAAATATTGGGAGCAAGAGTTTTCAACAATTAACTCCATGCTAGAGATCTTAATCTGAAATGTTAAAAATTGAAATGTAATTGCGTAAAAATTAAATTCAGCATTCAAGCCTTGTTATGGGGTTGAATATGTTTGAAACAGATGTAAGTCCGGAAAATCTCTTCACAACTTTCTGTAAATTAATTAAGAAACATTATATGCAATGAGGTGCTTTTAAATTATATCGTAGTTTATCAACCATACTGAAGTATCAAGTGACAATGTTATCTTTTTTTTTGTGAAGTTCTATTTCTAACGGTCGCCTTTATAAAAGGAAATCTTTTCCTGTCATTACATTTTATTGTATCAAATAACCAAAATTTTACTGAACCCGAAACAGGTTTGTCATTTTTTGTACCTGTTCAAAAGTCGTTTAATCCTATTCTCAATATTTAACTGTTCAACTTGACCTCAAGTAGTAACTTTCTTTATAACTGGGAGATATCAAAAGTTCTACCGTTAATTGGTGATTAATAACTCTAGAAGTTTAGATAGACGATCACTAAGATTTATTGGGTTGGAGATAATTTAGAAGGTGGCATGCTGTGATAACACAGTTGGGGAATGAAATCTCGAATTAAGATTGATAACTTGAGCCGAGAAAGGGTGTCCCACCTAAAACCAAATGAAAGAAACATGATTAAAGTATTTACTCGAAACCGCTATATTCAAATTTCAAAGAAAACACATACCTACCTATACTTCGGTACACACTTTGCCCATACAACTTCTATTCCTTTTCTTGGGTTTGACGCATTTGTTTCACTTCTCAACTTGTACACCGTGCTCAAATGGTGAACTTCGCAACTGATGCACTTCTCAAATGGTACACTTCACAACTGGTGCACTTCTCACAACCAAAGAATCTTTCATGTCAAGACATTTTTTTCAAATCTGTCTCAACTCATCATCAACAACTCATCATAAAAAGTGCCCCTTTTGCGAAGTGCACCAATTGAGAAGTGCACCAGTTGCGAAGTGTACCATATGAGAAGTGCACTAGTTGCGAAGTTCACCATTTGAGCATGGTGTACAAGTTGAGAAGTGCACCAAATGCGTCAAACTCCTTTTCTTTAGTCTAATCAACCCAAAACAGCTGTTCTTATTCTGTACCCCGGTTTGTATCCACTGTTCCCCAACATCCGTCGATCACTTGCAGTCGCAAGTTCTGGCGTTAACACGACAAATTGACGTAAGCTGATTACATTACCTGAGTAAGGCGCGCGTCAGATGTGCGATTTGTCGTGCGGTTGGTAAGACGCAATTAGTTGGGAAATATTTGTTTTGGAAGTATTTTGAAGTAGATGGTATTGTTTTGTGTGTATCGTGTTTCTTTGTTGTTTTATTCAGGATGTTATCTTTAAGCTTTTATGATTTTATCAATGTTTAGATGACACTATTAGAATATGAGTTAGTTACGTGTTTTTTTTTAGCTATTTCTGGGTTTCTATTATTTTTATAGCCTTTTATGTAGCAGCAAAAAAGCCTGTAATGTTACTCACGTTACAGGCTTCATATAACTCTTATTTCAATATTTTATAAATTGTGACGTTAACAAATTACATATTTTTTTTTTTTACATACATACTTCTTTTTCGGGATTCAAAAAACTTTGAAGTTCAGTAAACTAATACTGTATTTTTTTACAGGCGACACAATATGTCCAAGCGGCATGTTCAGATGTCCGGAGGGCAAGTGCATACCAGCGCTATGGGTGTGCAACTACCAGCGCGACTGCGAGAAGGGCGAGGATGAATTCCAGTCGTGCCGTGAGTACATAGCCTTATTTTATTCACTGTTACAGACTGTGGGTACATCTAGACAGAACTATCGGATATAATATCGAAAACAATGACTTATGTTCTTATAGTTTTTTTGTAAGTCTAAATCTAAACACTACCTTATTATTAAAGTTTAGCAAACCTTTATTTACCACATAATATAGGTTTTAAAATTAATTTATTGTTAATTTATGACATGAACTAAAACTTGAGCCTCAAAGTTTAGAAAGTGGTTTTCTATAATTAATAACTTTGACATAAGATGTCATGTTTAATTGCAAAGGTATAAACTTCGCAAATTAATGTCAGGAGAATTACCTACATAGTAATTTTAATTAACTTTTTTATTCTACAAAAATCAACTATACCTCATAAAAACTTAACGTACATTTTAAGGGCCTTTTTTATCGTGGTAAAATCATCAAATCAGTCCTCTCGCCCTGCGCGGAGCAGAATTAAGGGGCTGACAGACTTGTACTGACTAAAATCCGACGCGTTCCTTCAAAAGGCCCTTTACGATCAAGGGACACGGTGGTTGGTTAAGACAGTCCTTCGACTGGCTAAGCAATTGGACAGACTGACAGACAGTCAACAATTGTACATGCAAGTATTTGTTCTGGGTCTGGGTGTTTGTGTATGTGTGTTTCTATATTTGTAAATGCACGATACAAGAAATTCTCCTAGTGAATTCTCCTAGTGTGGGGCAACTTTTTTTTTTTAATAGAAAAAAAAACTCTAGATAAAAAAAACATTTGGTGCTATGTAAGGATCGTAGGAGCAGACGTTCTGTCTTTCAATCTATCCCCATGGTAAAATTAAATTAATCAATTTTCTCTTTAGTGTATGAAAGTTCCTTATTTCCGAGCCATAGCATCCAACCACGTGTCCCTCATACCGACACGTCTTAATTTTAGTTGCGTGTGCAATGGCCCTGGCCGGCCAGGTGCAATGATTCTAGTACGTGACTGAAAATTCTTGCACAGAGGGTAAACGGTAGACCTGTATGTAGTGACTGGTCCCTGATGAGTTTTCAGCCAGTCATAAGGCTGGAACATCAGCTGCACTGCTCTAAAGTAGCACCTTTTCAAGCACGAAATGCAGAACACCATTAGATGTCTGGTTTATAATGTGTTATGGTGTTAATTGCTAACGACATCAACACCAGTAGTTTTTTTTTTTAATTTTTATATGCATAAATGTATAAACCTATAGTGATAAGGGTTTTTAGATAAAACTGCTTTCCATAATATATCAAAGAATTTTCGGAGTCGGATCAGTTGATTTTTTTTTTAATTCGATGAACATTATGGGCTATTAGGTATATCATCACGCTACAGCTAATACGAGCCAACCAGCCATTGAAACCGCGGGAGCAACTACTAAGTATACGTCCAAGTCATAATCTCACAGAAAGTTTCTTTCTTTCTTTCTTTTTCTTTCGTTATCTTAGATGTTAAACTCTGACCCACTTTTATTACAATCTCAAAATTCCAATAGACTTTTTAATCTTTGACCCTTTTATTTTGAAAGTCGCAGTTATCACTACCCCTTTGGCGAATGCACCCACTGCTCTCTACACCCCTTTGACCCCACCCCCCTTTAAACTGAGCCGCATATCGCGCTTTCGACATACAGAACTTTGATTTTGGGCCTTTATCAAAACTAGAATGAAGAGAGTACATTAATAACTTTGTATTAACTGAGACGGAAAGTTTTACACATTTTTTAAAGGAAATTATGCCCTTCTAGGAATTTTGTTCGTATTGTGGGTGCGCTTACAAACATAATTAAACTCACATACGCAAACACCCGGACCCGGAAGAACTTATATAAATATTTGTATCGTGTGGGAATCGAACATGCAGCGCAGCAGTCCAACCACTCAGCCAAAATGACGCACCATTTCGTAATTTCTAAAAAAATAGAAAATTATGTTAATGAACCGCTTTTGGTGCTGTTTAGCTTAAATACAAATGTTCGGTTTAACATAAATTTTATTGATTAAGAAGATACGAGAAACTAGTCATGTTTAAATAAATTGCGAATTGTGTATCTTGAAAATGATGAATGAAAAAAACTTCCAATGTACAGAATCAAATGGTCGCAAGATCAAATCCTGCTCGCGATCACATTTTATTTATTTCCATAATAAAACGCTTTATTATTAAACAATTTAATTGATCTACAACATTTTAATTTCAAATACCGCTTCTGCTAAAAACGCCAAATTAGCAAAATCATAGTAAACATTGCGATCAATTTTGTGAATCGAATATTCTATTCTATTGCTCATGAAATAGAGTAGATAATTGATAGAGAACAATTTTTCAACATAAGACTGACGATTTTTAGATGCCCCTGTACAAATTCATTTAAGCCTAGGAGAGTTAATTGAATCGTTAGTCACAGTATACAATAACAACAGTGAACTGGTCCACATTAGGTCGTGTTTACAAAGACGTGTCCGTGAAAGCAACACGTCACGCTGTCGCCATCAATAATCACGCTGCTAGAACTAATTTGTTGCTCGATCACTTGCAGGGCTCGTGTAGCGTGTTAGCTGACACAATATTACATTATGGAGTTCTATTTCGTACTCGTAATTGAAGAATGTTGTATTTATTATTTAAGAGTGTTTCGCCACACAGTTTTGCCGAAACCTTTTGCTAAAATACAGCCGTACGATAAAATGCTATAATTTTGGGACAGTGTTTTTGGGGTGCAAAGATTCGACTAAGGCTATTTTTTTTTACAAAAATATTACAAAACAGCACCAGATTAAATTAAAAATCAAGTTCTACATAATCATCTATTAAACATTAACATGAGTACATACGAGTATTGACACGACACATGCTATTATTTGTTGAAACCGCATTGATTATAACATCAGAAACACACCATGAAAGCCCACTCCCGCCACTTGCCGTATCAGCACAAGCATGTAATTACACCATTTGAATCATTTATGCCGCAATTAATCAATTCCCAGCACGAATATTTGCGTGTGTTCTCACAGCGTGACAGTTGCCGCTGCGGTTGTTATTAGCTATTGCTGTTTCAACTTTGTGTTCTATATTTGTTGTTGTTTACTGTTACTTATTGTTGATATTTCCTTCTTGTAATATTATATGTACGTGTTTCATGATGGTCACATTAGCTAATAAAATAATTACTAAATAATAATGATTGTCACGCAATATAAAGAAAGAAAGGACATGACAAGCATAAGTAAGAGGAAAATAAAATAACAGGAAAACCCTCTGAAACAAATAAACAACGAATAAATATATTATAAGCTTCTCAAGATAACCACGTGTACGCTCTTCTCGCACTTGACATTACAACAAGGTCATTCTCACCACACTACTGCTCTAATTCTCATTTGACTCAGAGAAACTGGCTAAAATAATCTTGGCAACAAAACCGTTGAGAAAAAGAACTATAAATACTGTCTTCACTGAAATAAGACTCATGTTTTATAAAGTTTGAAAGAGAAGCCTCCCTTTTCAGTGTTAGAACAGCTTGAAATGAGACTGTATGCAAAACTACCAATTAACGCCATTAATAATCACGCTGTTAGAACAATCCTTAGTCACGCGGCGTATTAATTCGCGTCACGATCAGTCGTGTGCCGCCGGCGTGCATCCGAATTGTTGCTATTTGTAGAGCCCGAGTGAAGCAACGCACATGTTTTATGTGTTGTTGATACGAGTACGACTTTGTACGAGTAGGTAAATAGAATGAGGAGATTTTGAATCGGGTGCTGACTATGCTAAACTGTTTGATAGTCCTGTGTTCTTTTAGCGTGTTTGGCAAACATGGGAGCCTAGAAAAACTGAGATTATATCAATTATAGATAATTAATTGAACTGTTTATTGGGTGGCTACCGACAAGATTCTATCCTGTAGAATGTTGTTGGAAAAATCGAAACTAAAATAACGAAAATAGGAAATTAAATGCCAATTGATAGATTCTACATAAAATGAAAATAGGATAAAGAAGAAGCAACAACAGTTTGTCTATCTTAATACAATAATAAAAAAAGTACAGACTTAACATTTTCTTGCCTGATAAACAATAGTTTGTGAAAATTTGGCTGGGGAAACTATTATCTCAGCTAAATAACGGACCGTTACTGCATCAATAAAACTAAGCTCGGTGTATTTATGTCTCTAATCGACGCATTACTCCTCTAATCTTCCCATTCAATGAACCATCCATCACGAGGTCCGTCCTGTCTATCTATCGCCAACATCCACGGCGTCACACATTTATAACCAGAACGCTCACATTTTTCAGAACTGCTTTGTTGACCTGACCTTTTGTCTCTTTTTGACGATGGAGGATCGTTTCTTTTCCTATATAGACGTAAACTATAACAGTGCTGTTCTGTTACGATAGTAATACAGTAAGGCAACTTTCTCGATAGGGTTTAGTGTTACGAAGCGTCACTATTGAGTAAGAAGACTTTTTTTAACGTGGTAAAATCATCAAATGAGTCCTCTCACCCCGGCAAGGCGGGAGAGACTGTCAGACTTGTACTGACTAAAATCCGAGGTGTCCTTCAATAGCCCTTTATGTTCCGAGGTCACGGTGATGGAATAAGTCCCGCGACCGAGTAAGAGGTCTTGGATTTGATTTCCAAGCAGGGCCAAGAGGCATTTTTTAAAAATAGAACAGAATTCTGTTCAATTTTTTTAGAACAGAATTCTGTTCTATTTTTTTAGAACAGAATTCTGTTCTATTTTTTTTTAGGAAATTCACAATAACAGTTCTGGTTTTCCGGTTTGGGCCATTGATAATCAAGTACGCATTAGTATAGTGGTCGCAAGCGCTGAGCAAGAGGTCTTAGGTCTGAGGTTTGAGTCCTTGGTCGGAAGCCTGATAATAAGTTCTTCCACCAGGATTTTCTACATAGTAACCACGGTAGTCTAGTTTTCTTAACAGTTGATAGTATAAGGCTCAATCTCCTTTTACATGAGACTAAAATAAGACTGAAGAAACAGAGTGTTTTACTTAAGCACTCATTTCATTTGAGTGTTGTCGAGTGTTAGTGAAAACGGGCATTATTTATCTCGTTGTCGTCACATAGCGAGCGATGCGATACATCTCTAGCGCAGTTTTTCACATGCTGCTGTCGTTACTAGCTAGTACATGTTTGTACATAGGTAGGTACTCGTAATGGATGGGGACAGTTCGCTCTGCAGGTTTATTGTAGAACGGGATAGATTAATGGTAAGTGGACTAGATTTCGTCTTTATTATGGCTGGGAATGTTATTTACAAAATAATTTAATTAAATAAAGCTGTTATTCTTTTTTTGTCTATTTTACTAAAAACAATGGAAGTTGGAACAAACAAAAATAGTACTATTTTTATTTCTTCAATTTATTATTTTCTGTCTTTTCCATCATTCCCATAATAAAAGAGTGTATCAAAATCTTTAACACTACCAATTCAAATCTTGCTAAGATCTGGCTCACGGGGAATAACTTTATTTACAAACATAAGTACCATCCTAAATCTCTAACACCCTCTCAGCCAGCATCTTAGATGTGCACAAAGCGCGCCGTTTCCCGCGCAGTGTTGCCAACCTAAAGATTTGGTAACACTGAGCACATCTACATTAAGAAGCGACATTTGGCATCTGCCTGCCTAAGGAGATGGACGCCAGCCAGCAGATCCGTATCGGAAACAATTTAAAATAAATCACATATTTACGAGAGCACAGATAAGTACGTATTTATGTGGCAGAATGGAAGGTTGCCTTTGTTACAGATGTGCTTTTATTCTTTAAAAGTTAGAATAACTGCGCTTGGAGAATTTTAAGACTGAAACATTCTATAACATTCTATATCATTGCAGCAATGCAAATTTCATAATAGTAGAGCCGCTTTGCGTGGTCATTGTGTTGATATTAGGAACAACATCACGCCTTTTTCTTTGGGAGGCGGTAGTGGGTAAAATCTTCAAATGAGTCCTCCCACCCAGGGCAGAGCGAGAGGGACTGTCAGAGTCGTACTGACTAAAATTCACGGTGATCCTTCATTAGCCCTTCACGTTCCAAGGCCACAGCTACGTGAAGAGACGATTTTAGAGTCGCTTACCTGATGACTCTATAATAACTCGTGTGATGATTTTACCACCTAAAAAACCTCTTAATTGGACATCCATAATGAAGTAGCAGAAAGAAGCTGTAATTAACAGGAACAGGCGATAATAATTGTCATTGACGGGCAGTCGGGCGGCAGTCGGGCGGCAGGCGGCTGTCAGTGCGACTGCGACTGTGCGACTCAATCAATCTGCTCGTAAAGCGAGGGACGCACTCGACAGAAATAATTGTCGGCAAGTAAAGTACGGTACTCATTTGCGACTCATCGATGAATTATTTAAAACCTTTAAAGAATTATTTTTATAAGTTTAGTTTATGTTTGTAACGTGAATTCAAATGTTTCTTACTAAAAATCTTTCCTTATTTTTGCTTCATTTAAAAACGGGAATAGGCTTAGTAATATTTGAATGTTATTCCTCGTGCGTTCATATGATTCATATATCAAGTTTTAAAGTACAAATTACATTCAGACTTATTTTACAATGTTCAGATTATAATTATTTTCACAAATAAGGGCAAAACCTTGCTTGCCGGTGTAATATTTTATAATACCAGTACAAAGTTATAAATCAAAATTTAAATCAACCCTTTTTTTTTCGAGGTAAAATCGTCTTATAAATCCTACTTACTAGGTACTTCTAATTTATTTTTAAGCGATTTTTCAATAGCCCTTTACGTTCCAAGGTTCACGGTTACCAATCCCGCGACCCAATCAACTCTTGGAATAGTATGTGTTCTGAGATAGTTATTACAAAAGTCTTGTCGCAGCTCCGCGAGTGCGCGCCGAGTTTTTCTCGTTACTGCATGTGAGTAATGGCGGCGTAGTTTTTCGCGTCCATCTGTAGATTTCCCGGGTGAGCGGAGAGTTGACTGCAGCCGCCAGTTAGTTAACTACTGCTGACACGCTGCACACGGCTGTACTGCACTTTTATTATAACTTGCTGTAAAACGTGGCAACTTGTTAACACAGGAAAAGTAAACTTGTGTCTGGTATAATTGAGTTTTTACAAAGAAATATTTACCCTGTCTTTGTTAAATCACTTAAAAATTAAGTAATAAGTCTGTATGATGTCTTAAGACCATGATACCATGACTACTTCAGGGCATCTTCGGTTTTTATTATTCATTTCGTGGTATGCTAAACGAAGGTAACACAAAACTTCAATCTTGGAACAAGACACATTGCCTCATTTGCGGTTCACACTCGACTATTTCGCTCGCTATTCGATTAGCACCTGCGAGTGTCGACCCCGCGAGTAAAAACCGTCGTCTCCTCCAAAACCGCGGTTTACGGATCGCCCGTCGATCGACTTTAGGATGGTAAATGCTACGCGCGTAGCACTCTCGTAGCGTTTCGTAGCACCTTCGTAGCAATAGCGCTACGAAAGCTTGATCGCCCGGTTACCAAGTTCGTAATTACGGGAATCTAGCTAGTGCAAGTTCTGGGATAGACTTTAACAATCGGTTTGAAGGAGATAAGACTTGTTCGTAACTTCAGTTAGATGGAATATTAGTGACGAAACTGTAGATTACTGAAATAACCTTTTGTACTAAAAGACCGTAAATGTTTTACTTTTTCTATAAACTAAAATTGATGCGACACAAATTGAGACGGTGTTATTAAATTTCACAACACTTTTTTATTTATTTTATTTTAGTGCGTCCTGAATTCCTGATATCGCAAACACTCGAGTTTTGATGCGTTTTATATTTGTAAATATTCAAAGATTTAACAAAAGAAAAAAATACGTGTCCGTACTGCCGGTACTGATTAGATTTGGATGTTATTTATGCTGGGAAACTATATACTATTGTTTCAAAAACTTAATTACTCCTGCCTACAACACACAACAGTAATTTCGTGATAACAAGCTAAACCTTTCACATGTCAGCGCCACAACCTTTGTGCACAACAACACTGACCGGGCACACGACAATTTGATTGTTTTACACTACAACGTTGTTTAATCCTGTGAGTCTCTGACTTAGTACTGTGACATGACGTCACTGTGCACAATGTACCCTGAAGAGTAAAAGCCACACGTCTAATGTACCAAACGAATTTTTGTTTTTATTTAAGGCTAGGCTCGCGTTTGACGACTATATCCCTGATATAGTCCTACTACTGTTCATCTCCATAATGTTATGTACTGATTTGATATTAACAACGACGATATAATACTAATCTTCGCATGCACGATCTAAGGAACAAAAATTATTCTGCCATCTCGCTGAGGTACTACGTAAGCGAGGGGGACGGGGTACTGCGTTGTGATTGGCTAACTCAAGATCTGTGTTGTCTCAACGTATGTTTACGGCTCACAGGATTGGTCGAAATGAGACGAATATAAGACTTTTTTGCCTAATGTGTTGGCAGACATCGGTCGCCTGTTATTAGGAGTCTAGTATTATATCGTCGTTGGATATTAATTATTTAGCGGTTATAACCGCTAAATAATTAGCACAAGTGTGGTTGACCGTCCATACACAACTTTGGATTATCAAATATGCTTTTGTATGTTTGATTGCAATTTGTATCAGCTACGTATTTAGTACTTGTAATTAGTTTTTGGGAAATTGAATTTTGGTATTAATATTATGAGTAGTACCTAATGGTGTGTATTGTTTATAATCACTTGAATAATGTATTATTAACTATTTAATTTCAATCTAAATATAGGTAATTGCATACAATATATTAGTGAGATTGCGTATGACATGAAATTATAAAAATCCGTAAATATAAATTGTAGGAATTACTTTTAAATATCAACAAAATAAAGGCGAGGCAAAAAAAAACATCTTTCATATAATTTATTAAGCAATAACGATAAAAGCCTGACCATTCACGACTCAATCACTCAACAATTTCATCAAACCAAAATTAAATTGAGGGTCTTAAATCCTCACAACACAATAATATCGTGCTCATTTCGATACAAGCGCCTCCTCAATCAAACTATTTGAGCGTTTGAGCAGAAACTCGATTTGCACCTCGGCCTCAATTATAGGCGGGTTATACACTCGCCGCCTCGCCGCGCGCCTCCGGACGGGGCTCGAGTGCTCAGAGACGGACAGAAGGCTTACGGGACTAATAACGTGTTGAAAACAAGACACATGTCAAGACAAGTGTGTTGGAGAAGCAAGGAAATATTTGTAAAGGGTTAGTTAGGTGGTTATATTTGTTTTACGTTGGTACCTACTGGATTTCAAGGAGTTGGATCGATGGTAATAGGCTTAATACTGCCTTGTAATTAATAGTGCTGGAAAGAAAAAATCGATTGCCAACAGACTTTAAACCTGCGATCACCGGGTCAAGTAGATACTTATTAAAAAAAAAAAACAAGCAAAATTGCAGAAGATTGTAATTTATAATGTTGCTTATTAAGCATTGTGAATTTCCATAGAATGAAAAATTTTACTGTGAAATATTTTGAAACTAAGGTACTTTTTGATAAGCACAAAAGTTTATACGATATCCTGAGCAAAGAGTAAAAAGAAGCTTTAAAATTATCATTCTTTTACCTCTATCGATTTGGAAGTGCCGAGTTTCGCGCACAAAGTAAAATGGACTTTCTGCTCCTTTTCTTTAAAGTCCACATCTTGATTGATACCTTGCGCTGATTGCAGGAACCTTCTTCTAATGACCGGATTGATTCCGTTTGAGATTGCAACCTTTGTGAGGCACTCCTTCGTGAGTTTGGCCGTTTGAGATCTCGGTCAGGGCACGAGGTGCCGGTTTTAGTTCTTTGAATGAATGAGGCTCAAGTTTTTCTCCGTAGCGTATTTTAATACAGAAATGCATGCACTGATAAACAATGAATTTTAAGAAGATTTTTGGCAATTTCAAATATTTTATGAAATTAGAGTATTTTCTTTTCAACTGTTAGTAGATTTTTGTCTCGACTCTATAGCAAGGCCTTAACAATCGACTGCTGGGGAACGTGTCGCGGGTTCGATTCCGGGAAAAAATATGTGTACGACCTTCAGGCAGTAGTTCCAAGTCTGAGTGTTTGCGAATGTAATTTTCAATGTTTATGAACCCACTCACGATACAAAATACATTCCTGGGGCAACTTTATTTTTGAATTAAAAAATAACGTTTAAGTATTTAAAATTGTTTCAAAATGATAATTGCTATTCCATGACTTAGTTATTAATATCTTAATTTGTTTATATCCAGCGCCCCCAGAATGTGAAGCCGGACAGCTGACGTGCGGACAGTACGTGTGGAACAAGACGTACTGCATCCCGCCGCACTACCGCTGCGACATGCAGGTGGACTGCGTCGACGGCACCGACGAGGCGGACTGCAGTGAGTACTCCTCTTTACAACTCATTTTAAAAAGAAATTGTATCTTAGTTATAGTTTCCAAAGCATAAACCAATGATGATGAATCGGTTGTAAAGGATAAACACGGGGGAGGGTGATGGCTTAAGATTTAATATTTACTTGTAAGTAAGTGGCTTTAAGATCTGATGGAGACCACAGGATTGCGTTGCATGCAAGCCGCTTCCAACGGGTCCTATTGGAAATCTATGTCCAGCAGTGGACGGCCTGCGGCTTATATGACGATGACAAACCTTGATTTATGGCTGGCGCTGGGAAAACAAATTTAAGCGTTTAAAAACCGCGAAGCCGAACAATCATGACGTTTAAAAAAGGGACCGGTAGAACCAAAAACCAATTAGATAGCTAGTAAGTAAATATTATCCGTCAGGTTATGAGCTACACAATAACGTTGCATGTCTCAATCCTCGCATTGTGTCTAAGCCCTTATTTAGTTGCTACTACCAGCATTGTATGTACCGGATTAGGGCGATGTTACACGACACTGTGTATGTATGTATGTCTGGACATCGTCGTCAATAGCTCGACCAACAATAGGGATTAGTTGTGCGGACATTATTGAAGATGTCGCCACTTTATATTATAATCCATGTCTTGATAATTAAGTTTAGAAGGCTTTTATACTTTTGTTGTTGTTTCTTGTTGAGCCTGTGCGGCTTAGTTAAGGATTAAAGGTTTGATTCTTTACATAAAGCTAGAATTGATCACCACAGACTTCTTAAGTAAAATAAGATAATATTTTGGAGACATACTGCTTACATCCTTACTCAGTGTCTTATAAATTGAATATAAGAAAATACCTTCGTAAAAAGTCACCAAACTGTATCTAAAAGTGTCTCAACAATACTTTTTCAGTCAAACTAAGTTAATTTCCATGAAATAAGATTGTGGAATCCGCACAGAAATAGTGTAGAAGTTGTGATTATATTTACCGAACTAATCTGAATCACAATACCGTCTGTCGAACAGAATTCAATAAAAACTTTACGTATTCGAATACAGGCTTGTGTGGTGTTGCCAGCTCTGATGTATTTTCAGAGTTTTTTTGTTACCTAGGCTATAATTTATGTGGAATATTGTGAAAAAGGCTATGAAATTAGTCGATACTAATATGATTATAATTTAAACATCACCTAAAAGAAACTAAAACAACTTTAGTAGTGTTTAAGTTCGGTCTTTTCGGCTCTAAAATGACATCGACATGGTGACATATTAATAGTTTGGGACGACCCCGAATAAATTGGCATTAGGGCAAGAAAATAATTATGATAAAGCTGTCTTGTAAAATAGAATAAATATCCCACGAAATTATTGTTCTGTCCACATAATCAGCAAGTTAGACAGGACGTGTGCGGCTGGATCCGAATCGGATCGTATTAAAAGTTGGAACTAGTTTATACGTATGACTGCCAACCGTACCGGAGAGCGTCCCGTGCGGATCACACCATCCATTTATAACCAACAAGTAAATAACCAGTACATAACGCAAATTATTGTGGACAGCTGTGAATAATGTGTGTGTAATTCTATGTATAAACTTAGATGGAATTGAGATTTGCAGATTTATTTCTCTAACGCCTTTTTTTAAAATAAGTACATGAATGTGTTTTTTCTATAGTTTTGTAAAAATTTTACGATTTTTGTTGTGTGATTTAAAAATTGCGCCAAAAATACTATTCAAACACCTACAGAATAGTCATAATTTAATAAATTAGACTTGTTTTCTATCGAATGTCCGTTATTCACGACGCTTCTCAAAAGTAACTGAGTTACAAACTCAAATCACTAGTGAGTACTTGAATGTTACAGCTCTTGTATTGCAATGGCGGTCCACACACAATACAACTTATACACTACCTAACTAGGAATGGAATAATGACGATAGAAAGTCGCGTGATATTCTGACTACTCAAGATTTAAGTTGATTACTTTTGAGTGGCACCGTGGACGAAAGGCCTTACGTGCCGCAATGTCTTACACCGCATGTAAAGTAAACAGAGAATGAGTCGGTTCGCAGTTGTTTGTGTCAAATATTTTAGGGACCGCAGCGCCTTGTTACCGTGCAGAAGGTGAACCACTTTCCCTGAAAGCGCTCGTCGCTCACCTGTTTTACACAACCCGCACTTATTTCCCCGCTTTGAAGGCTGCAAGTAAAATATTTTCATTCGCATTCCACATGTACGTACCACCTATTACGGAGCAATACTTAAATAAACATGGCACCGAAATACACCGTCCTATTTCTTTTAAAGAGAACTCTTGTAAACGAAGTACCAAGGCCAATTTGTTTAGAACCCCTTCACCCCCTTTCACGTAAGTACGGCGGGTGATAGAGGGGTAAGTGTCTCAGATTCCAGGGGTCTCACATAATTGGTCGCAAGTGCGGAAAGTCCCAACAAGTGGGCAAGTTTTAATGGTGTGGAAATTGCGTTTTTGTTTGGTGTTCGTATCTGTGATGTGCCTGTTTTCATGTAAATCTGTTGTTCCTCAAGTTTTTAGATGATGCCGCGATAGCCGGAAAAGAGCTCGGAAGACTCAAATTTTTCAACTTCAGTAATGTCAATTCTTATGAGTTTGTAATACGAAATATACTGTTGATGTTGAATTTGTAGCCAAAAAAATACACCCCTTAATAATGAAGCTTTCATTCCTGCCTTTCTCTTATAAATACAGTCATCTTTTCCAACATTTCAAAGCGAGAATATAGAACTGGACGTTCAGTTTTTCTTCAGTTAACATAATAGCGTCTATTAAGACTCAGTGCATTTGAATAAAGTTTTAAAAGGCAAGTCCTCCATGGCGGTGATTCCGCTCGACTTACTTTCGGCTGCAACTTCCTCGTTGCCATGGTAATTAACGACCCCCCCCCCCTCTAAGCGCCCCTTACTTCTTAGCAGTCCTTGATCAACAGCTCACAAGTTGTTGAAGTTCTGCCTAAGACATTACGGGAACAGAGATAGAGATAGTTTGTGTTGGGTCATCTGTGTTCGTGCTTAACTTTTATACTTAGAAACGAATAACGTAATCAGTTACCACTTCATTAAAATAAAACTTAAGTATGTATTCAAATAAAACCTTTTTGAACGAACACAAACAAAACATACATACATTGTTTCATCACAAAATTCCAAAAGTTTGATCACTCCCAAAAACTTGTCCCAACATCTTCAAAAGTATTGTCACCTGTACAGAGTGTAAGCTTCCTATAATAAGCTTACATAGCAATTTTTAAGTCTCAGATCTTCGCTGAGACGCAGCGAAGTTGCCAGCGCAGTAAACTGTGTTGCCAGTCTCGGTGTAAAAGTTTTAATAGACCGCGATTATTACATCTTTCTTTTTATTTGGACACTCTCGGAGTTTCTCTATGGTACGGCGCTTTGTACAACGTAAACATTTCATACTTTGCAAGCTGATGGAGATTTATGGAAAGAAGTTAAGTCGCTTTATGGATTTTTAAAGACTTTTATTGGATATCAATTATAGGGCTTTTGAGATGTATTTATTTTGTTTTATGCGTGCTTTTTTTGGGTAGAATGTTTGTCAAAACTACTATTAAGGGCGACTTTTACCAAAGGTTAAACATGTTTAAAATTTTATTTAGGCACAATTTTCTATTGAATTTTGTGCTTAAATAAAATTTTAAACATGTTTAACCGTTGGTAAAAGTCACCCTAAGGCCGACTTTCACCAAAAGTTAAACATGTTTAAAATTTTATTTAAGCACAAAATTCAATAGAAAATAGCGCTTAAATAAAATTTTAAACATGTTTAACTTTTGGTAAAAGTCGCCCTAAGTTACAGAAGAAATTCTGTTTAATCAATGTTGTACTCATTTCTGCTTTTTCAAATTATGAACACCATTTCCAAATTGGAAGTACAAATTTTCTTCATATTAGTCCCCGTATCATTATGCTACTCTACATTGTTCCACTTTTGTATTTAATGTATTATTCTAGCTCAATGGTCTCACATGATTAAACTCACATATTTCTAAAGCTGCCGGAACCACGTCTTCGCTAACCATAGACAAGACTAACAACTGGTTCGATCAGGAAATCCTCCGAGCATATTACTGGGTAGCTCGGCTCACGGCTGAGGTTTTAATTTCCTTTGGAAATAAGAATATCCGGCCACGATAATATTGATCGATAATTTTCGATTCCCACGTATTCAATGTGGCGAAATTTTGGAGAATCCATATTGTTATACCTCTATTTTCTCTGTATAGGAATCTAATTGTTACATTATTACCTCTAAAAATATTTCGAAAGAATTGTGCACTCAAGCAGATGACTTTTTTTAGAAAAAGGATACTTTTAACCGACTTCCAAAAAAGAGAAGACTGAAAATAAATCCGGTTTCTTCAGTAACCGGAAATCCCAAAGTTTGGGATACATACGTAAGATCAACAGTCATAAAATCAACAGTTAAAACATCAACACCGTAAAACCAACGATTCAAAATATCAACAATTCAGAATGTTAACAGTTAAGGAAGTCAACAGTTCAATAGATCAATATTCAAAATGTCAATTTTACAAGGTGGAATAACTTCCAACAATACCTACTCTGAAATGAAATCGTATAGAATTATTTATTTTCTCAATCATGCTTTTATGAACGTGAAAGCTAAATGGAAGGATTAAAGCCACCACTTTAGATTACAAAAACAAATCTCTAGCTCCTAATGTTTTTCCTAAATCCTCTGTACCTTTTATACCGTTTGAATGTAGGTGCAGTTAGTGTAAAAGACTAGTGTCTAAGCCTTTAACATGCAGCAGTGCCTGTAAGGGCTTGTGGGGCTCACGGGGCTTGGCAGCCACAAAGCTTGTTAACACTATATTGAGGACGAAAGACGTTTGCCTTGGATTGACGCCGTTTGTATATGTAGTCCTAGTATCTACAATTTCAGGAACTTACATTTTTGAAGATGCATTCACGCCAAAGTTACTTCTAGTTAAAGAAACTTGAACCATAAAAACTTTTAAACGTCTCTTGAACACTTGTCTAAAAAATGTCAAATGTGACTGCAAAACGGACCTTATTTCAACGTCATTTGAATTAAGGTCCGTTTTGCAGTCACACTTTCTTTAGACAAGTGTTCAACAGATGTTTAAGGTTTTGTAGTAGAGTGCAATAGATCGTAACAATTTATTTTAGCAAAAGGTAACTGAGTTATTTAATCATTTATCTTATTACAATATAAATGTTGTTTCAACTAATTTGGATTGGTTGTGGGATTATTATAAGCAACTAGCAAACCCGGCGAACTCCGTTTCGCCACCAGATGGCTTCGTTTTCTTAGCTATAAACCTCACAGAGCCCGAGACCTTTCCAACGAATGCAAAACCGTGGAAATCGGTTCGTGCATTCTGGAGTTATAGCGTCAGGAAGGAAAACCCGACTTATTTTTATATAGGAGAAAATTACTGTGACAGTTGAAGGAACACCGTGGATTTTAGTCAGTACGAGTCGGACAGAGTATTTTTCGCTCCACCCAGTACAGGAGGACACATTTAATAGTTTTACAATAAAAAAAAAACTTAAGTGGTTGCACTTTTCCGGATTTAAGTTTTAAAGGCACACATAATACCGTTCTAAGAGAACGTCGATAGCTAGATGGAACCAGATATCTACAATTAGTGTTTTCTCTCGGAAGTCTACAGAAAAGTGAAAGAAAATCCTCTCGCGTAGTTTTTGCAGCCCTCCTTTGAGTGCTTCGGATTGAATTGCATTTAATTTACAGCGATATTGGAAACCAACTGGGCTTGAGGGCTTATAAAAAAAAAACGTTTTAAATTAAAGTATTTTTGCTTGCTGCTGTACTATCTCCTAATGGTATATTTTTTTTCAATATTTCTGTGGCCTTCATTTCTTCTGTAACGAATAACACGGTATGTTTATATGTTTTACCTTTTTCAATCATACAAACATGTCCAGGTCTTTACATAACAGTTCCTAATGATTATAATGGTGGTGAGACAATATAATGAGTGATTTTAAGGAGTTTAATGTTATTTATGTCATATTCCTAGCGGCCCGTCCCGGCTTCGCACGGACATGATGATTTTCGTCCTCTGAAACTCGGCGCTGATGGTTACAAACACAAGAAAAAAGGAAGTAGCCGAATAGGTCCAGCCGTTTTCGAGTTATGAGCTTAGCAACACATTTTGCGATCCTTTTTTATGTTATAGAGAAGATATAGATACAAAAAGAAAGATATAGATAGATAGATAGATGGGAAACTCGCCTGTCAAAAGCTAAATTAAATCTTTTAAACTTGTACAATGTACATCCTTCCATCCATTTTTAGTTACTACATAATTGGGGTATCAGAAGAATACGGTTATTATTTCCTAAACGTTTACGTGAAGACGGAATTCGTAATTTATTCAAAGCCCGGTCATTATAACCGTTGAGGATTTATCACTTATTCATAAAATTGCCGAATCATTTCATATTCAAATTGAACCGTTCATAAAATATTATGTTCGGGATCTATAATTGTCTGTTATTTGATCATTATTGTACTTGATCGTATAATGGAAGACATTATGTTTTATTATAGTTTTTGGAATATTTAATGTTCTTAGATTTTGGTATGTTTCTAAAGCAAGAAATCATGAATGAATAAGTCTACTAGAACCAAAAGTCTTTCTTGAATATTTTACTAACTTGTTGTCATTACCTCAAAATAAAAATCACTGCAGTTAAGCTTAAAATTTTCCGAAGTATAATAAATTATCAATAAACACGGTTGGCCCAGCGACTGAGCGATCGACTGTTGCACAGTGTGTTGCGGGTTCGATCCCCGCACGGAAAAAAAAAAATTGTATGATTAGCAAGTAGTTGTTCCGGGTTTGGGTGTTTGTGTATGTGAGTTGATATGTTTGTAAACGCAACCACGATACAGGAAGACTGTGGGACAATGTTCCATTTATTTATGTATAAAAAAATTAAATTCTATTAAGAAAATCGATCATAATTAAAGACCCGTTCTCATCCTCTAATAGCTCCGGAAACCGGACGATGCCGGGAAATGTCGTACACTGTCGGACACTCATGTCCATTGTCGGCCATGACAGTTAATATTCATTGCGGTCAGTCCCAAAAGATATCGTTAACGTGTACGTGGGAATTACCACACCGTGAATAGAGCTGTCCCAACGTGTGGGAGGTTTGCATGCCTCTGTTAATGCATGCTCATTTGTATGAATGGTGTGGTGAAAGTATGGGACGTATCGAGGTCGGACTTCGGAAATGATACGCGGAATACTCACTGCCATTTGTTATCTACCTAGTACCTAATTTATTCAGAGAAAATGATTGTATCAAACATTTTTTTATTGCCTGGTAAAAATCACCAAATGAGTCTTCCCAACCAGGGCAGGAAGGGAAGCACTGTGACACTTGTAATGACTAAAATCCACGGTGTCCTTCAATAGCCCTTTATGTACCAGGGCCACGGTTACCTGGTAAAACAGTACCGCGACCGCGGCAGGCTTTGCCCTCTAAAGAAGCCCCGTCAATGTATCACACATAAAATGAGTTATTCCAAACTTCAAAATAACTAAAATCTAAGACTTTTAAACTTCCAAAAACTGATCAAAGTTTATCGACAATATTAGCCTGTACAAAAACAGGCACAGTTACAAAACAAACAAGGCACAAACAACTTGGCGTACACCTTCAATACCCAGACACACTTTAGTATAAGAAACTGTTTAGAGAGGCTTACCACGAGACCTCTTACAAACTGTATCGGCTTTGACGTGGCCACTTCGCTCCGAGCGCCCTCTATCGCTGGATTTTTACATAACTTTATATGAAAATCGCATTATCTCGACAAGGGCGGGCTAATAACGCATGAAATAACAACAGAAGTTCCATTCCTCGCAATATGCACGACTCGATTTAAATTGAATAGAGAAAACCAAAGAATCATCAGTGATGAAGCAGAATATTTTCAAACGATAATTTTTATGGTAACCTACAGAACGAAATCGTTTTCGTTTATGAAATGTTGTAATTTTTAGGGTTCCGTAGTCAACAAGGAACCCTTATAGTTTCGCCATGTCCGTCCGTCCGTCCGTCTGTCCGCAGTTTAGCTCAGAGACGTACAGTACTAGAGAGCTGTAATTTGGTGTAAATTAGAGATGGGTAACTCAGGAGAGATAGATACAAATGATATGGTATCGTTCCGTCTCACTCAATCACTCAATGCATCACTTTGAATCCGAATGTATCAGTGTATCTTTTTACAACTTGTTCAATCTTCGTCTTCTTGTATCTGTGTGACTGTGATGCGTCGCACGCTAGTGGGGAAAGTATATACGTCTCTCTCGCACCTCCCTATTTAGAATGTTATGTCGCGTTTTCGCAAGGCCGAGAGAACCTGAGTTGATTGACCATTATAAACTGATTCATGATTCTCACAAAACGATAAATTGATAAATCTGTTACTTGTGACTAGAGTTTAAAGTAGTAAAGCAGTACTTGAACATTTCAAATAATACACTGATTTGGTTTTGTCGTGCACTTCAAGTGCCTAAAGCAATCTAAGAGTTTATTAAAATATGCAAACTAATTTCGGTCATAAATCTATCGATTTAGGATCTAGATAGAAAAAAGGGTTTAGCGATTTACAAAATTAAACAAAATATCAGTATCATTTAGGTACTTTAAGCTCGAGACCTGGATCGAGATCGGGATCGGCATTGCACTTCGGCAATAATTAGCTGAGCAAGTGAGCAACAGGCAGTGCAATGTCGCATCATGCGCGGATTCGAAAGGATATGAAGATAAAGAGTGATACGTATATCTCAATGATCAAAAGATACATTGAGCAAGTGAGCAAAAGTGCAATGTCGCTTCGTGTCATGCGCGGATTCGAAAAGATACAAAGATATGAAAGAGTGATACATATCTCAGTGATCAAAAGATACATATGAATCTTTTCTTTTCATTGATACATTTTTCCCATCTCTAGTGTAAATATACGGATTTGTTGTGCCGAAAAAGTGGTAAAATAAAATCTGGTAAAATATTTTTTTTAGGGTACCTCCAGTACTTACACGTGAAGTGAGAATTTTTTTTTCTCGCGTACCCCTTAGTGTGGGGTATCATTAAATAGGCCTTTAAAAAATAATGATAGTTTCCATTAACAATTTTTTGATAAAAAAATTCGTTTGTGAAATATTAAGCTTTAAAGTGCTAAATTTTGCTCGATTCGAGTGTCCCCCCCTCTACCAGCTAAACGGTTATGTTTGGGGGTGTGAAAAAAAATCACAATAGTAGTATATATAACGAAGTTTAAAAGAAAATTATCATGACTAAGTAGGCATTACAACTTTACTAGTAATAGTCGACCAACTTATTAAATGTACTTGAATTCATATTTTCTTAAACAAAATGTATCGGAGACAACTGCAAATGTAAGTTTGTCAACTTTATTTTTACAGCTTTTATAGGTATGTTTTTTGGGGATAGATTGGTTTTTATCGTCAACTATTTTTAACTAAATTCAAAAAAAGGAGGAGGTTCTAAATTCGTCGTTATCTTTTTTCTTATGTATTTTCCCCGATTTCTCAAAGACTCCTGGACCGATTTTGAAAATTCTTCTTTTTAAAATTAAATTCAGCATATCAGTTTAGTTAGTTCGCATAAGTATTTTGATTGGCAACTACGGAACCCTACCCTGTGCGTGGTCCGACACGCACTTGGCCGGTTTTTACCATTAATAACCCTAATTGAGACTCGCCCAAAAGATGTGCATTTGGATAAAATGGATTTTTAATATGTGTCATACACTGACTGTATATTTAGTCAAAAATAATTATTAAAACGATTGTCAATCTCGTCAAATAAAACTGACAGAAAATTATGATGATAGCTGCTTCACGATTTCGTTCCCTGTAAATCTTACGGGCTATTTTTCCATTGTGTTGTATGTACTTCTGTTTTATCTGTATGTCGTATCAGAACGGTACCGCCGTAAAAAGCCGCACACAGCCGTTTTTGCATGTCATTACCAATACGGAGCGGATTAGATTAGCTGTCGGCAAGTCTGCCAGCCTGGTACCAACCACCCAGCCTCCCAGCCACCCGCCGTCTGAGCTGAGCAAACATTGCGTAAGCAACACGCTGTTGAGACAAACAACGGTATTACAGAGACGGTGTTTTATGACCAGGTTTATACAGGTGCCATGTTTTGAATCAAGGGACATGCCTATAAGATTTGATGGAATTGACAATACTTACCTAGTACCTGAAATAAGTACCATCATTATTTATCTGGGGGTACAGTAGTGCCCCCGCCAAGTCGAGCAGAAATATCTTTTTGATCCTACACAGAAAAACGATGAATTATTTAGTGAAGAATGAGGAGACGTTTACTAATTTGAAGGTTGCTTTCACCCTAATTTCTAATGTAACTTTTCTGTTTGTTTCAGCATATCGCAAATGTCAGCCGGACGACTTTCAGTGCGGCATGGAGGGCGCCGGGCCGGCCAAGATATCGTTACAGGGACCATGTATACCTAAGGAAAAGAAATGTGACGGGTAAGCAAAACTTCTACTTATCAAACCCACCTATAATCAAAACGAGAACCGCGCCTAGGACTCCGTGGTCCACTAGACCAACTAAGCAATAAACAAAACAAAAAAGTTAAATTATGCCTAATTAAATTCTGCAAATTTTATGACAGTTGTCTGTACGTATATTAAAAGTCCAACTCCACATGTTTTCCAGGTACTTAGACTGTAGAACAGGGCGCGACGAGCAGGACTGCGCTGGCACCCCGTTGGCGTGTCGACTGGACCAGTTCCGGTGTGCGAACGGCCAGAAGTGCGTGGACGTGGCCGTCAAGTGCGACCACAAAGACGACTGCGGAGACAACTCGGATGAAATGCATTGTAGTAAGTAGTATTTGAGTATACCGACACTTTAATATACGGATCTTACAGTTTGGTAAAACCGGTACAGGTACAGATGCCCGCAGGTCAACCTACCCTAATCTGTAAAATTGTACCAATGTATTAGAGTTTGACAGATGGAATTTACGGTAGCAGCTCAAGACACCATTATATGTGTAGTAACACTAACAGTATATGGACACCTTTGTACAGACGCCAGTACATCAACCGAAATTACCCCTATAAATATGACATCTGGCAAATTGGCAGCTGTTTCAAATGAAATGAAACTGTATGTTGGTTTATTTGCCATTAATTAAATACTCTGTTCCCTTTTCCAGGTTTCCCTCCCTGCCACATCGGACAGTTCCGTTGCAGCAACGCGCTGTGCATCCCCGCGACGTACCACTGCGACGGCTACAAGGACTGCTCGGATGGGTCCGACGAAGCCAACTGCACTGCCATCGCCTGCCCCGACAACAAGTACCTGTGCCCCAAGGGCGGGCCGGGGGGCGCGCACAAGTGCATCGCCAGGTCACAGCTCTGCGACGGCAAGAAGGATTGTGAGGATAATGCTGATGAGGAGACGGCTTGCTGTGAGTGACTTTTATCTTTTTTGAGCATAACAACATTATCTATGGATAAAAAAAAAGGGCAACTCGCTTCCGACCATGGACCATGCCCGGTCGAAGGCGCGTCGTGTTCCACGCGCGCCTCAAAGAGCGTCAGCATAATGATGGGGCCCCCGTCTAGAGGGCCAAAGCCGGCACGAAGATGATGATCTGATGATAACATTAGCTGGTAATTGAAGAGAAATTATAGTGGGTAGACGGTAGTATCGAACCCGACTTACGACGTGTAGGTAGTTACTGGGTGAGAACCCAGCTAGACGCATTACTTCGTGTAATTTATTTCATCACTACTGCTCTCAAAACAGTGAAGGAAAATATAGTGAGGAAACCGGCATGTCATAGAACCAAAACTCGAAGATATGTGACATCTTTCAACCAGCACTGGTTGATTTTGGCCCACTCCCTCTCACAGAGAAGAGGCCTGTGTCCCAGCTGTGGAAACATTAACGACTGATAATGAAGATGATGAGTAGGAAGCAACGACGATATAATACTAGACTACGCATGCACGATCTAAGGAACGAAAATTATTCTGCCAACTCGCTGAGGTACTACGTAAGCGAGGGGGACGGGGTACTGCGTTGTGATTGGCTAACTCAAGGTCTGTTCTGTCTCAACGTATGTTTACGGCTCACAGGATTGGTCGAATTGAGACGAATATAAGACTTTTTTGCCTAATGTGTTGGCAGACATCGGTCGCCTGTTATTACGAGTCTAGTATTATATCGTCGTTGGTAGGAAGTATCATTTACTGAAAAGGGACTCTTACATTCTTAAGCAAGTTTTTTGAGAGAGAAAATAGTTGATTTCAACTTTCAATTTGTTGGACTTAATTCGGAAGTCCTTACAATTTCACCTGCAATAAAAATAATACAGAAAAGATTACCTATCCATATTTTAAATTGTAGGTAACTCAATTATAAACCACGTGAAACACTTAACACCTCGAAATATGCGTTGAATATAACGCGTGCACGTGACGGAGCTGTGAAACATGCGGCATGACTACATACGAGCTCATTTTTAGCTAATCCACCGAGAAGTAACTGTTTATAACCAAAACTGGCACGAATGTAATTTCCTTTATTGCCTCCTACTTTAAAGCCCGGTTTCCACCGCGAGCGGAACGGACCCATTAATGACTCCTTTAAACTCGCAGGCGCAAACTTCATACCTACATTTATTTCTACCAACAAATAGTTTTTGCGTTCCCAGAGCGAACTCATTTTTACTCTTTTCACCCGCTGAGTCATTAATGTGTCCGCTCCGCTTGCAGTGGAAACTGGGCTTTAGTGCGAAAAGATTAGAATGTCTTCTGAGAAAATTTAATGCTCGGAATGGATATATTTTATGACTAGGATAAGCTTGTGGTTATAATTTTGTAAGTCACTAAAGTTTTAAAACTTGAAACTTATTTGCAAGCTTTGATTATGTAAATGTGAACCAATTTTTTTAATACAAAACCGGCAAAGTGCGTGTCGGACCAAGCTGATTGAACGGTTCCGTAGTTACCCTACATTTACTATCTGATTTATGGTAGGTATATGCATTGCCAAAAACGTTTTAATTATGTATGTATACGTATTTTGAACGGTATTAACTGCACAATATTTAAAGTTTTGCGTCGTGGGTTCGATCCCCGTCCGGATTTCCGGAATAGACAGGAAATTGTATGATCTATGTGTACAAGAAGTAGTTCCGGGTCTTGGTGTTTGTGTATGTGTTGGTGGTGTTTGTGTATGTTTGAAGACGCACCCACGGGATACAGGATATTAATTACTATTAAGAGGTATTAAAAAAAAAAAACTATGTTTTTCCACAAAATACTGATCGATTTTAAGACTTATTTTTCCAAAAAAAAGGCTTAATATCGGTCGGGGTTTGGTGGCACAAAAACGTGCCATTGGGGAGCATTGGGGATCGGGCGGTTAACCTCTCCAAGTAAATTTAATAATTTTCAAATCTATGCAGCTTTTTGTACTTATGCTTAAATATTCTTTCCACAGCGACGGCGTCGTGTCCGGCGCTCGAGTGCGAGTACAAGTGCGTGGCGTCGCCGTCGGGTGGAGCGTGTGCCTGCGCAGCCGGCCTCACGCTGGCGCCCGACAACCGCACCTGCGTGGACCGCGACGAGTGCAAGGAGTGGGGCTACTGCCATCAACTGTGTATCAATACGCCTGGATGTAAGTGCAAATGTTAAATTATTTTTAATTCGACCATCGGTACTTTTTGAACGGAAAGGATAGCCATCATGATTGCATTACCCTTCACGTTAACCATTACAGAATCATTTTTATCACCTTACTGCCAAAATAGGAGCTATCGTTCAATGTACAGACACCAGCAGGTCAACCTATACGAATCTGTCTTAGAAATCAAACATTAACCTTCAACTATTGTCATAAGGTTAAAATCTATTACAAAAATTTGACAGTTTGAGGTAGGTTGATGTGCTGGCGTCTGTACACATGCTTGGGACAAAAAAAAAATACTGAGATCCAACATGACCTGTTTTTGTTAAGGAGCCAAGTTTGTGCATATCATACGTCAAAACAAACTTAAACATGGGGCATAACTATTGACTGAAACTGAAAACTGAAGTCGCAGCACAGGTCTTGTTTTATACTAACGTGGTAAAATCATTAAGCCCGGTTTCCACCGCGAGCGGAACGGACCCATTAATGACTCCGTTAAACTCGCAAGCGTAAACTACATACTTGTATTTCCATCAACAAAGAGTTTATTAGTTCCCGGAGCGAGCTCATTTTTACTCTTTACACCCGTTAAGTCATTAATGTGTCCGTTCCGCTCGCGGTGGAAACCGGGCTTTAGATGAATCCTCCCACCTAGGGCAGGGCAGGAGAGACTGTCAGACTTGTACTAACTAAAATCTAAAATCCACGGTGTTCTTCAATAGCCTTTAATAATATGTTCCAGGGGGCCCGTCCATAAGTCTGATATCCATTAAACATTTTTTTTGTTCTTCCACAGCCTACAAATGCGCATGTGCCCCGGGCTACACGCTGGTGGACTCGGGTCGCTGCGCGGGCGTGACGTCGTCCTCTCCGTCGCTGCTGCTGGCGCACACGTCGGCCGTGCTGCGCATGGACCTGCACGGCCGCGCGCCCGTCACCGTCGCCAACGCCACGCAGGCCGCCGGCCTCGACTTCCACTACCGCAAGAACCTGCTGTTCTGGTCTGATCTTAAGACGAGGAAGGTGAGATTAACTGCTTCGTCTTTTTGGATTCGTTTTTGTGTCTTCATCGTCGTTGCATAATCCCGTTTTTGAAATGTGATAATCAGCGATCGGAATAGGTAGAACTATTTAGGTTCTTTGACCGCAAACGGGATTCCGACTGATACTACTACGGGATTTTATTGAATTTCATTATTTTTGTAAATATGTATAAAATGGTTTATATTGATAAACCTATTAGCGCATGAGCGACGTTGTAAGCTTTACGTCAACAGCTCGCTATAAAACTTTTTGCCAAGCGCGATGTTGCCGCTTTTTTGAGACACGTAATAATGTTCCCGCATCATGAAAACAAAAGAAAACAATAGCGTGTTGTTTATGTCGTTAGAATGACGTACCTGTTTCGGCGCTCTTTCTGCGCCACTAGAATTCAATTCTTTACCAACAGTAGTAACTTGTTGTTTCATTCAATCCCGGGACTAGGGAAATATCCATATTATTCTAACCTATGCCAAGTACATAAAACAGCTCTTACCTATTCCGGTCTATGGTGTTAACCTAAGTGAGATAGTGTTAGCTATATACATCACCCTTTACACACTTTAACTGTCACATCTTCCTATTCCAGATCCACTCGCAGCAGCTGAGCGTGCCGGCCGGTGTGTCCAGCTACTCTGGCACGGACATCACGGTGGCGGGGTCGTGGGCCCCGGTGGCGCTGGCCGTGGACTGGGTGGGGGACAAGCTGTACGTGGCGGACGCCATCGGACAGAAGATCGACGTGTTCGAGCTGGACGGACGATGGCATGCTGTCGTGCTCGGCTCCAATCTCACCAACCCTGCTGATTTGGCGCTAGATCCCACGTTGGGATTGATGTTCGTAGCTGATAGTAGTCAGGTAAGCACTAGTTGATAGGCCTTACAAGAAGAACATAACCCTTCGGTAGCGCGTTTTTCCATTAGACGGCACGGCACCGGCACCGGCGCCGGCGTAGTGCCGGTGCGAGGAAGCAAAAATGTATGAACGCCGGGGCCGGCGACGCCGGCGCCAGTAAGTGCAAGAGCGAGCCATACGTTTTCATACATTTTTGCTTATTTGTTGTTGCCATGCCGTCTAATAGAAAAACGCCCTTACGATTAACAGAAAACCAAATACATTTTGCATGTTGAGTTATCCACTAACCTGGTCGTCACTGATTACTTGCAGATCATCAGAGCAAACATGGACGGAACACACTCAAAGTCAATAGTTTCTGAAGCAGCCTACAAAGCATCTGGTATCGCAGTGGACATCATCGCCAGAAGAGTGTTCTGGTGCGACTCTCTGCTGGACTACATCGAGACCGTGGACTATGATGGAAACCATCGATTCCTGGTCCTAAGAGGGACAACAGGTTCCCAGCCCGTCGAGACTGGCGCTCATAGAAGACCGCGTCTACTGGTCTGACAACACTAAACAAGGCATTAGCTCCGTCAACAAGTACGAAGGACCCTCCAGCATACAGGCCATCTACAAGATGAAGGACATCAGAGAACCGAAGGCTATCACCGTGATACACTCGCTGAAGCAGACGTCAGTAAACAACCCGTGCGGCACCAACAACGGCGGCTGTTCTCAGATGTGCATCGTGACCGCGCTGCAGAACGGAGGGCTCGGGTACCGCTGTGCCTGCAACATCGGATACAGACTCGAAACTGACCTAAGAAACTGTGATCTTGTCAAAGAATTCCTTATGTATTCCCAGCAGAGGTTTATCAAAGGAAAAGTATTAAACCCGGTTATTGAAGGCTTCAGCGATGCCATACTACCGGTTGTATCAAAACGCGCCAGATTTGTAGGTTTAGACTTCGATGCTCGCGATGAGCATATTTACTACTCAGACGTGTTACAAGATGTTATATACAGGGTTCACAGAAACGGAACAACAAAGGAAATTGTTCTGGCGTCACAGAATGAAGGAGTCGAAGGTTTAGCAGTAGACTGGGCGTCCAAGAATCTTTACTATATCGACTCCAGAAAAGGAACACTAAATGTGTTGTCCACAAGAAACGTAGCTTACAAGAGAACTTTATTGAAGGACCTGAAGAGGCCGCGAGCTATTGTAGTACATCCCAACAAGGGGTTCATCTTCTTCTCGGAGTGGGATCGCCCTGCAATATCAGTCGCGCGTACACTGACGGTACCAACTTACTGGTCTTCGAGAATGTGACTCTTGGCTGGCCGAACGGTTTGTCTATAGACTTCGATGCAGACAGACTGTACTGGTGCGACGCCTTGCTCGACCACGTCCAACATTCCAAACTCGACGGCACTGACGTCAAGACTGTGAACTCCAGGCTCATCAGACATCCCTTCTCCATCGTCATTCACAAAGAGTTCATGTACATCACAGACTGGAGATTAGACGCTATTGTAAGACTACACAAACTCACTGGTGAACAAGAGGACATCATGGTTCGGGAGCCACAAACAAATAGGTTATACGGAGTCAAGGTGTACAGTGAAGAGATTCAGAGGATAGATCCTATGCAGCCGTGCTCCAGGGACAATGGGAACTGTCAGAAGCTGTGTTTCGCTGTGCCCAGGAACAACACGGAGCTGCTGACGGTGAAGTGTGGGTGTCCATATGGAGAGAAGTTGGCTGCAGATGGAACCAGCTGCATCGCTGACCCCAACTCGGAGCCCCCGGTGCAGGCGTGTCCTCACTCCTGGGACTTCACCTGTAACAACCAGAGATGCATTCCTAAGAGCTGGGTGTGCGATGGTGATGATGATTGCTTGGATAACAGTGATGAAGAACAGAATTGTACTAGTGAGTACCTCTTAATTTTCACTACTTATTTTTACACCATTACCTACTAGCAAGTGGGATTGACAATACTTGTTCAGGGTCTTGTCCATTTTAATGTATGGTAGCTGTTGAAGTATGATGTGTAAAAACACATTAAATAAGGTCATTATTATTATATTTTTACAGAAACAACATGCAGTGCATCCGAATTCATGTGCAAGTCGGGTCGCTGCATACCTGCGACTTTTAAATGCGACTCTGAGAACGACTGCGGCGACTTCTCAGACGAGACAGGCTGCGTCAACGTGACGTGCTCGTCGTCGCAGTTCCAGTGCGACAACGGTCGCTGTGTGCCCAACACATGGAAGTGCGACTCGGAGAACGACTGCGGCGACGGATCTGATGAGGGCTCACACTGTGCAGAGAAGACTTGTGCTTACTTCCAGGTTTGTTAACCAGGCAGCACTCGCACCCTCGAAAGTTACGTAGACACTCGCGTGTAGAGCATTTTGTTCACACTTTATAAGCAGTCAAATTGTAGTACCTACCTTTATCGAAAATAAACGAAATTAGTATTAGTATAGAACATAGGACATGACATATTTTAAGACTAAAATGTATTCAAACAATGTTTTTTTTACAATTATACAATATTTGTGATACTTTTAATTTTCTGTAATAAACATAATAGCTTTTTTTTGCACCTACTCGTACTTTTGTTATAAATTGATATTAAATTAACTGTAACAAAAAAATCGTATGAAAATGGCACGGTATTAATCCTCATCATGTGTATGAGCTTTACATAAATAACATAAAATGAAAGCATGTTCGGAACACAAAAAAAATGCAGGAAAACATATATTTTTTGATTCGCGACGTTACGACAAATCGCGCAGACCATTCCAATTGGTTTTCTCAGCCCCAGAAACCCCAAAATCAAAGAAAAAATGTGCTGTAGAATATGTGACAGCAGTTACCAAGATAAAAAAGCACATGAAACCGGTATGTAGGGGACGAGAGAGGACTAAAAGTCAGCTATAGCGCGAATGAGGTACCTATGCACATTTTTGAGAAAATAACACGCTTTTTAAATTTACCGTGAATGAAATGCTCATAGCGCGAGTGTTCGCGGTTTATAGCTCTGATAAAATGACATCAAAATAAACAAACAAATTACTAACACTAATGATTAGGATTTATTTTACTTGCCTAACATATTGCCACATGTGTCCCACAGTTCACGTGTCCCCGCACGGGTCACTGTATCCCAGCGTCGTGGGTGTGTGACGGTGACGACGACTGCTTCGACAAGCAGGACGAGGCCGACTGTCCCCCCGTGTCCTGCCTCGCCAGCCAGTTCAAGTGTGCAGACCTCAAGCAGTGTGTGCAGGTGCGTTCAACATGGCATCTTGGTAGTTGATAGTTGTACACCAGCGCCATTGTATTTACAACAGTGTTTAAATTAGTTCAAAAAGAAGCCTGAGAATCTGAAATCAGTTCAATCAACGGTAATTTACTACCTAATAACGTGACTTAAGAAGGCACTTAGTGATGCCATGTAAAATCTGGTATTATATATACTGGTAGCTAATAAGGCATGATCAAATGAAAACAGTAACATGAACCTTGTCCCCGCATCCTCAGGAAGCATACAAGTGTGACGGTATCCCCGACTGTAACGACGGTAGCGACGAGGCCGGCTGTCCGTCGCTGGCGCCGCACCAGTGTCAGCCAGACAAGCAGTTCCAGTGCAGATCCTCCGGCATCTGCATACCTACCACCTGGTACTGTGACGGTAAGCATCTGGAAGAAAGTGTCGGATGTTATTCTTCCCACACTTATTGCTGTTCGTTGGATGTCACATATTTTTGGATTTCTAATTTGTTTCATTGAACAGTGACTTATAGCATGGCACCTAAACATGCTTCATGGTGCAATTTCATAAGTCGATAGGGCCCGCATGCCCGCTGCAAGCTATTTATGGAACGCGTGCCAGGGCCCGCATTCGGGGAACTGTTTTCATTAATCGATAGCCCGGTCGGTAGCAAACAGGGAATCACTGCAGACGGTGTAACGAACATGTATCTTGTACAACCCGGCGCAATAACTTGACTCGAAACTCGATCTTCCTTCCACTAGTAGACATTTCGGGGTAGCGGGAGGGGGTTCGAGTTTCGAGCCAGTTGGCCAGGTGTCAAGTTATTGCGCCTGGGTTGTAACTTTCATTGATTGTTATCTCGCCTGTGAGGACTCCCCGTATGCTGTATACCGAACAAGTCAACGACCAATGAAATTGCGCCATCATAGATGTTAATGTGAGTATTGTCCCCCCGCAGGCACTCCCGACTGCGAGGACCTGTCGGACGAGCCCGCGTCCTGTGGGACAGTGTCGTGCGCACACAACTACTACCGCTGTCACAACGGACGCTGTGTGTTCAAGGCATACGTTTGTGACGGACATGACGACTGCGGAGACGGATCTGATGAGGGACTGGAACACGCCTGCAAGCCGCCGCCCTTCAGGTCTGTACCTGGCCACTGGCCATCGGCTGATATACCTATTATGGCAAACGGTTAATCTGCTTATTCTTTTTTACAACCGAAATGCAATCCTATGACATCTTTTCATTGAGGGAAATTATTGGATTGGTATATCTATTGATCGTGGGTGAATAATGCTCTGTCTAAAATATTTTACGTCAGTCACAATACGCGACCCATTAAGTAAGAATGTTATCAGTGTAATGCAATAAAAATTAAATGTTCCTTGAATCTCATGCCAATTATGGTTTTTAATTTGTAGATGTCCCGCTCACCAGTGGCAATGTCCCGGTGTGACCGGCAGGTGTGTCAACATCACGCAAGTTTGTGATAATAAGTTCGACTGTCCGAACGGTGCTGACGAAGGTAAGATAATGCTGTCCAGAACTTGAAGCCATGGTAATATGACAATTTTATACAGTTCAATATTGATTGAGTGTTATATTGTAGGTGCAAGCTGTGATTTTGGCGAATGTGATCACCAAGATGGTCTTTGTTCTAACGGGTGCAAACAGACTCCGAACGGACCACTATGTCTGTGTCCCCCGGGCGAGGAGCTGGACGTGGACGGTTCCAACTGCAAGGATATCAACGAGTGCGACCCTCCCGGTCTGTGCTCACAGACCTGCACCAACACCAAGGGCTCCTACGTATGCTCCTGCATGGACGGCTACCTCCTGACCATCAACAACCACACGTGCAAAGCAAACAACCACTCCAGTGCCTTCCTCATCATCTCCAACAGACATTCAATCTTAGTAGCAGACTTAAACGAACAAGGTCTTGAAAGAGTCCCGATAAACGTTGAAAATGTTGTCGCAACAGCCTCCAACATGCACACCGGCACAATATTCTGGTCTGACATGAAACTAAAGAAAATCTCTCGGTTAGACCGCGGCAGTGAGCCACAAGTCATCATTTCCACTGGATTGGACCTCGTTGAAGGACTTGCATATGATTGGGTGGGAGGAAACATTTACTGGTTGGATAGCAAACTGAACACTATCGAGGTAGCACGAGAAGACGGTTCGGCTAGAACAGCGTTGTTGAGCGGTAACATCACACAGCCGAGAGGAATGTGTCTGGACCCGGCGCCAAACGCTCGGTGGCTATTCTGGACCGACTGGGGAGAGAACCCTCGCATCGAGAGAGTGGGCATGGACGGCACGCAACGATCAGCTATCATTACAACAAAGATCTACTGGCCTAACGGTTTGACATTAGACACGGCCACACAAAGGGTATACTTCGCTGATTCCAAGTTGGACTTCATTGACTTCTGTTACTACAACGGAACGGGCAGACAGCAGGTCTTGGCTGGCAGTCACTACCTGCTTCACCCTCATTCATTGACGTTATTCGAAGATACGTTATACTGGACAGATCGTCAACTGAACAGGGTGTTGTCAGCGCACAAGTTCAAAGGAACAAACCAAACAGTAGTGTCTCACTTGATATCGCAGCCTCTATCTATCCACGTGCATCATCCTTCACTCCAGCCGGCGTACCCGTCTCCTTGCAAGAAGGACACGTGCCAGCATCTCTGTCTGCTCAGTCCGAACAAGACTGTAGGATATACCTGTATGTGCAAGCCTGGTTTCAAGTTATTGCCTGATGGCAAATGTGTCGAAGGTGAGTTTAAATACTTCGATCCAAAAAATATATGAACAGTTTTGGTGTAATTCAAAGGTATTTAAACTAAAGTGGTGTTTTTCTTTCGCAGAGGAGTCAGCCTATCTGATGGTGTTGAAGGGTAGCCAAGTTATCGACTTGTCAATGGACGGCTCCGGCCGAGCTGGGCAACTTGCTCCTATTGTTGGCATCCAAGGTAACAGACTATTAAAACTTATACTGGTTTTGTAAGCATCAAAAATTATTCTGACACCAAATAACAAAATGTGCCTTTTCTGTTTTAGGTGGAGTACAACTTGATTACGACCGTCAAGGTCATATGCTGTACTGGCTCCAATCCATAACAGGTGACAGTGACGACGATGAAAACTGCACAATCTATAGTATGCCTTATGGTGGTGGCAACAAGGTTGAATTCTTCGGATCAGACACCGGCATTGTTGGGGCTCCTTCATCTATCGCCTTTGACTGGCTCGGCAGGAACTTGTACATGGCCAATAGGGTCGCCAGCAACATTGAGCTAGTCAGAGTCGATGGCAAAGTAAAGTACCGGTCCATTGTGATGGCTAATGATGGCAGCAAAGCTTCTGTTGCTAAACCTAAAGGAATTTGTTTGGATCCTACTGAAGGGTAAGTTTCTTTTTTTAGTTATGCATTCTTTCTTGATGTACTGGTCAAAGATGTGAAATACTTGAGATTTATAATATTAATATTAACTTTTTTATTTTCAGTAAAATGTACTGGTCAGATGAAGGAGGTTTTGGGGTTCCAGCGAAGATTGGCAAAGCTAACATGGACGGCACCAACCCTATCATTCTTGTGGATATCATTGAGAGACCAGAGGCCGTCGCTATCGATGTCGAGAAGAAGATCATCTACTTCAGTACTCAGTTCCCGCCTAGCGTCAACAGCGTCAACACTGAAGGCAACGACAGGAAAACCATATTGTCAGAAAGCAACGCCATTTCTTATCCCAAAGTTATCGCAGTACTCGACTCAAGGCTATACGTGTTAGATCCTCAGCATGAAAAGATCATCAAAGCCGACCTACCTAACGGAGATAATATCAAAACTGTATTAGACAACGAGAGCGACTTGAAATCGTTAACTGTATTCCAGAAGAGGAAAATGGTCCATCATCCTTGTGCTCAGAACAATGGAGGCTGCGAACAGATTTGTATCCCAGGAGACAGCGGGTCTCGCATCTGCGCGTGCTCTATCGGTTATAGGAAGGAGAATGAAATCAACTGTGTGCCCTACAAGACCTTCGCAGTCGTGTCACAGCTGGATCTCATCCGAGGTTACAGCATCGACTCCAGTGCGGAAGCCATGGTCCCGGTCACGGGTCTGGGACACCACATACTGCACGTAGACGTGCACTTCGCTGAAAACTACATCTACTGGGTAGAATTCAACCGCGGACAATGGAACGGCATCTTCCGCATCAGGCCAAACGGTACAGAACTCCAACACATTGTTAAAGACGGTATCGGTAGCAATGGCATTCGAGGTTTGGCTGTAGACTGGGTAGCCGGAAACCTATACTTTACCAACGTCTTCCCTCACGAGAATTACGTTGAAATGTGCTGGCTAGACGGCTCCAATAGAAAGGTTCTAGTCAAAACTACAATGGATGCTCCAAGAGAGCTAGCTGTGAACCCCATCAAGAGATTATTATACTGGATTGATTACGGCCAGTATCCGAGAATTGGTAAGGCGTTCTTGGACGGTAGTAATTGGCAGACTGTCGTAAGCTCCGGTATTTCGAACCCAAGAGACTTGACCATCGATATGCTAACGCATGACGTCTACTGGGTTGACTCCAAACTTGACCAGATCCAAAAGATTTCCTTTAACGGAGGTAACAGGCAACTTATCAGATCCAACTTACCGAACCCTATGGGTGTCGCGATACACACAGGCAGCGTGTACTGGGTCGATAGAAACTTGCAAACCATCTACAAAGCGTCCAAGTTGCCCGGCAATATGTCGATGCCTGAAAAAGTTCGAATAAACCTTCCTAAACTTAGAGATATTGTAATATTTGACGTAAACAACCAGCCTACTGATGAAAATAACCCTTGCAGAAAACTAGGTAACGGTGGGTGTGATCAACTTTGCTTCAGTTACCCACCGGAAGCTAACAAAGGCTACACACACAGGTGTGAGTGTGCTACTGGACAAATCTCCGCTACCAATCCTAAGAAATGCGACGTGGTAGATGAATACCTAGTATTTACTACGAGAACCGAAATCAGAGCCATTAACTTAGATCCGAAATCTACTGGAGTTCCATTCAAACCTGTTGTCAACCTTACGAATGTGGTTGGTGTAGAGTTCGATTACACGGATAATAAGTTGTTCTTCACGCAGATTAGGCCGTGGGCTAGGATAGGATGGATGTCCGCTAACAACCCAGACCCTACTACTATTCAGAACATTATCAACAAGGGCATCAACCCTGAAGGTATATCTTACGATTGGACACAGAAGAAGGTTTACTGGACAGACAGCTCTAATAACTCCATCTACGCCATGAACCTTGATGGCTCAGAACTTGTTATGATTGCTAGAGTCGAGCGCCCGAGAGCTATTGTAGTCGATCCTTGCAACGGAACTCTATACTACACAGATTGGGGAAGATTCGGAACCTCTGGAAAAATTTACAGAACAACCATGGCCGGATCATTGAAGAAAGCTATTATTGATAAAGACCTGTCTCAGCCTAGTGGCTTAACGATTGACTTTGATGAAAACATGTTGTACTGGACTGATGCTGTTAGAGAGAAAATTGAACGATCTAAACTCGATGGTACTGAAAGGGAAGTCCTCATCAGTGCAACTATCTATCCATTTGCTATCACTGTTTTCGGTAACTACATCTACTGGACAGACCTACAACTCCGAGGCGTGTATAGAGCAGAGAAGCACACCGGCGCTAACATGATAGAGATGGTGAAGCGATTGGAAGACTCTCCGCGTGATATCCATATCTACAGTCCGAGCAGACAGAAGTGTCAGGTGAACCCGTGCAAGATCAGCAACGGAGGTTGCGCACAGAGTTGTCACCCCGCACCCAATAACACCGTCGAGTGCAAGTGCGACGACAACACCAAACTGGTCAACGAAGGAAGGATGTGTGTGGCTAAGAACATCACCTGCGATGCTAGCAAATTCTTCTGCGCTAATGGAAAATGTATCAGCAAGATGTGGTCATGTGATGGTGACGATGACTGCGGAGACGGCTCTGATGAAGATAAGAACTACTGCACGTACCACTCGTGCTCGCCCAGTGAGTTCCGCTGTAACAATGGCAGGTGTATCTTCCAGTCTTGGAAGTGTGACCACGAGAATGATTGCAAAGACGGATCAGACGAAGAAGGCTGCGTGTACCCACCGTGTGCTGAAGGAGAGTTCACCTGCCTCAACTCGCGTTGCATACCAATGACACAAGTCTGTAACGGTATCAACGATTGCAAAGATAATATTACATCGGACGAAACACACGAACGTTGCCCGATGAACACAACTTGTCCTACGAATCATCTCAAGTGTGAGAAGACGAACATTTGTGTTGAACCGTATTGGCTCTGCGATGGAGATAACGACTGTGGCGACAATTCTGATGAAGATCCTCTACATTGTGCACAGAGAACGTGTCCGCAGAACAGCTTCCGTTGTCCCAACCACCGATGTATCCCTGCCACGTGGTATTGCGATGGTGATGACGACTGTGGCGATGGTGCTGACGAACCTCCAGAATACTGCCGCTCTGAAGGTCGCACGTGCTTTGGAGACCTCTTCACATGTGACAACGGCAACTGCATACCGAGGATTTACATTTGCGACGGTGACAATGACTGTTTAGATAACAGCGACGAAGATGATCGTCATCAATGTAATGAGCGCAAGTGTGATGCTGAAACAGAATACACTTGTGAAGAAAACAAATTCTGGCAACGAGCTCAATGCATTCCGAAGAAATGGATTTGCGACGGTGATCCCGACTGTATCGATGGAGCTGATGAGAACTCTACTATCCACCATTGCGCGACACCCACGCCGTGCTCTGACGATCAATTCCAATGTAATAACGGTCGCTGTATCAACGAGGGCTGGGTGTGTGATCACGACAACGACTGCGGTGACGGTTCTGACGAAGGAAAACGTTGTAATACACAATACAAGCAATGTACCGACCAGGAGTTCAAATGTCAGAATTTCAAATGTATCAGAAATCACTTTAGATGTGATGGCGAAGATGATTGCGGTGACCATTCGGACGAGGTCGGGTGTGTTAAAGAAAACAAGACATGTCCCGCTGGACAGTTCAAGTGTAATAATGACCAATGCATTGACAACCGATTGGTTTGTAACAAGGTTTCAGACTGTTCAGACGACTCTGATGAACCTGCTCATTGTAACATCGATGAATGTGCCAAGTTGGAAATAAATCAATGTGGCCACAAATGTATTGACACACTCACTGGGTATTACTGCGACTGTAACCAAGGCTACAAGCTACTCGCAGACGGTAAAGCATGTGCAGATATAGATGAATGTATAGAAACTCCGGGAGTCTGCTCACAGTACTGCTCCAACACACCTGGGTCCTACTACTGTAAATGTAACGACCAATATTATGAAAGAGAACCTGATGAACATACTTGTAAACGAAAGGATAATACGACCGCTTGGATTATATTCACAAACAAATATTACGTCAGGAATATGTCAACAGACGCCAGTTTGTACAACTTGATGCACCAGGACCTAATGAACGTCGTTGCGATTGACTTTGATTTCAAAGAACAAAGGATGTATTTCGCTGATGTATCCGCTAAGACCATCTACAGGTCCAACTACACTGACCCCAACCCCGCTAAAGAAGTGGTGATCAGACACGACTCTCACGGTCTTGAAGGTATAGCAATTGATTGGATCGGAAGGAAACTGTACTGGCTTGATAGACATTCCAAGAACTTAGACGTGTCAGAACTGGATGGTACCAGAAGAAAGACCCTAAAGACTGGCGTTACAGATCCACGAGCAATTGTCGTGCACCCTGGAACAGGTTACCTGTACTTCACTTCATGGCACCTACAAGCTTACATTGGCAAATTGGGAATGGACGGCTCTAATTTCACTTCTATTCTCAACTGGGAAGATGACATCGCCTGGCCAAATGCTCTAACCATAGACTACTTCACTGACAGGATATACTGGGCTGATGCCCATTTAGACTACATTGGTTCAGCCGACTTGGAAGGTCGACACAGGCATGTTGTTTTATCTGGCGCAAAAGTACCTCACGTCTTCGCTCTCAGTCTTTTCGATGATGAGATATTCTGGACCGACTGGAATCTCAAAGCGATTAGCAAAGCAAACAAGCATTCTGGAGAAAATTTGATGATTCTTAGAAACACCACACATAGACCTTATGATATTCATGTGGTACATCCGTTGAGGCAGCTCCCCTATCCCAACCCTTGTGGTGATAACAATGGAGGATGCTCTCATCTCTGTCTGATAGCACCTCCCCACGCATCTAGCTATTTGAACATCGAAGGTTACGGAGAAGAAGGCGCTACGACTTTCAAATGTGCTTGTCCGAACCAGTTCTACTTAGCACGAGACATGAAGACTTGTATTGCAAACTGTACCGATGGACAGCATAGGTGTAATGGTCACGATGAGAAGTGTATTCCGTGGTTCTGGAAGTGTGATGGCGAGAAAGACTGTATGGATGGGTCTGATGAACCTGATACTTGCCCTGTGCGTCACTGCAGAGCTGGCTCGTTCCAGTGCAAGAACACTAACTGCACGCCGGCCGCCACCATCTGTGACGGTTCTGATGACTGTGGAGATGGAAGTGACGAGGCCGAGTGCGCTCACGAGTGCCCTCTCCTCGAATTCAAGTGTAAGTCGAGCGGCAGGTGCATCCTCGATAGCTGGAAGTGCGATGGTGATACAGACTGTAAGGATAACAGCGACGAAGACCCAGTAATGTGCCACAACAGACCTTGTAACCCAGACACTGAATTCGCTTGTAAGAACGGGCGATGCATCCCCAAACTATGGATGTGCGACTTCGACAACGACTGCGGCGATGATTCTGATGAGCCAGCGTACATGTGTAGGCAAAAGAACTGTACGACAGGGTGGAGAAGGTGTCCAGGACAAGCGAACTACAGGTGCATTCCGAAGTGGTTGTTCTGCGATGGCAAAGATGATTGCAGAGACGGATCGGATGAATTACCAGAGAACTGCCCCTCATGTAATGCGGAAACCGACTTCACTTGCGACAACAAACGTTGTATACCGAAACAATGGCTCTGTGACTTTACCGATGACTGTGGAGATGGAAGCGACGAATCCGAAACTGTCTGCCAGCACAAGTACAGAGAATGTTCAGAATCAGAATTCAAGTGCGGAAATGGAAAGTGTATCTCATCGAGATGGCGTTGTGACCACGAGGACGACTGCGGAGATAACACGGACGAGGCAGACTGCGGCGGCTTCAAGTGCAAGAACGGAACCTTCCAGTGTAAATCTGGACACTGCATCGCGGCTTACTTCAGATGTGATGGCGACAGGGATTGCCGAGATTTGTCTGATGAGATCGGTTGTCCACCACGCTACCCTGGTGGCAGATACTGTCCTGAGAGCAGGTAAACATTATTTATTTCACTTTCAGCGCCTTTCTAGGACTTGTGAAAGATATTTCACTTACATTATTCGGTGCTCTTACAGATTCCAGTGCGCCAACAACCTGTGCGTCTCGCAGTCAGACCTATGCGACGGTACTGATGACTGTGGAGATGGTTCCGATGAAGCGTCATCTATCTGTACCAACTTTAACTGCGATACGTTGAGACGATTCCACTGCGACAATCATAGATGTGTACCGAGGTGAGAGTATTTGCAAATTATTCAGATTCAGTACGTACCCTGAGGATTGCGGTAACCTTTTTTAGTTGACAATTTAATTAGTTAACATTTAATTAAATTGATTTATACTTTCCCAGATACCAAGTGTGCGACGGCGTGGACAACTGCGGCGACGGCTCGGACGAAAACAACATGACCCTTTGCGCGGCGCGCGTGAAGCCGTGCGACCCGTACGCTCAGTTCCAGTGCGCCAACCGCCGCTGCGTGGAGCGCGCACAGCTCTGCGACTTCGCCGACGACTGCGGGGACGCCTCCGACGAGCTCGGCTGTCATCACACGCACACCTGCTCGCATCTCGATAAAGGTATGTGTTGAAACTTATGTAAATTGTTCGAGCGTATGTATACCACGTCAAGGTTTACAAAAACTATCTTTCTATTTAGGTAAGAGCAGAGCCTAAACTTCGTTAAATTCTCACATAGACAGTTTATGGGGTGAGGTAACCGTCTGGACAGTTTGGACTCCATGTATCTTAATACTACTCACTTCGAGGAGTACACCCAAACACCTGCTATTTTGTATGGATGTTTGTGACCTGTGTGCACTTGTTTTATCAGAATGACTGACTCTGAGATGAGTAAGTTATAGTCTGGAATAACATAGGATACCATTACCCTATATGTTCCCGTGGGATAATTTTCGAATTACACGCAGGCAAAGCAACAGCTAGTTCACTAATAAACCTGGGTACTTCTACGTATTATAAAGATAATAAATGTGTATAACGAATTTCATGTAGATTAGATGAACAGTATTTTCTGACTTTTTTTTCGCTACTCCTTCAGTAACTTAAACAATTTTGAAATGATCAGGTGGATGCGAGCACTTCTGCACCAACCTGACGGCAGTGGGCGGCGCGGGCGGCTACATCTGCTCGTGCTTCCAGGGCTGGATCATATCACCAGCCAACAAGAAGAAGTGCGTCGACGTGGACGAGTGCGTCGCCGGCACACACCACTGCTCGCAGATCTGTAACAACCTCAACGGTAGCTACAGCTGCGACTGTAGGGAAGGATTCAAGTAAGTAACAATCATTTGTAAAAACGATTCTCCTCTATTACAACAAAATTAATTAAAAAGGATGATTACTAGTCTTAAACACACACCTCTTCTTGAATAGGTAAAAATTAACAGTTGCTATAAAAAAATTCTTTACAGACTGGCTGACAATCTATCAGGCGTATGCAAAGTAATAGATGACGATGTTGTTCTACTGTTCGCAAATGGACCTGAAATTCACGCTTTTGCCCAAGAAAAGAACGAAGAGTTCGACGTGATCACAGCGGAAAAGAGAATAGAAGCTATTGACTACGACCCGAAGCACGAGATGATCTTCTGGGCAGACAGCTACGACAAGACCATCAAGCGGTCCTACATGATTAACGCACTCAACGGACAAGTCAAGAGCGGGTTTGCTCAAGACCTGAACATGAAGGGCAATTCAAAACCAACCGCCTTAGCTGTTGACTACGTAGGAGACAATCTTTACTGGACAGAAACTGACAGGACGGGCTCTAAACCACGTGGACGCGTCATGGTAGCAAGAACCGATGGAAGATACCGAAGGGCACTTGTTTCAGCCGGAATCGAAAGCCCCACATCACTGGTTCTCGACCCGCAGATGGGAAGGATGTTCTGGGCTGACGCTGGCTCCGCGCCTAAGATTGAAATTGCCTGGATGGATGGCTCGAAGAGAAGACCAATCGTCACAGAGAACATCAGACATCCAACCGGCTTGGCAATCGATCATTTGATGGATCACTCCATATATTGGGCCGACACGAAGCTGAATACTATTGAAATGATGAGGCACGACGGTTCGAACAGGAAGGTGATTCTAAAGGGAGATCTGTTGAAGCACCCGCTGTCGCTGGATGTGTTCGAGTCCTCGCTGTACTGGGTCACCAGGGATACGGGAGAACTTGTAAGACAAGATAAATTCGGAAGAGGAGTGCCATTCGTTATATCCAAGGATCTAGTCAATCCATCGGCTGTGAAAGGTAAAGTAACTAAAGTATTCTACCAATTTATTTCTTTTCCAATAGATTACAAACGTTGCTCAGAAGTTGTATTTTTTCTGTCTCTTATATCACTGTAATGAATCATGATTTTCAGTAGTACATGAAACACCGATATCTCTATTACGTACAAACCAAGACACAGCAAGACTACTGTTTTGCAAATAAAATAAATTTCCATGTTTTTTAATTAAACCTACTTTTACTTGGCGTATTCATTATAGCAAGAAGTTCAGGCCCTTCCAAGCAAGTACTTAGTTAGAAGGCTTTTTAAAAAGTTTCTTCACAAAAATTTGTATAATATGCCGTGTATCTTCAGTGTACCACCCTCGTCGCTACAACGTGAGCGCCCGCGCGGAGTGCGCGCGCGCGCCGTGCTCGCACCTGTGCCTGGGCGTGCCGGCCGGCCGGCGCTGCGTGTGTCCCGACCAGCAGCAGCCGCCCAAGAGGATCACGCAGGAGCTGGCCTGCGACGCAGGTAAATATCACTACCACTCATTTGAAAGAATTCTTACATTGAAGGGTTCGGCCCGGAATAAGCCTTTTGAGCCAGTCAACCATTTTTAGAACAGTATACCGGTTGCAGGTTCGGCTCCGTATGTTGGCTTCCCATGACGGTTGTGTTGAGATGTGTCGAAGCAGTTTACACCCTTGCTCTACACTTTTGGAATCGACGATTCGAGTTTTGACCCGAACCTATTCGCAAATCGGAAAGTTTACCTCAGGGTTCAACCTTGGTCCTTTTAAAGGTTCCGCGCCACCCAAAGAGTAAAACAGAACCCTTTCACTGAAACTTCGCTGTCCGATGTGTTTGTCTCTCCGTCCGTCTTTCGCCAGACTGTATCTCTTTAACCATGAGTTGAATATCCACAGAAAATTATTTGACTAAATATTCATTTTAAAAATAAAACGATTATTTTACGGCTTGCCGCCGTTAAAACAGGGGTTTTTTTTACTGTTTTTATAGATAATGGTACTCAACCCTTCTTCTTGAATTCGACTCGCACTTGGCCGTTTTTTTTATTTAAGTGTTTAATAGAATTAAATTGAGTAAATTCCACTGTGTTCATTAGCGGTGGAAGCACCCCGGCCGCTGCCGCGCGTGTGTCCGTGCGAGAACGGCGGCACGTGCGAGGACGACGGCGCGGGCGGCCTGCGCTGCGTGTGCCGCGCGCCGCTGCAGCCGCCCACGTGCGCCGCGCAGGCGGCCGCCACCGCGCAGCGAGCGGCCACCGCGGCCGCCGTGCTGGTGCCGCTGCTGCTGGTGCTGCTGCTGGCGCTGGCCGGCGCTGCCGCCTGGTTCGTCATCAGGAAGAGACCTTTGTGAGTACACCTCTTACTTTATAATACCTACTACCGCAACTTACCCGCTACATTTTTTTTTTTCGAAATTTTGTTACTCACAGACTTTCTCCTCAACTTGATACCTAAACATGAGAATTGCAAGTAAAGATGTCTCAAGGAACTTTTTCCACTATTTAAATACAAATTTTGCGTGTCTGTCTGTCGCATCATTCCGAATGGATGAACTCATATTTATTATTTAATCTGAATATTCTTGACCCTCGCTTTTTGTCCTTCTAGCGGTAAGGGTGGCGGTCTGAGCAGCCTGGCGTCGTCGCAGAGCGTGTCGTTCCGCCAAGGATCCAACGTGGAGTTCGGAGGAGTGGGCGGCGCCGGCGGGGAGCCTGCCTACACGCTGGAGGAGGCGCCGCGCAAGGGCCGCGACTTCAGCAACCCCATGTACGACGCCGTCACCCGCGCCGTCGCCGCCGGGGAACCCGAGCCGCCCATACGTGAGTACCGACCTGACGACGCTGTCATGTGACATTTAAATAGTTTTTTAATTAGTTTCTTCCATTAATTAATATTGTAATTTGAACATGAACTTTCATTCCCATAGCCGGCATCTATGAAGTACCGGACGAGTTGAAAGAGAAGGTGGTGTCAGCTGTGATCTCGCCGTCGTCGACGGAGACGCGCGGCGCGGGCGGCGGGGCAGGCGCGCGGGGCGCGGGCGCGGGCGGCGCGCGCGCGCTGGACCCGGCGGCCGACACGGGCCGCGACACGGCGGCGCTGGTGCGGGAGGACGCCGCCTGCTAGCGCGCGCCGCGCCCGCTCCGCGCGGGCCTCACGTTGCTGCCCGGCTATCTCTACTACCATCTGCCCGAATCCTTAGTGAAATAAGCCTTGACTCTAGGTGACTTACGCCCGGACAGTTGAATGGCCGCAATTTACTATGCGTCTCGTTTTAAAAAAAAACTCGAATTGCCCAGATATTTTAGCGAAATCATTCATTTAAAATTAAAAGGTAAAAAAACTGTAAATGATAAAATGCTAAGTGTTTTGTATTTGTTTTGAGAGGACTGCGCAGCCGCGCCGTAGTGTCACTTGTCACGGACGCGCGAGTGGTCGCCCGTAGGTACGTAAGGCTGCCTTCACATTTGGGTGACAGTCGCGCGACAGACGCTGCTTATGCGCGGCTGTTATAAATTGTAAAGGAATGTGCTTCTGCCGCGCTGCTGTCGCGCGACTGTCGCCCAAATGTGAAGGCAGCGTAACGCTCGCGCGTGCGCTTCGACGCGCGAATTCTCTTTAAGTATATTTTATTCTTCCCCGATTCTATCCGTCCTTCTAGTTTTAGCTAATAATTTATTTTCGTACTTTCTATTGTAGAACGTTCCATTAAATATTTCTGTTTCTTTCTTTTTATCTTCTTTACAAAGATTATTGTAGAAAGCCCAGCTAGTTCTGGTTGTACTTATATGTCAGTATTTTCCTTTTAAGTTACTTATCTGTTACTTTTCTATATATTTTGTGCTGAAATATATTATTTTAAATCTAAATAAACCATATCATAGCGTGATACGTATGTTATATTGTATGAAGAGATTTCTAAAGGTAGCGTAGGACTTGTACATTCCATTCGTTTGAGACTAAAGACTAAAGTTTCATCGTAGCTGTATTTGGATCTAAGTAATATTTGGTTGCGCTAAGCGTTTCAGGCCCGAACTATACTATATTCCTAATATCTGTATAAATGATGTTGACTTAGTAATAAATAAATAATTAGTACATAAATAAGGAACTAGGAATTGTTGTTGGTAACGGCCCAGAGCGCCAGTTATAGGCTTTTAAATTGATTTGACAATAAGCAATACACTATATTAGAGAATAATTTATTTATTTCGGTTTAAGACTATGTAAAATAACTATGTTGTGTTTTATAATTGTCTATTAATCATATAAAATATTAGAAGTTTGTGGGACTCTGACGAATTGCCATACATGTGTGAGATAATGTTTCAGTTGTTCTAATTATCAAATATATTTGTCATCGCTTTGTTTATATTACAAAACATCGTATATTGTAAATACAAGCGTTCTGATTGTGATGTACATTTTGATAGGACAAATTGTAATATTCTATTTATATATATTGTATTTATTGGAAACATTATAAATATGTACTATATAAAAACGACTCTGTGAATATAAACATCACGTTATTATGACTAAAGAATTTGAATTGATAAAGTGTAAAAAGTAAAGGTGTCAATATTATAAATATATTACAATGTTACGGATAAGGAGAGGAAATATTTTTATATCGGGACTATTTTAGTTATTAGACAATCGTCTGAGGTTAGTTGAAGATATTGTATAAAAATAAATTAATAATGAAACATGTTACTATTTTATTTACATTTCCCTCACCTGTAGATTATACACACACTGTGAGCGACTGCTTATGGGCTATCTATATGCACTAAGCGGTTAAAAAGACAATGCCTATTGCTACTTAGAGCTATGACCCACCATTATAAGTTGGATTCTAACTATACCAAATGTAGCATTCTATTTGTTATTTATCAGTGATAACTAAAATCATGTTTAAATGTCTTCAAAAGATGCGGTTTCTGTTTAATAGGGTAGTTCCCAGGGTCAAAATAATTACATTCTATTTAGTCCGTATTTTAGATTATAAAAAAAAATTGGACACGTATTTTTTCTTTTTTCGATTAAACAAAAAAGAACAAAGATAACAGCCTATTTAAATTACCTGTGACGTCACTCTGCGCGAAAAATGCCACGCATCGTGACGTCACACGAAACTTTAATAGGCTATATCTTTATCATTTTTGGTCTAATTTACAAATAAAAAAATACGTGTCCCTTATTTTTGAATAATCTAAAAGACGGACTAATTACATTTTTTTAGGCAACTTTGGCAACTAGGCAAAATTGGATAAAATATCACATTTAGGTTAGATACCTACGAGTATGTCGAGCACACATTAACGTCACATCCTTATTTTCACAATGCTGGCCTAGCCACAAAGCACACACAATACGATACTATCACTCTTGACGGATTAAAGATGTTGGTGGAAGCTGTAAGTTAATCAAACACATTTTTAATTTGTAATTAACAAACCAAGTAGCCCCTCAAAGATGATGACTTTGTCTATAATTCCAGTTCTGACATTTTGACACAAGGATAAAATACACAAACTATATAATGAACTGGACTGAGCACTCATGCCGTAAAACGTGCTGAGAGAGATAGCTCCAATGGGGGTGGTTGTCTCTTTCTAACAGGGTAACCAAAAGACATACTATTACGTTTTCAAATATTTAAAAAAAAACAATAAATGAAAAAAAAAAAACGTCACATATTCGTCGAGACCCTTTGCCATCAAACCATTGACTGTAACGACAATCGGCACAATGATAGCCGAGCTCACATTTCCATTTCGACAACCGCGCGTGCTAAGTTGAGATATTTCATTTATTTAGGTACTCGTATAATTATTATTCAGCTTTCAGTTTAGAAGGTTCTCGTCATGCGAGATGGTAACATCGATTATCATGATCATTACGCGTTGCACCGATCTGTCTATCACAATAATATCAGGCTAATTGGCGACAATAGCCAGAATAAAAAAAAGAATATGTTCCAGTTACGGTTTCGGTTCCGGTTTCGGTTTCGGTTTCGGTTTCAGTTTCGGTTCCTGTTTCGGTTTCGGTTTCAGTTTCAGTTTCGGTTTCGGTTTCGGTTCCGGTTATGGTTACGGTTTCGGCTTCGGTTTCTGTTTCAGTTTCGGTTTCGGTTCCGGTTTCGGTTTAGGTTTCGGTTTCGGTTCCGGTTTCGGTTTCAGTTTCGGTTTCGGTTTCGGTTTCGGTTCCGGTTCCGGTTACGGTTCCGGTTTCGGTTCCGGTTTCGGTTTCAGTTTCGGTTTCGGTTTCGGTTTCGGTTCCGGTTTCGGTTTCAGTTTCGGTTTCGGTTTCGGTTTCGGTTCCGGTTGCGGTTGCGGTTTCAGTTTCGGTTTCGGTTTCGGTTCCAGTTACGGTTTCGGTTTCGGTTTAGGTTTCGGTTTCAGTTTTGGTTCCTGTTTCGGTTTCGGTTTCAGTTTCGGTTTCGGTTCCGGTTACGCTTTCAGTTTCGGTTTCGGTTCCAGTTACGGTTTCGGTTCCGGTTTCGGTTCGGTTTCGGTTTCGGTTTCGGTTTCAGTTTCGGTTCCTGTTTCGGTTTCGGTTTCAGTTTCAGTTTCGGTTTCGGTTCCGGTTATGGTTACGGTTTCGGTTTCGGCTTCTGTTTCAGTTTCGGTTTCGGTTCCGGTTTCGGTTCCGGTTTCGGTTCCGGTTACCGTTACGGTTACGGTTTCGGTTTCATTTCCGGTTTCGGTTTCGGTTTCGGTTTCGGTTCCGGTTACGGTTCCGGTTTCGGTTTCGGTTTCAGTTGCGGTTCCGGTTACGGTTTCGGTTCCGGTTTCGGTTTCGGTTTCGGTTTCGGTTTCGGTTCCCGTTTCGGTTTCGGTTTTGGTTTCGGTTTCGGTTTCAGTTTCGGATTCAGTTTCAGTTTCAGACTTCAGTTCCAAAAAAGTACCTACTCTTAAAACGGCACATAGAAAAATTTGCTCAAAGGAAAACAGTCCTATATTTTTGTATAGAAAGCAAACTGCATTAAAAGAAATTCGAAAATTCTCTTCTCCCACACCCAGGGATCGAACCAAGAAACCATGTTTCATGTTACGAGAGCTTTAATTTAAGATTTCCAGTACAGTACAGTGTGAACGTGTCCATAACAATCAGGGCATGCAACCGGGCAATCCCGGTACCGAAAACACCGGGAAATAATATACCGTGAAAGAATACCCGGAAAAAGTTTTAAGCCCAGTACCGAAACTTCGGTACGGGGTTTAAAAAGTACCGGTTCTGCAACCCCTACCTCGGTGGTAATCTGTCGGGGGTAATCTGTCATGTCCTCGGTGGTAATTTGTCGGGGGTAATCTGTCATGACCTCGGTGGTAATCTGTCGGGGGGTAATCTGTCGCGAGGGTTATCAGTCGGAGGGTAATCTGTCGCGGGGGTTATCTGTCGGGGTGTAATCCGTCGGGGGGTAATCTGTCGGAGGGTAATCTTTAGGGGGGTATTCTGTCGTGGGGTAATCTGTCTGGGGGTTATCTGTCGGGGGTAATCTGTAGGGTGGTATTCTGTCGTGGGGTAATCTGTTTGGGGGTAATCTGTCGGGGGTAATCTTTAGGGGGTAATCATTCGGGGGGTAATCTTTAGGGGGGTAATCTTTACGGGGGTAAAATTTCGGGCGTAATCTGTCGGAGGGTAAACTTTAGGGGGGTAATCTTTAGGGGGGTAATATGTCGGGGGTAATCTCTCGGGGGGTAATCTTTAGGGGGTAATCTTAAGGTGGGTAATCTTTAGGGGGGTAATCTTAAGGGGGGGTAATATTTAGGGGGGTAATCTTTAGGGGCGTAACCATTAGGGGGGTAATCTTTAGGGGGGTAATCTTTCGGGGGGTAATCCTTCGGGGGGGTAATCTTTCGGGGGGTAATCTTTAAGGGGGTAATCTTTACGGGGGTAAAATTTCGGGGCGTAATCTTTCGGGGGTAATCCTTCGGGGGGTAATCTTTCGGGGGGTAATCTTTAGGGGGGTAATATGTCGGGGGTAATCTCTCGGGGGGTAATCTTTAGGGGGTAATCCTCAGGTGGGTAATCTTTAGGGGGGTAATCTTAAGGGGGGTAATATTTAGGGGGGTAATCTTTAGGGGAGTAACCATTAGGGGGTTAATCTTTAGGGGGGTAATCGTAAGGGTGGTAATCATTAGGGGGGTAATCTTTCGGGGGGTCATCTTTCGGGGGATAATCTTTAGGGGTAATATGTCGGGGGGTAATCGGTCGGAGGGTAATCTTTAGGGGGGTAATATGTCGGGGGGTAAACTGTCGGGGGGTAATCTTTAGCAGGTAATCTTCAGAGGGGTTATCTTTCGGGGGGTAATCTTAAGGGGGGTAATCTTTACGGGGAAATCTTTAGGGGGGTAACCATTACGGGGGTAATCTTTAGGGCGGTAATCGTAAGGGGGGTAATGTTTAGGGGGTAATCTTTAGAGGGGTAATCTTTAGGGGGTAATCTTAAGGGGGGTAATCTTTAGGGGGGTAATCGTAAGGGGGGTAATCTTGAGGTGGGTAATCTTAAGGGGGTAATCTTTCGGGGGGTAATCTTTCGGGGGGTAATCTTTAGGGGGGTAATATGTCGGCGGGTAATACTTAGGAGGGTAATCTGTCGGTGGGTAATCTTTAGGCGGCTAATCTTCGGGGGGGTAATCTTTCGGGGCGTAATCTTTAGGGGAGTAATCTTTTAGGGGGTAATCTGTCGCAGATAATCTTTCGGGCCGTAATCTTTAGGGGGAGAATCTTTCGGGGGGTAATCTTTAGGGGGGTAATCTGTCGGGGGTAATCTGTATTGAACTCGGGGGTAATGAGTCGTGACCTCAGGTGTAATCTGTCATGACCTCGGGGGTAATATGAACTGAGCCTATTTGGCACAGCCGTGCGTGAGGCACACGGTATCTTTCATGGTATTCTCGTAAGTTTTAATTTTATCTAATTGTGTGCATTTATGGCTTGCCAAATAAACTTATTTTCTTTCTTTTCTTTCTTTCTTTCTGTCGGGGTGTAAGCTGTCTGGGGGTTATCTGTCGGGGGTAATCTGTAGGGTGGTAATCTGTCGGGGGCAATGATATTATAAGTAAAAAGGTGTAGATACGTCATACGCGCTCAATAACGTATGTGCTCAAATGAGGCTGATTCACACATCTTGATCTCAGTGCGACGTTGCCAGCGGCACTTCACGTACCACAGACTGAATTAAAAGTAAAAGTGACTCAAAAATACCGCAAATGCTGTCGTGTGTGATGAGATATTGTACAAATTAAACATGCAGGACTTCTAAAAGTCAAAGAATCACATAACATTCGTAAATATACTATTTATCTTTAATATTTTCACAAATAAAACATAACGTTTCTATAAATATGGCGTCGTAAAAGAAAGAGTGCGAGCACGGGTGCGAGCGAGAGGAGACGCTGACGTGCGGGGGGATTGATGACGCGTGGCGCTGTTTGTTTAGCTAGCTGTCACTTTTTTTCTTATTGCGTTGTATCAAGCTATCCTTTTTACTTGTAGTGAAATGTAATGTGTGAATAAAAAAGTGTGTATCTGTGTTGCCGCTCGGCGCGGCACAGTTTTTTCCGTCGCTTTGTACGTGTATAACGCATCTATAACTTTATAATATCATTGGTCGGGGGTAATCTGTCTGGGGGTAATCTGTTGGGGGGTAATCTGTCGGTGGTTAATCTGTCGGGGGTAATCTGTGTTTCGGTTAAGGTTTCGATTTCGGTTTCGGTTTCAGTTTCGGTTTCGGTTCCGGTTTCAAGTAAAAAAAAAGTAGGTTCTCAGTTCGACCTGTATGTATGTATGTATGTTTGTCCGCGATTATCTCGCGTTTGGCTGAACGGATTTTATGCAGTTTTCAGGAAAGTGTTCATTACATTCTGGAGAAGGTTTTAGTATATAACACTAATAGACATCCTGTGACGTTGCCCGCGTGGATCCGTTTGCTTACTTGGATCGTAGATTTTTAGGGACTATTGCATGTTTGTCCGCAATTATCTCGCGTTTGGCTGAACCGATTTTGATTCAGCTTTCAGAACAGTGTTTGTTACATTCTGGTGAAGGTTTTAGTATAAACAATAATGGATATCTCGTGAAGTTGCTGACATAGATCCATTTTGCTAAATAAGATTGTAGATTTTCAAAGATGCCGATTTTATGGAGATTTTTGTTGATTATCTCAACTAAAAAGGGAAAAATAAAAAATAAACTCTTTGAAAAAAAAGGAACCGACTTCAAAACCAAACACAAAAAAAAACTATAAAATAACTTTTCTTTCGGAAGTCGGTGGCCATATGTAATGAAATAAAAAAAACAAAGCCACCGACTTCCGAAAGAAAAGTTATTTTATAGTTTTTTTTTGCTTTTGCCTAAGCAAACATGTAAATGAATACCTAAAATACAGAGACCTTATTATATCGTGGTATAAAATCGTCAAATAAGTCAGATTCGTACTGACTAAAATCCACGGTGTACTTCAATAGCCTTTTACCTTCCGGGGTCACGGTGATGAGATAAGTCCGTGCGACCAAATAGCGAATAGAGTACAGCGTACCTATCCTACTTACTTGTTTATTACGAAGTAAATTCCAATGACCAAAAATGTATGGAAACTTGTGGCTTTTTTAACCGACTTAAAAAAAAAACATAAAAGAAGGTTCTCAGTTCGACCTGTACGTACTATATTATGTATGTTTGTTTGTACTTACGAGTATGTATGTTTGTTTGTTCGCGATTATCTCACATTCGGCTGAATCGATTTTGATGTAAGTACCTCCCTACTTAGTTTTTAGAAAAGTATTCTTTACATTCCGTGGAAGGTTTTGGCATAAAATCGCCATCTTGGATTTCAAAAAGAATGGCTTTTTCTTTACAAGCACCCCAATTAACCTCGAAATTGACACCCATATCAAATTCTTAGGAAAAAATTACGTCCGCCATCTTGGATTTCAAAAAGAATAGCTTTTCATAACAAGCACCCCAATTAACCTCGAAATTGACACCCATATCAAATTCTAAGAAAAAAACGAACGTCCGCCATCTTGGATTTCAAAAAGAATGGCTTTTTCGTTACAAGCACCCCAATTAACCTCGAAATTGACACCCATATCAAATTCTAAGAAAAAAACGACGTCCGCCATCTTGGATTTCAAAATGAATGGCTTTTTCGTTACAAGCACCCCAATTAACCTCGAAATTGACACCCATATCAAATTCTAAGAAAAAAAACGACGTCCGCCATCTTGGATTTCAAAAAGAATGGCTTTTTCTTTACAAGCACCCCAATTAACCTCGAAATTGACACCCATATCAAATTCTAAGGAAAAAATGACGTCCGCCATCTTGGATTTCAAAAAGAATAGCTTTTCATAACAAGCACCCCAATTAACCTCGAAATTGACACCCATATCAAATTCTCAGAAAAAAACGAACGTCCGCCATCTTGGATTCCAAAAAGAATGGCTTTTTCGTTACAAGCACCCCAATTAACCTCGAAATTGACACCCATATCAAATTCTAAGAAAAAAACGACGTCCGCCATCTTGGATTTCAAAAAGAATGGCTTTTTCTTTACAAGCACCCCAATTAACCTCGAAATTGACACCCATATCAAATTCTAAGGAAAAAATGACGTCTGCCATCTTGGATTTCAAAAAGAATAGCTTTTCATAACAAGCACCCCAATTAACCTCGAAATTGACACCCATATCAAATTCTCAGAAAAAAACGAACGTCCGCCATCTTGGATTCCAAAAAGAATGGCTTTTTCGTTACAAGCACCCCAATTAACCTCGAAATTGACACCCATATCAAATTCTAAGAAAAAAACGACGTCCGCCATCTTGGATTTCAAAAGGAATGGCTTTTTCGTTACAAGCACCCCAATTAACCTCGAAATTGACACCCATATCAAATTCTAAGAAAAAAACGACGTCCGCCATCTTGGATTTCAAAAGGAATGGCTTTTTCGTTACAAGCACCCCAATTAACCTCGAAATTGACACCCATATCAAATTCTAAGAAAAAAACGACGTCCGCCATCTTGGATTTCAAAAAGAATGGCTTTTTCGTTACAAGCACTCCAATTAACCTCGAAATTGACACCCATATCAAATTCTAAGGAAAAAAATCGTCCGCCATCTTGGATTACAAAAAGAATGGCTTTTTCGTAACAAGCACCCCAATTAACCTCGAAATTGACACCCATATAAAATTCTAAGGAAAAAAATCGTCCGCCATCTTGGATTACAAAAAGAATGGCTTTTTCGTAACAAGCACCCCAAATAACCTCGAAATTGACACACAGTCATATTATTATCAAATTATAAGAAAATGACCTCCGCCATCTTGGATTTCAAAAAGGATGGCTTTTTTGTAACAAGGACCCCGAATAAACTCAAAATTGATACCCGTACTTGGTAAATTAAAATAAAAATACGTCCGCCATCTCGAAATTCACCCCTGGTAACAAAAATACAAAAAGAAAGAAATATTCAATGTTCAGTAACATTGACAACCCAAAACAAGCGCGCGCCACGAGCCAGGCCGCAGGCGGCGTGTATACGTGAACCTTACGGAAGTGTGAGTTTCTACGATCACACAACCACAGGCAGTACGTACACGCACACAAACGCAGTTACGCTCGCTGTGACAGCGCTACAGTCGTTCAAGATTTGCGATAAATTTGTTTGTGTTCGGTAATACCAAAAATTATGAATGAAAAGTTGATGCTTTTCCATTTTTGTTTTGTTAATCTACAACTAGACAATATAAGCTATGTTCCTATTAAAATAATATTAGGAACATTCATGTTTTTAATACAGAATAATTAAGCTGAAAAAATGCTTTTAGCGGTGTTAAAATGTACGAAATTCAATTCGCTCGCATTTCGTAAATAGTAATAATTTTTTTTTAAAAGTTTAATAGGAACCAAGATAAATACCGCCTGTATCCGAATAACATAACTTTAAGTCGGTAAAATATTCGTATCGCGAATGATTTTGGTATTACGTTTGTATGGAGAAATTTGCCTTCACCGAACCCTTAATACGTTACATAGAAAAATTTGCTCAAAGGAAACGGTCCTTTATTTTTGTATAGAAAGCAAACTGCATTAAAAGAAATTCGAAAATTCTCTTCTCCCACACCCAGGGATTGAACCAAGAAACCATGTTTCATGTTACGAGAGCTTTAATTTAAGATTTCCAGTACAGTACAGTGTGAACGTGTCCATAACAATCAGGGCATGCAACCGGGATATCCCGGTACCGAAAACACCGGGAAATAATATACCGGGAAAGAATACCCGGAAAAAGTTTTAAGCCCAGTACCGAAACTTCGGTACGGGGTTTAAAAAGTACCGGTTCTGCAACCCTTACCTCGGTGGTAATCTGTCGGGGGTAATCTGTCATGACCTCGGTGGTAATCTGTCGGGTGGTAATCTGTCGCGGGGGTTATCTGTCGGGGTGTAATCTGTCGGGGGGGTAATCTGTCGGGGGGTAATCTGTAGCGGGGGTTATCTGTCGGGGGGTAATCTGTCGGGGGTTAATCTGTCGGGGGGTAATCTGTCGGGGGTTAATCTGTCGGAGGGTTATCTTTAGGGGGTAATCTTTAGGGGGGTAATGTTTAGGGGTTTAATCTTTAGGGGGGTAATCTTTGGGGGGGTAATCATTACGGGGGTAATCTTTAGGGGGGTAATCTTTAGGGGGTAATCTTTAGGGGGGTAATCTGTAGGGGGGTAATCTGTAGGGGTTAATCTGTTGGGGGTAATCTGTTGGGGGTAATCTGTCGGGGGTAATCTGTCGGTGGGTAATCAGTCGGTGGTAATCTGTCGGGGGGTAATCTGTCGCGGGGGTTATCTGTCGGGGGGGTAATCTGTCGGGGGGTAATCTGTAGCGGGGGTTATCTGTCGGGGGGTAATCTGTCGGGGGTTAATCTGTCGGAGGGTTATCTTTAGGGGGTAATCTTTAGGGGGTAATGTTTAGTGGTTTAATCTTTAGGGGGGTAATCTTTGGGGGGGTAATCATTACGGGGGTAATCTTTAGGGGTGTAATCTTTAGGGGTTAATCTTTAGGGGGGTAATCTGTAGGGGGGTAATCTGTAGGGGTTAATCTGTTGGGGGTAATCTGTTGGGGGTAATCTGTCGGGGATAATCTGTCGGTGGGTAATCTGTCGGGGGTAATCTGTGGGGTAATCGGTCGGGGGGTAATCTGTCGGGGGTAATCTGTCTGGAGATAATCTGTCGAGGGAAATCTTTAAGGGGGTAATCTGTCTGGGGGTAATCTGTCGGGTGTAACCTGTAGGGGGTAATCTGTCGGGGGATAATCTGTAAGTGGTTAATATGTCTTGGGGTAATCTGTCTGGGGGTAATCTGTCGGGGTTAATCTGTCGGGGATAATCTTTAGGGAGGTAATCTGTAGGGGGTAATCTTTAGGGGGGTAATCTGTCGGTGGGTAATCTGTCGGGGGTTAATCTGTCGGGGGTAATCTGTCGGGGGTAATCTTTAGGGGGTAATCTGTCGGTGGGTAATCTGTCGAGGGGTAATCAGTCGGAGGGTAATCTTTCTGGATGTAATCTGTCGGGTGTAATCTAGGCTGTAGGGGGTAATCTATCGTGGGGTAATCTGTAAGGGGGTAATATGTCTTGGGGTAATATGTCTTGGGGTTATCTGTCTGGGGGTAATCTGTCGGAGTTAATCTGTCGGGGGTAATCTGTCGGAGGGTAATCTTTAGGGGGGTATTCTGTCGGGGGGTATTCTGTCGTGGGGTAATCTGTAAGGGGTAATATGTCTTGGGGTAATCTGTCTGGAGGTAATCTGTCGGGGGTAATCTGTAAGGGGATAATCTGTCGGAGGGTAATCTTTCTGGAGGTAAAGTTTCAGATTACACCACGACAGATTACCCCCCTAAAGACTACCCTCCGACAGATTACCCCCCAACAAATTACCCCCCGACAGATTATCCCCTAAAGATTACCCTCCGACAGATTACCCCCCGACAGATTACCCCCCGACAGATTACCGGTTAAGTTCAAGTTCAGGGTCAATTTCAAGTTCAAGTTAAAGCTCAATATCAAGCTCAAGCTAAAGTTCAAGTTCATGTTCAAGTTCATGTTCAAGTTCAAGTTCAAGCTCAAGCTCTATTTCAAGCTCAAGCTTGAGCTTTAACTTTAGCTTGAATTTGAGATTCAAGCTAAAGTTCAAGTTCAGGGTCAAGTTCAAGTTCAAATGCAAGTTCTTCAACGTCAAAGTCAACGATACACTCGGGTTCTACTGTTTTATTATAATATATGGTTGTTACGGTTTAAAATGTTTATATCTTGGGAATTGAGCTTTTCTCGAACCTGGGACCTTGATAAATTGGTTCCTTGAGCCGAAAAACCCTTAATCTGTAACTTTCATGAAAATCCTTGGAGCCTTTCCGAAATCAAGAATTGCTCGTTATTAGATTGCTCGATATTAGATTAGATGTAGTATAGATCAGAGTGAGGTATATTTGAGTTGTCTTTCTTCCACTTTCTTCAGTTGTACTTTATAAATAGGTATACAACATTATTGACAACCTCCTGAAATTCATGTGAGCCCAGTTGTAAGCCTTAACTCATGTAAACCTTAACTTTTATCATTAGTAGATTCTGCCCAAATTCCACACATCAAAATCAAAATTCAAAAAAAAAATACAAAAGTCATTTATTCATCATGGATCAAGCCTCTATCTTCTGTTACTAAACATTAAAAAAAATATCTGTAGATCCACATCTTGAAATCAGGATCCTATGAGAAAAACAATTCTCATTAGATCCATCATGGATCTACTGAGATTTAACCGTGATTTCTTATTGAGAAAAGCATAGCAGCAGCACTTCCGCCGTCATTCTCTCTGCCTTCGGTGATGTAAGTATTTTCCAGACTTCGACTTAAGGTGCTCACACATCTATCGAGCCGATTCCGCGTCGATAGATGTGGGAGCACCCTTACTTATCTGTTTTTTTTTTGTATTTACAGCTTTTATGGTATGGAAAAATGAAAACGCGCCCGTAGTGTACGAACTAGGTACTGACGCCAGCACATCAACCTACCCCAAGCTGTCAAATTTCTTATATAGATTTGCAACTTTACCACAATACTGGAAGTTTATTGTTTGATTGGTATGTGACAAATTAGGCTAGGTAGGCCTGCTGGCGTCTGCACAATTGTTTTCCTTCAAACCTCTAAGCATGCAAAAAATAAAATTCTGAGTGCTCAAATTCATTGATAAATTGTTTAATTTCAAATAATAATATGCATAACAGATAAAGTTACTTATAAGTAATGTTTTCTGCTAATATATAATAATAATATAAATTATATAAGTACTTATAATCGATTGTGCTAACGAGCACTGTAGCTCCTGGCTCAAAGGAGGATATTATATTACATTAAAGGAGGCTCTTCATGCAATTGCGAAAAAGACAAAAAAGGTAAATAGTGTCGTAAAGTTATATACTGTTACTTATGCCAATTATAAAATAAAATGCAGCTAAAAAAATAAGAAAGCTGATCACAACTAACTCATATTGGGCAAATACATTAAATTGCTCTTCTGGACCGTGATAACTTTATTTGATAAGTTTGCAAATTAAGAGCAACATTTTATGTTTTCTCTTTCACTAGCACGTAGCTACGACCTACGCCCCTGAATTGGTGGTATTTTTACATATAACGTATCACAAGATGCTTCAAAAGGTAAATTAAAACATTCCAACTTACTTAAGTGCAAACACCATGTCACTCACATTGTCTTCTCGATTAATCGAAGAGCAGTATCCTTTTGTATTATAACGTATTTAAATACTTCACAATGTTTACGGGGTTTGGGCCGCCTTTTTAGTCGGCAATCATGATTACAATTTTCAAAAATATGTGCATAAGTAACTCTAAGACTATCGCTCAGTTTTCGAATTCAACATTATCAGTCTTTTCGACCCATTCAGGATCCTTTCTTCAATGTCGTTGTGATCACAGCGGAGCACAAACTGCCACCGCTAGAGTTTATAAAGCAATCTAGTGGAAGCTCGACTTTTTACGAGAACTCTTTGGTGAACTTATCGTGAAAGGCCCTGAAGGTTTCCAGCATCTTTTTTAGCATCTTGCGTTGCGGCAAGATGGTGGTGCGGAAGTGGTACGTGCCGGGCCGCTGACCGAACCCGGAGCCTGGGATTATGCAGATACCTGCACAGATCACGAACCAAGTTATTAACTTCTGAACTAATGAGTGTGCAACGCATCACGTTATTTTGAGAAAAATCGTGCTTCAAATTCACGCTAGATTCCGCCCTTTTTAAATTTGGGCTATAGATAGTTTTAAGTACAAAAGTAGGTAGGTATCCAAAAAGATATGTATGAAAATGTAAAACTGTGCAAAAGATGACATGATAAAGAAGGTGATCCATAAGAGGACGGCTCATAAAGAAGTATGAAGTATGGTAGAACTGCGCCGACCACAAATAAATGGAGCATCGGCGTAGAATGATGGTGATGAATAGAATGAAAGTCAAATGAGTTTGTTTTGCTCACCGGTATCCTCGAGCAGCCTGAAAGCGTAGAAAAAATCCGCCGGTGTCTTGGCAGCCTTCGCGGCTTCCACCGCTTTAGCAGGCAGGTTGATGCGCGGGAACGCGTACATCGCACCCTACAGACACAATACGAACTACTCATATACCCAAATAATAATTATGTTCTCAGTAGGTATTTCTTTTATGATAAAGCTAGCTACCTACCTACTAGATAAAACCTAGATCGGAAACAAAGGATAAGTAAGTAAGACACACGAGATTTTAAGCAGTATTGTCAGAATAAATACAATGTGTCCGGTTTCAGTCTGTACAAACTTAAAAGGGAGGTAGCTTGTTCAATTCTGACACAAAAATTGTATCACATTTGGAGTCGGAAACCAGCCCCCATTGAATGGTTACGATTTCAGTATTTTGATGAAACTCGGTTTTAAGTCCCAACTAGGCTAAATAATAAACTTTTAGCAGCTGAACATAATAAAGAATAGCTTAGTTTATATCTCAAATATACATAAATGCTTCATCATTTTGAAATAAAGTCATAAATTTTATGAAATTACCTCGTTTTTTCAATTACTTCAGCAAGATTTTTACAAAAATCGACCCTGAGATCTTCCTTCTTTTTATTTACCTACTTGTTTAAGGGTCTTCCTTTTTTTTTACCTACTTGTCGAGCGCTGAGCAGTGGATCAACCGAATGGTGATGGTATTATCTCGTTCACCTGTACGACGTTGCACTTGAAGCCCTCCATGCTGTTAAAGGTCTCCACGACCATGCCGGCGCGCGCCTTGAGTGACTCCAGCACTTCTGCCTTCTCGTTGCTCCAGAGTTCGTACGAAGGTTCCCCGTGCTGTGGCGGCTTCGCCTGCTGACAACAAAACCTGCTGCCACCAACACGAGAATCATAGGCGCAACGCAAAAACAATGTGGCGCGGCGAAGTATGATATGCAGATACGGTGCAGGCGCGATATCTGCGCAAACTGACTCGGCTATAATACGGCAGTAAATTGTACAGAGTGAAATCGAAATCATGGGCAATATTTTAATCTAAGGCTCTACTCACAATGTTGATTGCATTACAGCTAATAAATCGCAAATCAAAAATATTATTTTATAATGCAATTATGGACACCTTTAAAAATGTAGTATTTCACAAAGCAAAGTATTATTATTGCCTCAGATCAAAGAAATAGATTTCTTTGATCTGAGATTATTGCTAATTAACACTGAAACTAATAAAAAAATCAATCATCAACCCCAAAAGTCTTTAAGTATCAAATTTTTAAAGCGCATTATACCGCGTGCGGAACGAAAAGTAAACAAACATCAAATAATAATAAGCGAAGATACTTGCATTAATAATGTTTTTGAGTTCCGTAATACGATTAGTATTGTTAGTAATGCCCGAGATAAAAATATTGCTCATTAATAAAATTGCACCCTGTAGAGTTTGATATTGACAAAATAACATGTATTCCTCTTCAGGCGGAGGTGAAGATGCTTTGACTTTCAGATTATTCATTTACAATTTTACAGCGCAAAGACCTACCTGTTGCTATTTCTTGCCATTATTATTTTGTCTTGCACATTTCTGTTACTGTACCCTGTCTTAGTGTAGTCATAGATACTCGTATTACTCAATTAACTCGCAAAACCCAATATTTCTATATTATATTGAGTACAGTACGGGTATAGTACAGGTACAGTACGGGTACAGTACAGGCACAGTACAGGCAAAGTACAGGTACAGTACGGGCACAGTACAGGTACAGTACCTGTGCTGTACAGAACAGGTTACTGTACCCGTAATGTACATGTAATACTAACAATCATGTCGACAATAAACTGTCCGACAGTGCTGGGACATAGCATTGCAGAGATGGTCTTATACAAGTTGGCCTGCACTTCCTTGTCCAAGTTCACGAGCTCCATCCAGCCTCCTCGCAGACCACACTCCCCCATGTAGCCCTTACTGATGGACATGAACGACGCCAGCTCCAGCTCGCTGCAAGGAGGACCCATCTCAGTCATCACCTGTGAACGATCATAATTTAGTTGATGAACGTTTAACAGATAGGAACGAGAAGACTTGATATGAAATCCCAGTCCCAATCTTTATAATTCATAATCAAATCTAAAGCAGTCCTAGTACTGTAGTGCTGACCTTCTTGAAAGAGGTGAACTTGCTCCCCTCGGCGTACACGTTGTGTTGGTACACCTCGTCTGCGAACACGAACAGTTTGTGCTTCGCCGCGAACTTGAGAACTTCCTGCATGTTCTTTTCTGTTAGTATCTGTGGAGTAAATTAATTTATTTTTAATCCCACTCAAGCTTAGAAAGCCCAGATTTACTCAGCATGCTGTCTGGTAAATCCACAGCTGAGTGTGATACATTTTGTCCTAGGCAATCTGCCTTGAAAGACAGGAGAAGTTTCATTCAAATGGCATAATACTTGGTTACTGTGTAGTTACTAAATAAATTTTCAGCGATGTTAGCTTCACCTGTCCCGTGGGGTTCCCAGGGTTGATAACAACAAGCGCGCGCACGGCGTGTGTCCTGCTGCCCTCCTGGAAGGCGCGCTCCAGCTCCTCTAGGTCCAGTCCCCAGTGGTTATCTTCGTCCAGGTAGTAGCTCACCTGCCCCAGACCGTACTCCGCCAGGGTTGCAGAGTACAAAGGGTACTGCGGGATCGGGACCATCACACCTGCACAACATGAAAGCCCATATTTATGTTGCTATATTCCAGATTATATTCTTTCTCATACCTCAGACAATCCTAACAGAAAGCTGTCTGATACGACAGCCGAGCGAGGATTCGAAGCACGGGGTTGTCCCACCGCGTTCACCATGTTACGTACCACTACTGGTGTGCTACCGAAAAATTCCAAAGTATATTCTGTTAACTGCAAATTAGTCTCTTAGAAAAAAAGCTGCCTAAACGCTCTTACCTCGTATTGTTTTCTTTCGAAGCGAGTTCTTCTTTGTTATGTAACGCTCACTGGTTTACTGACCCGAGACTTTTCCATCAACGTTATTGACGAACATCTCCAAGCAGTTCCTTATGGCGGCAGATGCGCCGGCGCAGAGGCAGATGTCCTGCCAGTTGGCCCTGTGTCCGTCGCGTTGTTCGATGTACTCGACCACGTGCTTGCGGATCATCTCAATACCGTGAGATTCCGTGTACGCGCCCGGTGAACCACTGAAGCATAGTATAGCTCTGGATGAATACTGTTTTTAAGGCTTTTTTTATAATAACTGTTCTAAACTATGAATTCCTTCTACTTATAGATATTTGGTCTTCCCTTTTTCCGAAAGGGGCCAGAAAGCTGTGTGCATTATACATGTGCCATTTACGGAGCGTAAGCACCACCCAACAATAGCTGGGCCTTGCTTCCACTCCATTGTTGTAATATTGATAAGATTTTAGAGGAGATAAGATTTATGTTATTAAGCCATAAGAGTTATACTAATTAGAATTACGGGGCGACATCGTCATTGTTGACCGAGTCCCCTTAAATAAAGAGAGAAATAAAAAAAGATATTTCCTGCATAAAGATATTTCCATAGAAGATTGGTCCTGAAGAAGAAGTCATAATAAATGTACCGTAAAAAGATTTCGATTTCTTAGTGATAGCAAAAAAAAATGTGTGTATGTACAGACACCTGCTGGTCATCATCATCATCTTCATCAGCCTATTAATATTCCCACTGCTGGGACACAGGCCTCCTCTCTGTGAGAGGGAATGGGCCATAATCCACCGCGTGGGCCCAGTGCGTATTGGTGGATATCACAGTCGTGTCTTCGAATTTTTGGTTTTGGTGAAGGAAAACATCGTGAGGAAACCGGCATATGCCGGTTTCCTCACGATGTTTTCCTTCACCGTTTTGAGAGCAGTGGTGATGAAATAAATAACACAAAGTAATGCGCCTGCCTGAATTCGAACCCACGACCTACAAATCTTAAGTCGAGGCCGATAACACTGGGCCACCACTGCTCTGCTGCTCTACCTGCTGGTCAACCTACCCTAATGTGTCTAATTTTACCTATCAGACATAAAGCTTCCACTATTCAAAGTTGAATGAAAAGTTATTAAAAGAGGCAGATTGTTGATGTGAATGTGCTGTCGAGATCGTCTGTGTACTTGATTACACCATTCTTCCATGAATTGAACACCTACCTACAAGCTTTAAGCAATCCTCCGGCTCTCTCCTTCACGTCGTCTGGGTAAGAGCTGCTTTGGATCAGATCGGGGGAAAGCACACAGGACAGCACCTGTGCAGAAATATCATCAGCACAACTGAACAGGTCTTATTCCTTTGATTAAACTTGCAACTTAACTCGACGTGGCTCTTTTTCCCAGTCTTATTTCTATTAAGTGACCATTTGTCAGTTTTAGTCGAGAAAAAGCAACTGAGTAAGTATCTAAAAAACTTATATTGCGAGTAAATTGCTAAGCTATGTAATTATTATGATCATACTTGTCTGATGAAGGTGATGGGCTTCTGTCCCATGGCGTGCGCATCTCCGATGTTAGCATTGATCACTTCGGTGAAAGGCTTTTTCTTTCCCTGGTGAACATTAAGAATGTCTGCTGTTTGAGGTGTACAAGCTTTAACTAAATCAATTCGTTGAAGGTATGCAATGTTTAGTGGGTTTAACTCCTCTATATTCCAACAGTTAAAAAAAACAACAACAGAACAGATCAACGCCGTGTGCAACACATGGCACAGCATAAAGCAGAGATCGTAAGAGTTTTGCACATCATCGGGTCCCAGTACCCGTTCCCAGTCTAGATCCCAGTCTCAGTGCCCGTCCCGAGCCCAAGCCCGGTCCCACTCCTGGTACCGCTCTGGGTTCTGGTCCCGATCCCAGCCCTGGATTGGGATCTATCTGGCAACGGGACTGGGAACTGGACTAAGTCCGCGACTGGGATCAGGACTAGGTCCTGGTTGGGACTGAACCGGGACTTGAATCGGTACAGGGAGCGGGACCTAGACTGAGAACGGGACTGAGACCGAAACTGGGAATAGCATTGGAACCGGGACTGGGACCGAAACTGGGACTGTGACCGGGACAGGGACCGGCAGTGGTACCAGTACTGGGATCGGGACTGGGACCGATACTGGCAACAGGGCTAAGACCGGGATTTGGATTCGGACCCGTACTGGGACGGAGACTGTGACCGGTAGTGGGACCGGAACTTGCACCGGGACTGGAACTAAACGGGACCAGGACTGGGCCAGGAACATGCATCGGGACTGGAACTAAACGGGACCAGGACTCCATGAATACCTGTACTGGGCCCGAACCGGTACTTGAACCGGGACTGGGACCGGAATTACTACTGGGAAAGGAACTGAGACCGGAACTGAGATCCGTTTCGGTTCCGGGACCAGGACTAGCTTACCGAAACTGGGTCCGAGTCTGATACAGGGACAGTGACCGGGACTGAGACCGGAACAGGCACCGGGACAGATACTGGGGACGGGTTGGGACCGGGACGGGAGCAGGGACTGCGACCGGCACTGATCGCGGACTGGCTCCAGACGGCTGGCCACTACTGCTCTAATAAATTGCAAATTACCTACAATAATTAAAGGAAATAGGTAACAGTACCTCCTTAAGTTCCTTTTTAATTACACTGGCACGAATGACGAGCGGCCCTCGTACGGCGTATTGTAATTTGATCATATTTGGGTTTAAGTTTTCCATATTTATGGTTTTATTTGATGACTTGGATGATGACTTGTACACTATTTCGTTCGCAGGCGTCGGGTGTGTGACGCCGAACAGAATCCGGCCAGTGCGACCCAACACCTTCGATGGTGTCATGGTTGTTGATCAATCGAAGCTACTCAAACAATTTCAATCCCTCATAGAGTCATACAATCATAAAACCCTCAAATTATTAGTCCAGTAACTTCATACTACCAGGAGTCTTATCACTTCACCCACACTGTCGAGCTTCAACGGACCACCGTCCGGTTAAAACACTGTTGCTGTTGCCTATGTTTTGTAAGATCTATTGTTCAACTCTTGAAGTAATAAACTAAATTAAATGCTTATATAAAATTCTATGACGCAGCGAGTTTTCCTAAAACATACGATACAAATGACATTACTCTATGAATGACATTGACGGATTGACAGTCAGAGATTATTATGAACTTCTCCTTCATTTCCGAAGGAGTAGCTATACATAACATCACAATCAGTGAACTTCACAATATGTCTGCTATGAGGTATTTGATGGGGTGCTATGACAGGAAACCTCCACGTGCGCCCGTGGACCGGAGTTCCCTCTCGGATACGTCCGGGGGGAAGACCAGTTTTTCGGGCCGGTACACCCTGGGATGCGGGCAAAAACTCTTCGTAAGTGGTCTCTTTGTCCGTATGCTAATAGCCTGTCGTGTGGACGCTCCAACGCGTGTCCCTCTGATCAGCAGAGGGCACAGCGGCGGAGCGGGCTTGCGGACGGTGAGTGATGGGTAGCTCACCGTCCGACCAAGGACCAAGCCCGGGTCGGTGGCGCGTCGTGTTTCGCGCCAAATGCCTGCTGGGGTCGCGGGTTTTTTCTTAACCCAGGTTACCGTGGCCCCGGAACGTAACTAATGATAACGAACTAATGATAACAAATTCAACATCAGTTCCATTATTTTAAGATTCTTCTAAAATGGAACTAATGCTATTAAAAATAAAATCAGTAGTACCATCATGTACCTGTTAATGGAACTAGTGACAACAAACCCATCACACCATACGCTAGGGACTCTAAACGAAGATCCTACTACTATTATAAAGGCGAAAGTTTGTATGTATGGATGTATGGATGTTTGTTACTCTTTCACGCAAAAACCACTGAACGGATTTGGCTAAAATTTGGTACACAGATAGTTTATAACCTGAATTAACACATAGGATAGTTTTTATCCCGATTTTATGTTCCCGTGGGATAATTTTCGAGTTGCAGCGGGTGAAACCGCTGGCAACAGCTAGTATTTTAATAATAGGTAGCGTAATTTAAAAATAAAGGTTAGTAGGTACCTACTATAAATAAAAGTTCAAAAAATATTTTAATAATATTATATTTTATTTAGTTCATTTTGTTTTATTAAAAAATGTATACATTCACTAAATTGGTCACCTATACAATAAATAATAATACAAAATAACAATAAGTTATAACTATAACTATTTAAAAAAAAAGTAAAAAAATCCGACTGCATAAAATGCAGCCACATTTTCTGTGTAAAAGTTTATTAAAAAATTAAAAAATCACTTTGTTAAAAATAAAGCCAGCAGCCGCTAGTTTTATTTTAATCGAAGAAAATACATTAGCTAAAAAGTTTAATGCTCAGCTCAGCTCGGTTTTCGACTTGACACTTCATCGGCATCGATGATGCTAGAGTCATTCAGGATTCTTTCTTCACTTCAATGTCGTTGTGATCACAGCGGAGCGTGACCGCTAACGCTAGAGTTTATAAAACAACCTAAAGTAATCTCGCCTTAAATTTACGAGAACTCTTTGGTGAACTTCTGATGGAAGGCCCTGAAGATTTCCAGCATCTTTTCTAGCATCTTGGGTTGCGGCAAGATGGTGGTTCGGAAGTGGTACGTGCCGGGCCGCTGACCGAACCCGGAGCCTGGGATTATGCAGATACCTGCACAGATCACGAACCAAATTATTAATTTTTGGAGTAGTACTATGTGCTAAAGATGGTTTAGTAGGTTGCTATTGCTCAAAAGTAGGACAAAACAAACGATGGATGGAGATGTGATGACGGCTTATAGAGAAGTGTGAAGAAGACACTTACCGACCACAGTTAGCACCTGGCATCCCTTTTTGTTTTAGCGTGTCAATATCATCAAATGAGTCCTGGAACTCCGGGCAGGGCGGGAGGGACTGTCAGACTTGTACTGACTAAAATTCACGGTGTCCTTCAATAGCTCTTTATGTTCCGGGGTCACGGTAAAGAAATAAGTCCCGCGACCTCGGCAGGCTTTGGCCTTGTGAGAGGGGGCCCCCGTCATTTTACTGTCGCCCAAGCGGGGCAGTCTTGCACCGTATGCTCAACTGTGTCCTACGGGCGATCTTCGCAGTGGTGACACCCGGGCGTTTCTTCCCTTCCTATCCGACACAGGTACCTCCCGAAACTTCCATGTCCGCTGAGGACCTGCGTCATCCGATAGGTCAGGACGCCGTGACGTTTCTCCAGCCACTCCTCACAGAGGGGTCTTACCGCCGCGGTTGCGGCGTGCCCGAACCTCGGTTACGACTCACGCCGGAGCTCTTCCCGCCGCGCCTCTACTTGTCGGGGCAGCGGGAATCCTCCCCGGCGCTGCGCCTCCACGCGCCACTCATAGACGCACTGCCGACCACTTAAGGAATATTTGCGCAGAATGATGATGAAGAATGAACGAAAGCTAAATGTTAGTTGTTTGGTTCATATCTCACCGGTGTCCTCGAGCAGCTTGAAAGCGTAGAAGCCGTCCGCTGGTTTCTTCTTCGCAGCCTTCGCGGCCTCCACCGCTTTGGGAGGCAGGTTGATGCGCGGGAACGCGTACATCGCACCCTACAGACACAACACGGACATATCGTACAAGTAGGTAACTACGACTGCCCTGAACCTGCAGGCTAGATGAAGAGAAATAAACTCTTATGAATGCTTTGACCTGATTAAGAGTTCCAATCACATTTGCGGACTACATACAAAAAAATATATCCATAATATTTCAGTGTAAATATCCTACTAACCATAATTATGATATCTGGTTTTTAGAGTAGGTAATGGAATCAGAATCAGAATTTTATTTGCTCTAATAGTACAGAATTAGTTTTAGTCACAAATCACATAGGATTGTCTTCCAGCCCTCTCCAGCTCGACCACTCATAGACGTGCTGGAGAACCTTCGCCTCCGGATCCCACGGTGGCAATACGGCAAGAAGGCTTCCACTTCACCGGAGATTTTCTTCCAGCACGTCTATTATGAGTGGTGCGTGTAAACGTCGCCGCCGCTGGGGCAAAACTCCGCTGACGTGACAAATCGCCCACATACCTACCACCTAGATACCTAAGCGAGTCACAGAAACGATCAAGAATAGAACAAAATAAATAAGAGTGAGCGGAGCGAGCTGAAAGCAGGTCTTAACGCTTACTAGACCCAGTATACCTTTTATTCTCATACACATCTAAATTATTAAATTATGTAGGTAGGTGCATACATCATTAATTAACACAGAAAAAACTGATCCAACATTAAGGCTATAACTTATAACACCTATTTATAATTTAACAACAGAACTTGGAAACGAGTATTCAAAAGGTGTAAAGACCTGAATACAGACGGCCTGAGGGAGGACCGTCCCGCAGTGGAGGTCTATCAACTGAATGGTGACAATGAAGGTGTTGTCTCGTTCACCTGTACGACGTTGCACTTGAAGCCCTCCATACTGTTGAAGGTCTCCACGATCATGCTGGCGCGCGCCTTGAGTGACTCCAGGATTGCCGCCTTCTCGGTGCACCAGAGCTCGTACGATGGCTCCCCGCATTGTGGCGGCTTCGCCTGCTGACAACAAAAGCGGTGCAAGGCATTACCGGTGGCGGCGTGGGCCACTGACTATCGCCTTTTCTTTTTAATGATTTATTTAAACTCATGTAACAAATTGTGGTGTATTGTGCAATTCTCGCCAGTAAGGCCGAGACTCCACCAAAGCTGTGCGAGTCGAGACGTGTAACGTGTTTTGAACAACCAATAGAATTGCGTTATTGACACAGCTCCACTCCGGCAACGCAATTCTAAGTATGTGTGTTTATAGCAATGGTTTATGATTTCAAAACTAAACATAAAACACTAACAACCGCATCGACTGTGCATTGTCCGATAGAGCTAGGACATAGCATGGCAGAGATGGTCTTGTACAAGTTGGCCTGCACTTCCTTGTCCAAGTTCACGAGCTCCATCCAGCCTCCTCGTAGACCACACTCCCCCATGTAGCCCTTACTGATGGACATGAACGACGCCAGCTCCAGCTCGCTGCAAGGAGGACCCATCTCAGTCATCACCTGTGAACGATCATAATTTAGTTGATGAACGTTTAACAGATAGGAACGAGAAGACTTGATATGAAATCCCAGTCCCAATCTTTATTATTCATCATCAAATCTAAAGCAGTCCTAGTACTGCAACATAGAGCCGCATTTAATAGTGCTGACCTTCTTGAAAGAGGTGAACTTGCTCCCCTCGGCGTACACGTTGTGTTGGTACACCTCGTCTGCGAACACGAACAGTTTGTGCTTCGCCGCGAACTTGAGAACTTCCTGCATGTTCTTTTTCGTTAGTACCTGTCAATTGTTCTGTTTTTAGTGGTTTGATTCCAGACCTCAAAAAAAAAACCAGTCAAGTGCCTACGTGTCGAAACGCGCATTGTGAAGATTTCCGTAGTAGTACGAGTTGATACCTTTTATTAACTTCGTTTTAAAGGGTGTCCCAGGAAGTGTGGAGCAAACTGAACAGGGGAGAGGTCATTTCCAATATTTTTACCAAAAAAAGATACGGTCACAAAACATAAATATGAAGATACGGAGCTATTTTAATTTTTATGGTTCAAAAGTTATGATCACTTTTCGTGTTCAGATAGGCGACAAATGCCCCGATATTTTAATTATATAAAATCTTTAATTTTAAAAATAACTTTATTATCCGAGTGATTAATAGGTACTAAAGAATCATCAAAACACAATAATCAGAATCGTATCGTAGGCTCGATTCGCCTCGGGGCAAGCTCGATCCACGGTGTACGGCGTAGTCAACCAGCGGCCGCAGCGCTTACGGCTCGCCGACTGCTGGTCAACCAGCTCGTTGAGCCAGTATCCAGCGCCAGCCTGTCTAGACAGACATAACCAGGGACAGGAGTCGCCCAGCTGTCGTCAAGTCGACGTATCGGAGCTGTTGATCTGCTTTGGTTACGTGCTTACGTTAGTATGATGCCTGTTTGAAGGCTAGACGAAAAGCGATGCGGTGACGATATCTTTCCTAATTGACCCTTTAAATCATATTTAGAGGATACTAAACTAAGTTTCCAATGACGTTAGCTTCACCTGTCCCGTGGGGTTCCCAGGGTTGATGACAACAAGCGCGCGCACGGCGTGTGTCTTGCTGCCCTCCTGGAAGGCGCGCTCCAGCTCCTCTAGGTCCAGTCCCCAGTGGTTATCTTCGTCCAGGTAGTAGCTCACCTGCCCCAGACCATACTCCGCCAGGGACGCAGAGTACAGAGGGTACTGCGGAATCGGGACCATCACACCTGCACAGCATGAGAGCCTTTATGCATACTACCATATTACGTTGAGAACATCTACGCATATGGAAAAAATATGTCACATAGTACCTATCATGAACAGCCAGATTTACAGTCATGGTAAAAAAAATCTCACATCGTCAACTCAACCGCGTGTAAGATCACCGCGGGTCTCTGATATTCTACAACTACCACACAACGCCATCTAGTCCCAAGCTAAACTTATGATATCATGGGAAAACTCAGTGTCGATCCAATCTTTAACTGAATTCTGATAGCAATGACAAGAAGTGTTGTCGGAGACTACCGGCCCTGTTTTAAAACTTACAATTCGACATTTACGTCAAAAAACTACTTGGAATTGTCGCGCTTGGTCTGTTTTATAAACGTGACAAATATGACTACCTACAGGCCCATGTCCGAAAAATGGTAAGGTGACGTATACACGGTGACTTTTTAGTCGTCTTACAAAAGCAGTCCAGTTCATGTATCCAATGACTAGAACACGTTAATAATAAAAAAAATAGGTATTATGAGATTTGAAAATTTAAAAAATAATATTTTAATTCATTATTATGACGCAAGTCGTAGTTAAAAACACCCTTGTCTCATAGAAAATGGAGATGGAAGGATCTGCCCGACTATTACGCTGGGTAGGTATACTCTACAGCTTGATTCGTAAACATTTTAACAGGGTGTTTCAAATTTCTAATGTACCTATTTATCAAAAATAAAAAATATTAATAACGATTTTAAAAAAATAAACTCGCCTAGAGGTATTTTAGGTCGGATACATTAAGTGGACCCCTTTTGTAAGACGACTAAAAAGTCACGGTGTATAGGACGATATAAATGTAAGAGCATATAATAATAAGATTTAGCACTAAACCGCCACTCAAAACTCAAAAATCGAGGGTTGCAGCCCCCTCTCAGTTTCGGATTGTCGCGACAATTGTGATAAATTGATTGTCGCGACTAGGTATTCGATGGCTTTTTTATATTACAAGTTATACCTACAGCAGTTTTAGTTTCAGTTTCAGTCAACTTTTTCGTGAGAAAATGGTCACCTATCACATAAATGTCGCTAAAAAGTTTTATGAAACAGAAAAATTACAAATTGTCGCTTTTTTACAATATGTCGAATTGTCGGATTGTAAACTTTATAAAAAAACAGGGCCCTGGTCCTTCATTCTCCAAGCGTGGGGGTCGAATATAGACGGGGACATGACCCCCTGGGCTGAGTCGAGATTTATCATCACTACATAGTATATAACAAAGTCGCTTTCTCTGTCCCTATGTCCCTTTGTATGCTCAAATCTTTGAAACTACGAAACGGATTTTGATGCGGTTTTTTTAAATAGATAGTGATTCAAGAGGAAGGTTTATATGTATAATAACATCCATTAAATAGTGGAGAAGTACTGTTATTTTTGAGGTTTCTAATGTGATGTCGCAAATAATTACATTTTTTCCGCTTACATTGCAAACTCAGGCTGAACCCTACGACTTTTATCAAAATAATGTACACATTGAAAAGGTCTACAGAAAAGTCCGTGATGGTATATGTCTATCTCTTATGGATAACCCACAATAACTTTTTTTTTGTCATTTACTTTTTACGACAAATAATGGCTAATTTTCGAAGCGATCTTAACCAATACAGCATTAATCCTTAACCAATTAAATACCTTGAATACATTGTTCATTTAATATAGATCTATATGGCCCTTTACACCGTATGATTTAAGTGAATATTTTCGAAGATATTACAGATTTAAAAATTGCGGGACGTAGCGTATGCGGCGGTACCGGCCGGCCACCTGGTGCGGCAAGAGCGACTTTGTTTTATACTATGTAGTGATTCTGTAATATGTTGTAAAAAATAAAATAAATAGTTAAAAATTTAAAAAGTAAATAAGTAAAAATGTAGTGTATGAATTTAGATATTCCAAAGATAGCAGGAAATCTTCTTGGTATAGGGAAAGGGGGATTGTTTTACTCCAAATTTAACGCGTGCGGGCCACGGGCAGTATGAATAAATCAAAACTACTGGATCGATTTTAATCACATAGGCTATATAATTTTATACCCGTGCGAAGCCGGAGCGGGCCGCTATGTTTTTATATACAACGTTCACAGTTTTTCAGTAGTGTATTTAGTATCAGCATTGCACCCGTGCGAAGCCGGGGCGGGTCGCTAGTTGATAATATTTTAAGGTTCCGTAATAAAGAAGGAACCCTTATATTTCCACCAAGTCTGTCCGTCCGTCCGCCGAAAGTGAGTTCAAGTGTCTCTGTAATGTAACGCTCACTGGTTAACTAACCCGAGACCTTCCCATCAACTCTATTGACGAGCATCTGCAAGCAGTTCTTTATACCCGTAGATGCGCCGGCGCAGAGGCAGATGTTCTCCCAGTTGGCTCTGTGTCCGTCGCGTTGTTCGATGTACTCGGCCACGTGCTTGCGGATCTTCTCAATACCGTACGACATCGTGTACGAGCCCGCTGAACCCCCACTGAAGCAAGATAATATTCATCCATCTCGACAGTTAAAATCAACGACGATATAATACTAGACGCATGCACGATTTAAAGAACACAAACTATTCTGTCAAGTTGCTGAGGTACTACGTAAGCGAGGGGGACGGGGTACTGCGTTGTGATTGGCTAACTCAATGTCTGTGCTGTCTCAACGTATGTTTACGGCTCACAGGATTGGTCGAAATGAGAAGAATATAAGACTTTTTTGCCTAATGTGTTGGCAGACATCGGTCGCCTGATATAAGGAGTCTAGTATTATATCGTCGTTGGTTAAAATGAACATGTTTCTTCTGGGTAGACTTGAGTAAACAAACTAAATTGGCAAAGGTTATGCAAGCTTCGGTAAAATCGAAACATAATTTTTCGTCAAGCCATCAAAGAGGTCATACCAGGGTGTGAGTTGCTAGTGTTTGTTTAAATTGTTTTGTGACCTATAACACCCTATAATGTACTTAGTTTACACCATTCTTTTCAGAACACCTACCCACAAGCTTTAAGCAATCCTCCGGCTCTCTCCTTCACGTCGTCCGGGTAAGAGCTGCTTTGAATCAGATCGGGGGAAAGCACACAGGACAGCACCTGTGCAGAAATATCATCAGCACAACTGGTGTAATTCATATTTTAATTTGGCACTCAATCACTTCGTTCATTACAAGTTCAGATCCCTTGGCTTTAGCAATCAAATGATCAGCTGCTAGGTGATCATTTGTCATTTTCAGTTGAGAAATGATTACCTATTTTTTTATTCTTTAGTAGAGTAAGAAGCGCGCTCGAGTTTTTCTATTTACTACTCATATCAGCTCATATTATTATTATGGTGATTGTACTCAACATGGTATAAAGTAACCCCCATGCTAATCAGCCGCCAAAGTAAATCCCCAAATCCTTTTGTCGACTTCCCTAATGTAAGGGCAATGACTCACAGAAAGCAACTCAGGGGGTATTTGAAAAATCTTTTACTACGACTAATTGCAAAGTGATTCAATGATGATCATAGTAAGTACTTGTCTGATGAAGGTGATGGGCTTCTGTCCCATGGCGTGCGCATCTCCGATGTTAGCATTGATCACTTCAGTGAAAGGCTTTTTCTTTCCCTGGTGAACAATAAGAATTTCTGATATCTAAGCTGAGCTGTACAAGCTTACCATGATCTTAAAGATCAGGCTCAGTGGAGACAAAAGCAGAAAAAAAAAGTGGTGGAAGCGCTATACCAAATGTAATCGTCGATCACAAGTTTGTTCACAGTCACCAGTACAGTACCTATACCTTCTACTAAGTAGGTATAGCTTTTCTATATTAACAAACTTGTGTAAAAGTGTGTAGTGAGCTGAGGTGTATGATAAGCCAAGGAACAGAAAGAGCGAAATAAGCCTCGCAAAGTTTATATCACCGATGATTACATTTGGCATAGCGCTTTCACATTTCGTGCGAGGCACAGATGATGAAAAACTGAAAAAATACTGCCAATGAAGATTCGCAAAACAGATATCGCATTCGGTTAGCGTGTCTGCTGCTAAAGGGAGGCCTCCTTGTTTCAAGATGGCTTGGTTACATTTTATATGTGTTAATAAGAATTGAAATAGCAAAAGGTGCCTTGCAAAGCTGATGAGATGCCAACGTCGACGATCGCATTTGGTTTAGCGTGTGGAGGGGTCCACAGCTCGCACGAGGTGCTCTTGTTTCGTTTTATTTGCAACTAGGTACGATCGGTTCGGAAAATAAATACCTACCTACCTAGTCTTGTTATTTTTATAATCGAATGCTTGGTACGCGCAAAGAGAAAGGTTCTGAATGTGTTCTGCCTCCCTCCAGATTAGGTCTCGCTTCGCTACCACCTTGTGATTAATGTAGGTACCTAGATAGAAAAATTAACATGAATGCCAAAAGGATAGCCTACAATAATTAAAACAAATATAAAGTACCTCCTCAAGTTCCTTTTTAATTGCAGCGGCACGGATGACAAGCGGCCCACGCACGGCGTATTGTAATTTAATCATGTTGGGGTTTAAGTTTTCCATATTAATGGTTTTACTTGATGACCCGGATGATGACTTGCACTTGATGCTTCTTACTGTCGCCATTTCGTTCGCAGGCGTCGTGTGTGTGACGCCGGACAGAATCCGGCCAGTGCGGCCCAACACCTTTGATGGTGTCATGGTTGTTGATCAATCGAAGCTACTCGAACTATTTCAATCCCTCATAGATTCATATAGACATGAAACCCTCCAACTTATTAGTGCAGTAACGTCATACTTCCGGGAATCACTTCATCACTCACTCTGTCGAGCTTCAGCGGACTGCCGACCGGTTAAAACACTGTTGTTACGTTACCTATGTTTTGTTAGATATTGATAAATAGTTCAGGTTTTATAAAATTGATTAAATTAAAAAAAAAACACTAACTTCTAAATAAAATAGGTATACAAATTCCATGACACAGCTTTCTGTGCATAAAACAGATGAAACTCATGACGTTGACAGTTTTAAAAAGTTTCTTCTACATAGTTTGCTGATGATGTCGACTCAGAACTAAAGGCACTTTGTTCAGTCCTTCTGTACCGGGCAGGACGTTAATTATACCTGATGTTTGTAGAACAGCACCACAAAATCCATTTATTTGCTGTGTTTTCATCCTGCATCAACGTTGGCGATGCCCCCTCGGTGCTCAGCGTTCTACCCTGCGGCCTGCACTTGCCACGTGCTCGTGATCGTGATCTACTTGAGCTCTTTTGATATTTATTCCTATTGTCCAAATGCCATGTTTGGAATTATTTCAGAGTTGGCTATATTTTACATTAGACCATTTAACCGAATTTTATCTAAATAGGTACATCTCGTTTACGTCCATCCCCTGCAAGAGCATGGAACGTTTGCTGAACAGTAAGCAACTGCGGCATCCCTTTTTTTTTAGCTTGGTAAAATTATCAACTGAGTCCTCCCACTCCCACCCACTACTGTCAGACTTGTACTGACTAAAATCCACGGTGTCCTTCATTAGCCCTTTACTTTCCAGGGTCACGGAATTGGAATAAGTCCCGCGACCTCGGCAGGCTTTGGCCCTCTAAAGGGGCAGCAGTCGATCGCTCAGCCACTGCGCCAACCGTACGTGCTGTGAAAACACCGCTGCTGGGGCGTTTCTGCCAAATAACAACTCGATGCGCCTGAGTTGATGCACAAACTGGTCGATTCAAATCTTCAGAGCCATGCCAGTTTGTGGTTTTTATCGGTTATATACATTTCGATGAGTGTGCGATGGAACTGCACCACTTGATTCCGCCTGGTTCTTTCCTTCATCGAATTATAAGACGTTCGGCAAACATAGTGGACATCCCTCTAGTTCGTGCAGCAAAGCGTTTCATCAATACTTTTAATTTGAAAATCTAAATTCTGTGTTTCCTGATAGTTTTTAACTTCAAATCAATAGTGAATAGGCTACTTGTAGAAAACTGTGCTACACCGTCTACCACAGCTTCGATTACCATCAGGATCAGCCGGGATAGTGGTCAAACGCAAAGACAAAGACAAAGACAAAGACAAAGACATTTATTCGTTGAATATGGTAGTGACAGAGATGTTACAAATTTTAAGATCAGCATATCCACCGCATCAAGCGGCATACGAATATTAATTATGTAGTTACACATTTTATAACAATTACTTATGACTATATTAGACCTAATTTTAAACCTATTTTATACCTATATTAAACCTAATTTACAACGTGTAACGTTAAAATTAAAAAAAAGTTAACAAAAATGTAAAACAGCACAATATTAAACTTAGTAAAAACAAACATCAAATAAAATAAAATACAGATATAACAACTTTGGCATGAATATAATCATATAAGTGTGACTACCTATTTACTATTTAAATTGCACGTCTTCTAAAAATTCTTTCACTGAGTAATATGTATTTTTAAGAAGCCATGATTTCAAGTTTTTTTGGAATTTATGTAGTGGTGATTCTCTTATTTTTTGTGGAATATGGTTATAAATTTTAATGGCCATCAAGTAACTATTTCGATAATGAAGGGTACTATTGCAGAATTGGTTTTTTAATTTTGTTGGGTCCCTTTTTGTGAATCTATTATTTTCGGCTACAGTGGAAAAGAAATGGGAATTTTTCTTGACAAATATACCTATTTCTAGAATGTAAGTACATGCCAAACTTAAAACCTTTAACTTCTTAAATATCGGTCTGCAACTCTCATATGGAGGAGCACCCGTGATTGCCCTCAGACATTTCTTTTGCGCTAAGAATACTCTTTGGATATATGTCGAGTTTCCCCATAAGAGTAATCCGTACCTCAGTACAGAAGCTACATAGCCGTGATAGGCGTTGAGTGCGGCTTTTTCGCTCGCTGTCTTGCGAAGCTCTTTTAGTGCATAAACAAATCTGTTTATTTTTTTACATAAGTTGTCAATGTGGATTCCCCAATTACAGTTCTCATCTAGTGTTAGACCCAAAAATTTTATACTACTTTCTTTATTAATTATTTCATTATTCTGTACTAAATTAATTTTTGCTGGATTTTGTTTAATATTTGCAAATTGGATATATTTTGTTTTAGACAAGTTAACTTTAAGGTTGTTATCATTTAGCCAATTGATTATGTTTTTAACTGTTTCGGATACTTCTTGTTGGTGTAATGTTTTGTTGTTTTCCGGTATAATTACTGATACATCATCTGCAAAAAGTATGCATTTATGTTGAGTTGTGTTTGGTAAGTCATTAATGTATAACAGAAAGAGGAGGGGTCCAAGGATGCTTCCTTGGGGCACACCTGAACTATTGTGTCGAAATTGCGATCTATATGACGTTGCCACAAGATCATCGTTAAAATGCGTTACTTCAACACACTGTTGTCTACTACTTAGATAGCTTTTCAGCCAATTTAAAGCAGGTCCTCGGATGCCATAGCGTTCGCATTTGTCAAGGAGAATTTTATGGTTTACGAGATCAAAGGCCTTACTCATGTCAAGAAAAACAACAGACACAGGACAAAACAAAAGATAATTAAAAAAATACTTACATTATTCAACTCTCAGATCTATTTCTTTAATCTGAGAATCAATTACCCAGATTCTAATGATTTGAAATTGATTCAAACATCAATAATAAAATTTTATGGCGGTTCCGTTGGTGGTAACCTTTTTTTTAGTTCAAACAGGTACAAAACAAGATTATGCATGCACACAGTAATTTCCTCCCATACTGAAAACTTGCTTAGAACGTTTTCAAGTTGGCCTATATTTAAAACAATCAGCTGACTATAAATTATCATAATGATGGTGTTACATGGTACACTCATCAGCAAAATAATCAAGTTAAGTGCCTAGTAAATATTTAATAGCAATATTACGTAGAAACGAAAATGATTCACAAACGACGCGAAACGGTTGGCGACGTGGCGAAGTGGTTGAGCGATCGACTGCTGCGCAGGTGCAGCGTGTCGCAGGTGGGATCCCCACAAATAATATGTATCATCGCAAGTAGTTGGTCCGTTTCACAGACTAAGTAGAGAGTATAGTCCGTTTCTGGGTGTCTGTGATCTGTGTATGTCAGTTTCTATTTTTGTAAACGCACCCACGACATATTTTAGATATTTTTTTGTTATAATTATATTTTCTTTTATCTTTCTATAGTATGTGAATAATGTTCGTACTTGTTTTTGTCTAATTTTAGATAATAGGGTAATAAGTTTACTTGACATAATTTTGATTAGGAAAGGCGAGGGAAAGTCTCAGTCCATGCTTTGTGTCTATGGCCTTAGATTTCTATGCTATTATGGCTCATCGCGTTTTGTTATGGCTTGTGTAAATTATGACATGTGTCTGTTTTCAATGATAATCTTGAGAACAGTTTACACGTTTTAAAAGTTTTAGTTCAGTCGAGACGACTTGCGCTAGACGACTTGTGTAGCTCTGTCTCTTTCTCACAGCCTAAAAAATCACCCTTTATGACGGCATGGTACACCACACAGTCTAATATCTACTTCTCTGTTGGTATGGTAAGAAAACTTATGTCTTCGTGCAGAAGACACATTATGGTGCTGGCAACTGGGGAACTAATGGCGCTAGTACTGCTTGCACCAAGCATCGTCATTGGTTCAAATCAGTTCAAATCTTAAAGGTACTTCAAAATAGTAATACGTCATTGGTCGGATTAGGTCTGAGCAGTGGTGGTGCCATCTACAATTAGCTTTGACTTGCTGGCCCCATTACGATAAAAAAACACTGAAAGAAACGCTTTACGAAAGAGCATCTTTCTATTGAGCAACTTTCGATCAGAATTTGTAAAGCACAATGTGAATTCAAGCAAAACAGATATCATCTTTCCCCTCTTTCCCATGTTGAAACAAAAACCAATCAATAAACAAACGTCCATATACGTAGTATCTCTTAGTAGTCTGTGACGTCCATCAGTCATAGACATAGAGCATGGGTCAAACATTTTCTTAAAATGATTGTACCCTAAATAAATTACACAGTCATGAATGATAATTATGTCAATTATTTTTCTCTTGCCAATAACACATATGCAATACAATATCCATGACTTGTTTTCCATTTATCGTTTATCAAATATGTATATTTGACTAGGTGTTATGTCTACATCCGATGTCTACGTCCAAACACACAATGGCATAAAGGCCCAGAAGCCATGCAAAATATTGTTTAAAAAAGTTACAAACATACACACACACACACACACGCATACCTCTAACAGTCTGAGCACACACACAAACAACACACTCGAACTGAAACTGCACACACGCATTGAGATTCTCATTCTATCAAGATTTCTTTATTTACATAATTAGTATACATAAGTAGGTATATACGTATAGGTAGTTCTGTTTTAAATTCTTTACGTAACGTTGATTATCTAATACTTTTATTGTAGATATAGTCGGTGTAGTATAATTTCTAGTTAACATTATTTTAATTAGATATATTGGGAGTCAGTGCACAATTTTTTAAGTAGTTTCAGAGTCCACCGGTTATTGTGTCGTTATCAGATAACTCCAGTTGATATGATAACCTCGGTGGGGTCATCGAATCAAGTGTATCAGCTGGTCTAGTCGTCAGTACGTCGTATAATTTTACAGTAGCTAATCACCCTCAGTATCGGATTCGCTTTTCAGTGAAGCTCACATCTTTGTTTATAAACTGTCGTGAAGGTCCGAGTTCACGTATCGATCGATCGTATCAGTGAATAAATACGAGCGACGAACTCTACAGTAACCAGTTTTAGTGCGACGTTTGTGAGTTGTGATGTGTTCTTACATGGTTTGATAATTCATAATTTAATTCTAAGATATTAATCAGCGTGATTCGCGATTACTTAGCGTTGCGCAGGCACCTCGACGTGTTGAAAGTAGTTCGATTGATTACCGACATGTCACAGATAAAGTTGATAAGCCGCGCTAGTCGCGTGTTGTCCGGCGCAGCGGTGCGGTCGGAGCTAATAAGCGAGGCAGTTTCGGCACAACCGCGGGACAGACACACGAACGTCCGAACCATGGCGACACAGAGAAAAACACTCACGTTAGAAACGTTGAACCCCAACATTAAAACACTGGAATATGCTGTCAGAGGACCGCTTGTCACCCGCGCCGCTGAACTTGAAAAGGAGCTTGAGAAGGTATTTAATAATTATTAATTTTTGTCATTATGAATTTAACTCAAAACGACTTATAAAAGCTGTCACTTAATATTTGTTTGAATAATTGTATTCTACTATTAATTAGCACACAAAATCTGGTGAGTGATATGAATAAAGGTACCTATTGATTTTAACCAAAGACATTAAATGAAGTTTAATATTTATTTGATTTTAACAAACACTTTCAATGAAAGTTCTACTAAACACCCAGCACACTCACACTTCATGCATGTTTAATTTCAAATTATCATTATCAAGGTCAGTCAGCATGAGCATTTCAGAGCTAGTTCTAAATATTTGTTAACTTTCAAATAGGTAATGAATTGTATTTGATGATCTTACTTGTAATTGTGATACACTAGCACAGCTTCCTGTCCATGACAGAGAGTGTAGTTGTCCTCGACTCATTGCCAGCCATGCCACGGGTAATTGCTAATTAAACTAAAGTTCACACATTTGTACAACACGGTAAAACAGTATTTATGGATAAACTATCCATTATGGACCGTTGATTTCGAAGTTCATATTTTTTTTGTAGATAGTACTCATAAATAGAAAGCTTTTTACAAATTTTCAAGTTTCGGACGTTCACAGTTTACGAAATTAATTTGTTTAAAGTTTCCATAAAAATTGGAAAATAGCACTCCATTTTTGTCATGGTTGATGTCAAAGTTGACATTTCACATTCCTTTGACGACTTCGAGGTGTATTTTAATTAATTTATGTCACGTTTTACTTAAATATATTTTTTTTTATGCGATATACTAATTCGGTGTGTAATAAGTGTGCACAATTTGTTGTATTATACAATTACATTAACTTTTTTACACACAAATTAACGAATTTTAGTGTTTACATTAAGTGGAACGAAACGTGTAGCGACGCCATTTTGTTATGAGCGTCTTTTTTTTATCTGTCAGTCATCGTTTGTTGCCCTTGCAGTTGAGATCGTTTTACGTACTCCTGTAAGCCTTACAACGTTTGACTACCATGGCGTCTCCGAAGCCCTATGCTTCTGTGTCTGAAGAGTCGAGTGATGTGCAAAAAAAGTTAATACTTTGGTGTTTTATGCAGTGCAAGAGCGAGCGAAGCGAGCTCGGGACTAGGGGCACCCCGACTCGGACAGGTTAGGTTAGAAGGGGATGGCGGGGTCGTGTGAGCGAGCGAAGCGAGCGAATAGACCCCGCCATCCCCTTCGTGGTTATTTTTTTATAAACCACCCAGAAGTAGGAGCCCCGCGCAGCGGGGCTCCGTCAACCTGGCTCCCCCCGTCTCTTTCCTTCAGTAAAACAGGTTTATAATGTCCAAAACATTACGAAAGCCCGGAAAACATAACCTCAAAATTCATTCTAACCTAAAACTTCAAGCATGGATATCTCCATAACCATGGGGCTCCGAGATGTGGGGATGGTGCAGGGGGGCAGCCCCCTCCCCGCCCCCCCTCCCCCCACCCTCACCGTCCCTTAAATCAATGGTCCATAATGGAAATTTTAACCGTATTTATTTCAGGCAAGTAGACTCACGTATCAACAGCAAATATTGTTTAGTAAATAACATAAAATCTGTAATAATTATTGTTCTGGCTGGACATGTTAAACAGGGTTTTTTACATTTGGTCTCGTCAAGGATTTGTTAATTCTCTTGCCAGCGCAATTACTTTTAAGCAGCCAGGAAACATCAGATACATTAAAATGTTGTCAAGAAGATTGCCGATGGATACAAACTGGTCTTTATAGTCAAAGCAATATTCTATCCTTACTGGTAGAATATTGAAAATTAACAAGACCAAAATATTGTTTCAAATAAAATATCAGTTCAACTTGATGAAGGTTTTCAAGGTTACTACATTGTGACACTGTCTGTACCTACATTTAAAAATTCTAAGACAATTCTACAATTATATATGTTTTTTACTAGCTGACCTGGCAGTTTGATTCAGAATAATTTTTATAACATTCACTCACTATCAAAAATAATTCAAAACCAAAATTTGCCAGATTGGTCCAGCAGTTCTCAAATTTTAGCGAGACTGATGAACAGCAACAGATTTGTATTTAAATATAGATTAAATTCAAATACAATCACCATCACCCTGGAAAGTGTCCCAGCTATAATATATGTACGTCAAAGGCTTATGCCATACATAATGATGACGCAAGAGGTTATCATTATTATCAAATTATTTTTTACGTAAGTATTTATCATGTCATGGTATTTAACACATTATAATATTGGAAATATTGTCAAATATGTTGTACAAATTAGTAAAAATCAATATTGAATAAGTACTCAAATATTTTTATCCACATGTGATATGGAGGAAAGCCAAGGTCATTATTGTGGTATTATCACAGAATATATAATAGTACCTAAAGGCTTATTAAATTAAGAAGTGAGACATTTTAAATCTGGTAAACTTCTTAGCTTAAGATACTAAAACTTTATTTTCTATAGACTTCAATGTATTTTTATTAGACAATCACTTGACGCTTAAGCACTGAGGCTAGTCAGATTATTTATTCAGCCTAGCCCTTTGCTTCCAGCAGTCTTACTAGATGCATCTAAATATTATGTACTAGTATTTTATGTGGAGTGACTGCCTACTTAAATTTAAAAGTAGGATACTAGTTAATTACCATAGCCGAAAATCTCAGTTTATTTAAAATTAATTGCTTAGCGCTGTCATGGTTTGCAAAACATTCCACACTATAATAAAAACGTGGCTTATCTTCAACAAACAAGTAATTATCTAAATGCATGTTGTTGAGATAATGTCTGTGCAATTAGTTTTACATAATATCTGTGAGAGTGAACTGATAGGACATTAAGTTTGGTTGTTATCTTAGCACTCCGCTTTCGATAGGCTGATATATCTAGAGTGCTGGGTGTAAATGATCAATAATGCCTTATCTAAATAGACTAATCCAAATATAGGTAACTAGGTATCTAGTGATGATTCAGCTTCATTCTAGACTGAGGGGAAAGTAGAGCATACCTAATAATAATTAAGTAAGTGTATGATTACAGTCGTACCTAATTACATAGGTGCTACTGATAATAATAACACAGTAGGTACCCCTACGAAAGTCTTTTTTTTTATAAGTTCGTGTCGAAATCCTCATGGACTTCCTCCTCCTGGAGAAGAAGGAGGGGCATGTTAGACTCGACTGACTAAAACCAGACAGTGTCCTCAACTGCCTTTAGCCAGTGGTAGGGTCCACTTGCGCAATCACCGGTCCCCGGCAGGCAATGACCCGACTACATCGCCTGGTCCCTCTCCCAGGTGCAACCCTTAGGAAAGTCTGGTCTGCCACAAAATCAAAATCAAAGAATTTATTTCAAGTAGGCCAGTTACAAGCACTTTTGAATTTTCATAGACTAAATAAATCTAAATAAATAAATCTTCCACAACTATCACACAACGCCATCTAGTCCCAAGCTAAGCAGAGCTTGTGTTATGGGTACTAGACAACTGATATACATACTTATATATTTCTAAATACATACATATTATAGATAAATTACACCCAGAGACAGAACAAATGATCGTGCTCATCACACAAACATTTGTCCTGGGTGGGAATCGAACCCACGACCCCCGGCATAGCAGTCAGGGTCACTAACCGCTAGACCAACAGGCCTCTCCACACATACATAGACAATCAAAGGTACCTATATTATTAAACACTACAAAAGTTATGGTGCTACAGTCCCAGTCACAAGACATAAAAACTGTGAAAGTACCGTAGATGCCCATTCCAAGAAGTAGATCTTTATGGAGAAGAATGTGCAAGAAACTACCTACATGGACACTCTTTTTAGATCGCCAGAATAATTACAGAACCTTTGTTACATCATTCATTTGAGGTGGTACATTATGTGAGAACGATGTAGCAAGTTTTTGATTAAAAGTGTCCAGAGTAACAATTACAGCAAAGACAATTCAAAAACAAAATGACATAATTATTAAAATAAAACGTGGCAGCTAAGAGATGACCAGTCTCAACTGACAGCGCCCGTTCACGAACATGACACATGCATCAGCACCATTTAGCTCAACCATTTTGGAGGGAGCAAAATGATCCGACAGACGCGCCACCATCAGCGAGACATTTGAGTGAGCATGACACAATCTCAGCCGCCAGGGTCATTCAAGTCAACAAGAAACGTAGATACGCAGTGAATGACAGCTCTGAAGTACATAGTACTCGGACTTTCGGGATAACTAGTCTAGTAGGTACCTACAAAATGGAAAAGAGAGCACAATGTTTCTAAACTGGTGGCCAGCCCATTCGCCACTTGATGTAATAATGTAATGTATCAGTATAATTAATGTGTAATTTATCTATAAACAATGAAAATAAATTATAATGTAATCAGAAGTAAAAAAGAGTGACCTAGGCACCTAGCAGATGTCCTCTTTGAATTCTAGCTGCATTAAAGTGACTGGACTGCGTAACGTAATGGAAGTCTCGCCACAGTTCTCATAACTAGCGTACACAGCGGAAACTGGATTGAAGTTGAGCCAAATAAACTGCAAATGTACCTACCTAGGTACGAGATTTACGTAACAACACTGCGTTATTCTGAAGGAACTGTACTGAAAGCTTCTTAGGTTTTTAGATAAGCAATACTCTTGGTCCAAAAAGTATAATAAGTACCTGTTATGGAGTGTGAGAGAATTTGAAGAGTAGAGATTCTTGTCAGATTCAGTTCTTATCTTATGGTATTTGATGGATTACAATCTAAATAACTGCACCGGCTTCATAAAAACCGCAGTGTAGTTTTGCTGAATGATTGCATGACCAACGTCGGCCGCTCGACATACACACTGCGCCACTAAATAATGTACGAGTAGGTACCTATATCGATTTTGCGCCATTCTAAGGTTTTTACAGTAGCGCTTAGGAAACATTAATTGTAGGTACGCAAGCATTGAAGTTATACAGACTTGTGTTGATTTAGTTGTGAAACCCAATCTAACCATTAGTACCTCCCTATAACAGTTCCTTGATTCAATTTCGTCTTGCGAAAACCATCGGTCTATCTGTTTCCGGTCTTTCCACCCGCTCCTTGACATCTAGGGTCGTACCGTGATATTATATAGCTTAATAACCATCCTCGATAAATAGACTACCTAAGAGAGACAAAAATCGAATTCAAACCCACTCCGTCCTGAAATAAGCGCCTTCAACCAAACAAACAAACTCTTCAGCTTTATAATATTTAAAATAGGTATAGATTAACATATCCGTATCGGTCTCTAAGCACCTATCTCTTAATTATCAGAAACCAAAGAAGATAGCGATAAATTACACAGGCCTAGAAAGTCCGTCGGAAATCAAAATGTTCTTATGGCTTTTTCATCGTGTCATACAAGGTTTCCATTCAATCCAATCATTGTCAAGGCTATTCTCTGCACTAGTCACGACTCACTTGTGACCGCATACGGTTTCTCTCGGCAACCGAGTGTGAAAGATGTGGGTATTAATAAATTAAGAAGTGAGACATTTTAAATCTGGTAAATTTCTTAGTTAAAGATACTAAAACTTCATTTTCTATAGACTTCAATGTATTTTTATTAGACAATCACTTGACGCTTAAGCACTGAGGCTAGTCAGATTACTTATTCAGCCTAGCCTTTTGCTTCCAGGAGTCTTACTAGATGCGTCTAAATATTATTATGTACTAGTGTTTTATGTGGAGTGACTGCCTACTTAAATGTAAAAGGAGGATACTAGTTAATTACCATAGCCGAAAATCTCAGTTTATTTAAAATTAATTGCTTAGCGCTGTCATGGTTTGCAAAACATTCCACACTATAATAAAAACGTGGCTTATCTTCAACAAACAAGTAATTATCTAAATGCATGTTGTTGAGATAATGTCTGTGCAATTAGTTTTACATAATATCTGTGAGAGTGAACTGATAGGACATTAAGTTTGGTTGTTATCTTAGCACTCCGCTTTCGATAGGCTGATATATCTAGAGTGCTGGGTGTAAATGATCAATAATGCCTTATCTAAATAGACTAATCCAAATATAGGTAACTAGGTATCTAGTGATGATTCAGCTTCATTCTAGACTGAGGGGAAAGTAGAGCATACCTAATAATAATTAAGTAAGTGTATGATTACAGTCGTACCTAATTACATAGGTGCTACTGATAATAATAACACAGTAGGTACCCCTACGAAAGTCTTTTTTTTTATAAGTTCGTGTCGAAATCCTCATGGACTTCCTCCTCCTGGAGAAGAAGGAGGGGCATGTTAGACTCGACTGACTAAAACCAGACAGTGTCCTCAACTGCCTTTAGCCAGTGGTAGGGTCCACTTGCGCAATCACCGGTCCCCGGCAGGCAATGACCCGACTACATCGCCTGGTCCCTCTCCCAGGTGCAACCCTTAGGAAAGTCTGGTCTGCCACAAAATCAAAATCAAAGAATTTATTTCAAGTAGGCCAGTTACAAGCACTTTTGAATTTTCATAGACTAAATAAATCTAAATAAATAAATCTTCCACAACTATCACACAACGCCATCTAGTCCCAAGCTAAGCAGAGCTTGTGTTATGGGTACTAGACAACTGATATACATACTTATATATTTCTAAATACATACATATTATAGATAAATTACACCCAGAGACAGAACAAATGATCGTGCTCATCACACAAACATTTGTCCTGGGTGGGAATCGAACCCACGACCCCCGGCATAGCAGTCAGGGTCACTAACCGCTAGACCAACAGGCCTCTCCACACATACATAGACAATCAAAGGTACCTATATTATTAAACACTACAAAAGTTATGGTGCTACAGTCCCAGTCACAAGACATAAAAACTGTGAAAGTACCGTAGATGCCCATTCCAAGAAGTAGATCTTTATGGAGAAGAATGTGCAAGAAACTACCTACATGGACACTCTTTTTAGATCGCCAGAATAATTACAGAACCTTTGTTACATCATTCATTTGAGGTGGTACATTATGTGAGAACGATGTAGCAAGTTTTTGATTAAAAGTGTCCAGAGTAACAATTACAGCAAAGACAATTCAAAAACAAAATGACATAATTATTAAAATAAAACGTGGCAGCTAAGAGATGACCAGTCTCAACTGACAGCGCCCGTTCACGAACATGACACATGCATCAGCACCATTTAGCTCAACCATTTTGGAGGGAGCAAAATGATCCGACAGACGCGCCACCATCAGCGAGACATTTGAGTGAGCATGACACAATCTCAGCCGCCAGGGTCATTCAAGTCAACAAGAAACGTAGATACGCAGTGAATGACAGCTCTGAAGTACATAGTACTCGGACTTTCGGGATAACTAGTCTAGTAGGTACCTACAAAATGGAAAAGAGAGCACAATGTTTCTAAACTGGTGGCCAGCCCATTCGCCACTTGATGTAATAATGTAATGTATCAGTATAATTAATGTGTAATTTATCTATAAACAATGAAAATAAATTATAATGTAATCAGAAGTAAAAAAGAGTGACCTAGGCACCTAGCAGATGTCCTCTTTGAATTCTAGCTGCATTAAAGTGACTGGACTGCGTAACGTAATGGAAGTCTCGCCACAGTTCTCATAACTAGCGTACACAGCGGAAACTGGATTGAAGTTGAGCCAAATAAACTGCAAATGTACCTACCTAGGTACGAGATTTACGTAACAACACTGCGTTATTCTGAAGGAACTGTACTGAAAGCTTCTTAGGTTTTTAGATAAGCAATACTCTTGGTCCAAAAAGTATAATAAGTACCTGTTATGGAGTGTGAGAGAATTTGAAGAGTAGAGATTCTTGTCAGATTCAGTTCTTATCTTATGGTATTTGATGGATTACAATCTAAATAACTGCACCGGCTTCATAAAAACCGCAGTGTAGTTTTGCTGAATGATTGCATGACCAACGTCGGCCGCTCGACATACACACTGCGCCACTAAATAATGTACGAGTAGGTACCTATATCGATTTTGCGCCATTCTAAGGTTTTTACAGTAGCGCTTAGGAAACATTAATTGTAGGTACGCAAGCATTGAAGTTATACAGACTTGTGTTGATTTAGTTGTGAAACCCAATCTAACCATTAGTACCTCCCTATAACAGTTCCTTGATTCAATTTCGTCTTGCGAAAACCATCGGTCTATCTGTTTCCGGTCTTTCCACCCGCTGCTTGACATCTAGGGTCGTACCGTGATATTATATAGCTTAATAACCATCCTCGATAAATAGACTACCTAAGAGAGACAAAAATCGAATTCAAACCCACTCCGTCCTGAAATAAGCGCCTTCAACCAAACAAACAAACTCTTCAGCTTTATAATATTTAAAATAGGTATAGATTAACATATCCGTATCGGTCTCTAAGCACCTATCTCTTAATTATCAGAAACCAAAGAAGATAGCGATAAATTACACAGGCCTAGAAAGTCCGTCGGAAATCAAAATGTTCTTATGGCTTTTTCATCGTGTCATACAAGGTTTCCATTCAATCCAATCATTGTCAAGGCTATTCTCTGCACTAGTCACGACTCACTTGTGACCGCATACGGTTTCTCTCGGCAACCGAGTGTGAAAGATGTGTGGTCGCGGAGTGGTATCAAATGTTACACATGCGTAACACCGCGCCGTAACACTGACATAGACAGTCGCTGAGAGCTGTTGGTCAAGGTCTCTCAAGGTTGCGGTTAAAACTCGACTACTGGATTACTGGAGGCCGATCCAACAGCCGATACGAAGTTTTAGAATGACCATATCGTAGAACTAGGAGTAGGAATGTAAGGTAATAGGTACATACCTACCTACTGTATTATACCAACCCGCACTGGGTCCGCGTGGTGGATTATGGCCCATTCCCTCTCACAAAGAGGAGGCCTGTGTCCCAACAGTGGGAACATTATAGGCTGATGATGATGACATACTGGATATCTACGTACTAAAAACCTCAGACCTTAAGAAAAAAACTGAATCAAAAACTCCGATCCCAAAAGTTCAAACCACAAATGATGATTGCCGAGATATTATCATAGGTACTCGCAGTAGGGTAAATACGCTAAATGTCGGCCCCCTTACAGCTTTTTTGTTTTGGGATCGGTCTGATGCCATCAATTTGCAACGTAAGGATAGCTTCCGATGTGGTTTTGGATAGTTTGATTAATCTATTTTATGTTTATGGGCATAAGGTTGACATTTCTATTACAAGGAAAAAGTAATAAGGTTTAGATACGTCGAGGACGAAAAAACCCTAAATTCGGCCATTCACGGCCCATGGTCGGTCGCGTTTTTTCCAAATGTCGGCCGGGTATAGGGTGTTTTAAATTAAGACAGGAAAATATTATTAATATGATTTATTTTGGCAGGATTCTCACTTAATGCCTCAAGCGCTTCCTTTATTTTTGTGCGATCGTAACTGCATAATTTTCATTGTTTCCGGGAAGGCTCTGGATCTCTGCTCTGTCATTGTAGTACCTTAAATTAAAAGCGTTAATTCTAAAACCAGCTTTTTGTGACATGCAGGTTTAATGAATTAAATGAATGAATGAAGCCAACCAACCATTAATATTTTCTAAGCTAATTAACATGGGTTTATTAGGTAGCAAGTTCCAAAGAGCAATTTACATCTTATATTCCCAATCCGTAATAAATGTTTTCAATATTGAACTCCTACATTTAAACTGAAGTCTTTATAATAATAATAAATATTAAATTTTGAGAAAATAAGAAAAGTAATCAGCCTGTATAGTTGGGCTTAAATTCGAGGCTGGCCGACATTAAGATCTTTAATATTCCTAAAGCCGGCCCCTATTTCGTGTACATTATTTCACGAGATTCAACTAATATCACCCCGGCCGGTATTTGGCGATTGAACGTAAAATAGATTTATTTACCTATATGCGTTGCGAATTCTCATAATAAGCTAATGGAATTAGTACAATTGGAATTTATAAAACCGACTGAATTTACTTTAAGTCGGCCACGGCCGAGAATCCGGTTTTAACTCAAAATTGGCATTCTATTGGCGGCCTCCTATTTTTCCTTTAAAACAATACGTAAATCATTGAAAAAACTATCTCATAATATAGTAAAAATCACTAATTATTGATAATAAAGCTTAAAACCAAAAAAAAGGAATGTCTTATCTTTCTAATATCAATCCCCGAAGTGTGGGTTTTCACAGCCAGTAAGGTACTTTATGTATGAAATTGACGCTTCGACGGCGCAATCGCTGCTGACGCTCAGTGTGCGAAGACTGAGTGACGTATTCGGAAAGTAACGGTTTGTACATATAGAGTATGAACTAAGGTTGTAATTTGAGTGGCAAAATTGTCACTTCATTACGTTTTAAAAGAACGCAAGCCGAAAATGTGCACACGGCCGAAGTTTGGGGGGGGGCCGACGTTTGGCGTATTTACCCTACTAAGAATTGTATACTGGCTCAGTATTGCGAAAAGGATGGGTGAGTTCAAAGTGCCGGAAGTGCGTCGTTAGCGATCCTGCGCTATTGGTGAATGTCCTCGAAGTAGGTCATGTGCGCAGGAGTTGATCCCGGTGGAGATATTCAGAATATGCAGGAATGTACAATCGATAGCAATAATGGCGTTGACGTTCTGTTTGTTTGTGGACACTATTGGAATACCTATATGGTGGGATGGAAGTTCCCTGACACTTTTTTTGTGAGTTGTGATATCGGTATATTATGATATTTAGGGAGTTATTTCTTCAGCAAAATGGTATTTCAGACAGATGGGTAGTGTTATTACAGTCATATAATTATAATGTGATGAATCATTTATAAAATGATTTGTTCGTTTTTTTGTTGTCTACGTTTTTTACTGTTCCGAGATGCGCTTATAACTTTTTTAACTACCTACTTACGTATACACAAAGTACGCCGCCGTTGAGTGATGATAACAAACTCGTGTCTTATTTAATATTGTTCGGTTATTTACCATCGGGTGTTATTGCTGTCATCATAGACCATTATCAGTTAATTAAACAAGTTAACACAATCTCGGTAAATATTTCAAAACAATGATTTCAAGTAAATTCGCCCTAGCCTTTCAAAATATTGGAGTTTCTGTTTCATTTGTATCCACTAGGCTTAACCTTAATTGAATCGGTCGCTCACATTAAAAAGGAATATTAAAACTCCTTTGAAATCCTCAATTCTGACAGAACCATTTGTTACCTTTCGGTGGAACTGCCTTTTTATCAGGTCAGGCCCTCCGCGAACAGCTACGACCATGAATGTGTGTGAGTCCCGGAAATATTTGGCGCCCACCGCGCCTGTAGTAGTTGGGAGGCGGCAAAATTCAAGTCATCCCCGGGTTATAAAATCCTGTACTACGCCCAACGACGATATAATACTAGACTCCGCATGCACGATCTAAAGAACACAAACTATTCTGCCAAGTTGCTGAGGTAGGGTAAATACGCCAAACGTCGGCCCCCCCCCAAACTTCGGCCGTGTGCACATTTTCGGCTTGCGTTCTTTTAAAACTTAATGAAGTGACAAGTTTGCCACTCAAATTACAACCTTAGTTCATACTCTTTAAGTACAAACCCTTACTTTCCGAATATGTCACTCAGTCTTCGCACACTGAGCGTCAGTAGAGATTGCGCCGTTGAAGCGTCAATTTCATACATAAAGTACCTTACTGGCTGTGAAAACCCACACTTCGGGGATTGATATTAGAAAGGTAAGACATTCCTTTTTTTTTGTTTTAAGCTTTATTATCAATAATTAGTGATTTTTACTATATTATGAGATAGTTTTTTCAATGATTTACGTATTGTTTTAAAGGAAAAATAGGAGGCCGCCAATAGGATGCCAATTTTGAGTTAAAACCGGATTCTCGGCCGTGGCCGACTTAAAGTAAATGCAGTCTGTTTTATAAATTCCAATTGTACTAATTCCATTAGCTTAATAAGAGAATTTGCAACGCATATAGGCAAATAAATCTATTTTACGTTCAATCGCCAAATACCGGCCGGGGTGATGTTAGTTGAATCCCGTGAAGTAATGTACACGAAATAAGGGCCGGCTTTAGAAATATTAAAGATCTTAATGTCGGCCAGCCTCGAATTTAAGCCCAACTATACAGGCTGATTACTTTTCTTATTTTCTCAAAGTTTAATTTTTATTATACATTTAATTTATTATTATTATAAAGAGTTAAGTTTAAATGTAGGAGTTCAATATTGAAAACATTTATTAGGGATTGGGAATATAAGATGTAAATCTTATATTCCCAATCCCTAATAAATGTTTTCAATATTGAACTCATCATTGCTCTTTGGAACTTGCTACCTAATAAACCCATGTTAATTAGCTTAAAAAATATTAATGGTTGGTTGGCTTCATTTATTCATTTCATAATTTAATTCATTAAACCTGCATGTCACAAAAAGCTGGCTTAAGAATTAACGCTTTTAATTTAAGGTACTACAATGACAGAGCAGGGAGATCCAGGGCCTTCCCGGAAACGAAGAAAATTATGCAGTTACGATCGCACAAAAATAAAGGAAGCGCTTGAGGCAAAAAATAATGGTTATTTTTGTGCAAGTAAAAAAAAAATTACCTACTATTAAACAAATTTTCTTTTATAATGTATACTTAAGTGAGACTCCTGCCAAAATAAATCATATTAATAATATTTTCCTGTCTTAATTTAAAACACCCTATACCCGGCCGACATTTGGGAAAAACGCGACCGACCATGGGCCGTGAATGGCCGAATTTAGGGTTTTTTCGTCCTCGACGTATCTAAGCCTTATTACTTTTTCCTTGTAATAGAAATGTCAACCTTATGCCCATAATCATGAAATAGATTTATCAAACTATCCAAAACCGCATCGGAAGCTATATTTTCGTTGCAAATTGATGGCATTAGACCGATCCCAAAACAAAAAAGCTGTAAGGGGCCGACATTTAGCGTATTTACCCTACTACGTAAGCGAGGGGGACGAGGTACTGCGATTGGCTAACTCAAGGTCTGTTCTGTCTCAACGTATGTTTACGGCTCACAGGATTGGTCGAAATGAGACGAATATAAGACTTTTTTGCCTAATGTGTTGGCAGACATCGGTCGCCTGTTATTAAGAGACTAGTATTATATCGTCGTTGACTACGCCACTGGATCAGCGCAGCGCACATCTAACGATTTAAAAATTTGGTTAAGGCTACATTTTTCATAAGCCATTGTTCGAAAGTAGGTAAATAGCTGTCATTACCGTAAATAGTTGCTAGATACTATAGTATACAAACTTGTTAATAGAAATTGTGACACTCAAGGCCCTCACGCGATTGTAGGTAGGTAGGGTAAATACGCTAAATGTCGGCCCCCTTACAGCTTTTTTGTTTTGGGATCGGTCTAATGCCATCAATTTGCAACGAAAGGATAGCTTCCGATGCGGTTTTGGATAGTTTGATAAATCTATTTCATGATTATGGGCATAAGGTTGACATTTCTATTACAAGGAAAAAGTAATAAGGTTTAGATACGTCGAGGACGAAAAAACCCTAAATTCGGCCATTCACAGCCTATGGTCGGTCGCCTTTTTCCCAAATGTCGGCCGGGTATAGGGTGTTTTAAATTAAGACAGGAAAATGTTATTAATATGATTTATTTTGGCACGAGCCTCACTTAAGTATACATTATAAAAGAAAATTTGATATAGTAGGTAAAATATTTTTTTTTATTTGCACAAAAATATCCATTATTTTTTGCCTCAAGCGCTTCCTTTATTTTTGTGCGATCGTAACTGCATAATTTTCTTCGTTTCCGGGAAGGCCCTGAATATCCCTGCTCTGTCATTGTAGTACCTTAAGGCGCATAGTACCCTCAATGACCTTGTGACACAACCAATGAATTGAACATTCAGGCGGAGCTAAACTCACACTTTCATAACTGCACCGCACATAATTATTAATAATTTTTAAGTAAAAAATATTTTTTAAGCTAATTAACATGGGTTTATTAGGTAGCAAGTTCCAAAGAGCAATGATGAGTTCAATATTGAAAACATTTATTAAAGTCCCTTATCCGTATCCCTTATAAATGTTTTCAATATTGAACTCCTACATTTAAACTTAACTCTTTATAATAATAAAATTAATTGTATAATAAAAATTAAACTTTGAGAAAATAAGAAAAGTAATCAGCCTGTATAGTTGGGCTTAAATTCGAGGCTGGCCGACATTAAGATCTTTAATATTTCTAAAGCCGGCCCTTATTTCGTGTACATTATTTCACGGGATTCAACTAATATCACCCCGGCCGGTATTTGGCGATTGAACGTAAAATAGATTTATTTGCCTATATGCGTTGCAAATTCTCATAATAAGCTAATGGAATTAGTACAATTGGAATTTATAAAACAGACTGCATTTACTTTAAGTCGGCCACGGCCGAGAATCCGGTTTTAACTCAAAATTGGCATCCTATTGGCGGCCTCCTATTTTTCCTTTAAAACAATACGTAAATCAATGAAAAAAACTATCTCATAATATAGTAAAAATCACTAATTATTGATAATAAAGCTTAAAACAAAAAAAAGGAATGTCTTAACTTTCTAATATCAATCCCCGAAGTGTGGGTTTTCACAGCCAGTAAGGTACTTTATGTATGAAATTGACGCTTCAACGGCGCAATCTCTACTGACGCTCAGTGTGCGAAGACTGAGTGACATATTCGGAAAGTAACGGTTTGTACTTAAAGAGTATGAACTAAGGTTGTAATTTGAGTGGCAAACTTGTCACTTCATTAAGTTTTAAAAGAACGCAAGCCGAAAATGTGCACACGGCCGAAGTTTGGGGGGGGGCCGACGTTTGGCGTATTTACCCTACTATGGCATATTATTGCAAGTAAAACTAGGTACTCAATGTACAAACAAACGTTCCTGGAAAAACTAAACCTTACCTCTTTGAAATAAAGTCATCAATGAAATGAAATCACCTTACAAGTATTCATGAATGACTCAATATTTATGTCTATTATTATGAAGGTAAATGCCATGACAAATTAAATGGAAATATTAAAAGTAAATAACTAGGAATCCTTAAGGAAAACTTTTAGTTGATGAGAATTAAAACAGTGTGGTTTTATGGTCATGTCTAGCTTGTCTTCAGGCAGGAAAACAAAATTTTCCTTTCAATGTAAGATTCAGTCAGATATTTTAGGAGTCGCTCTTGGCGGTATGTTCTTGACAATGAAGACATCACGCAGCAGGTCGCCTGGCTAGGTTTTATTTATTACACAACGTGTTACTTCAAGGTGATGTTGACACGTCACACGTCACCTACAAATGAGCGATTTCACTCAAATTTTTCCGACAAAACATAGACAAAAAACGTTTCCATTTTCTCAAACACCGGGCGACACATAAGTGTAACAAATACCTATCTAAATGGGTATACTAACACTCATTTATCATTAACTCTCGGCCCTGAGCCAGAAAATTACACTTTGTGCGAATGTTTTTAGGCATTGCATTTAGTTGTCGCCTAGTGTTAGTGAGATTTGGAATTTTATAGGCTTTTCTCTTTTAGGTCTTGCGATACTTAGAGGAGAAATAGAAAAACAAGTTCACAACCTTTACCAAAAGGAATCTGTAACTGCGACCTGTGTATAGTAGAAGAAACCATCATAATAAACGTTCAAGTGGAGCTTTAGTCCACTCCGTTTATCTCTATTATTCTCAATTGCATAATAACCGACTGTTGTGCTTTAGCTGTGGAGTGCAGTATTCTAGGCGTGAAACTATGTAACCGGGTTTGTAACACAACGCGCTCCAAAACAGGATTACTGACGTTGCTCAAATAGCCGCCAAGCTGGAGTGGCAATGGGCTGACCTCGCCTGCGCAATTCTTAATGAGCTGTAGGCCAACTTTGTAGAGCTCTTACATATCCAGCAGGTGCCGTGGTAGACAAGATCAACGATCAGTGGCTCTAGTGGCCTATCATGAGTCATTAGGCTTTGGGCAAGACACAGATCTATACAAGTCGTCTAGCGCCATCTTGTTTCCTGAACGGAAACACTCATGCTTTAAGACGGGAAGGCCACCTGGATGGGGGGACTGAGAGTCATGGGGAGAACCCAGCAGTGAGATGTGTATTCGACTTGGAATCGCAGTGCAACTTTTGATATTGCATAGCTTACTTGTTACCTTAAAGGTAAATGTTGATTTTGCCGATATTTGCCACAGTCACGTCTGAATGTTAAAAGACATTCAAAAATATTGTCTCACTTTGCGTTACTCGCGTAGGTACAGCTGCAAAGGCGATGACCCCAGTTACCTACTGTAATAGTAGATTATTAACCAAGGGGATAAAGCAGTGTCTTCTGTCGCGGGTGACGATTTAAATCGCGAGCATAACGAAGGACTCGAGGCTTACTCCCGAGCGTAGCGAGGGTGTTAGAAACTTAAATCACGAGCGAAGCGAGGGATTTAAGACGAGTCCTGAGTGTAGCGAGGGATTTAAGTTCACCCAAGACTAAGACAGCTTTATCACCGAGGAAAATACTGTACTTTTCGTACCACTTGCGAAAAAATTAACGTCATAATAATATGTATGAGATAAGCATTAATTAAACATTTAAATTTAACAATAACTTATTTAAAAAAATAAATTAAAATAAACTCAACGTTTATGTATTTGAAGAAAACAAAACGCGGCAAATTCCTAGATTATATTGTATTCTCGGAAAAGCAAAGGCATCAATATCATACGGCCTCTTCGGTTTTCGTAATGTTATTAAATCATAACTGCATAATAAATGCGTATTCCTTTTTCAAAAAGTTGTATAACGCTTTACATACAAACTCAATGGTGTAAAGACAGACTGATGTAGTTCACTATCGGTAAGTATTCGAAATTCAAATCACATTCTCTCCCTAGAGGATGAATGAAATTCAGTACAACTTTCTTTCCCTAGGGAAAGCTGTTTCTAACAGATTAATAATGACTATTGTTATGTACGCTTTTTGTGGCATAGAATGTAACTTTTTTGAGCAAGTGGTACGAAAAGGTCATTTATACTTGCGTCGTTACATAACTTTCTTCTGTGGATCGATAGCGCAAGAAGAACCAGTTCAGTACATTTCTCGTCCGACCTGTTTTTGTAATGCCAACAACTTGACTTGGATTTTCACTCAAAACTAGATTTGGGTAAAACATTATTTTAGAGATAAATGTTAAGAAATGTATGGGGCACGTATCCTAAATTCTTTCATACCAGACATTTTTATTTAGATTACAGTAAAACAATAAAGATATGTGATTTAGAAGTAGAGGTCGTTTCTAATCCAGCTTTATTGCAGTGCTGTAAATATTTACTTTAACCGCTAAGAATTATAATGAGGTCATAATAATAATTGTGTCTATTGATCCCATGGAATGTCTGGTGGCAACAAAATGAAATCTGTGGTGGTAACTACCTAGTTACCTACTGCTTCCGGAGAACATTAGTTCCCTCAACAATCACCTCAATGGGGATGGCAACTGGGAAACGAATGGCGCTAGTATAGCTAGTTCCGAGCATCGTCATTGGTTCAAATCTTATAGGTAGGTACTTCAAAATAGTACTACCTCATTGGTCGGATTAAGACTTAGCTATTGTCACGCCATCTACATTGTCTTTTTCTGACTTTCTCCATTGAATGAAGTCTCTGCCGCCATAGTTCCACAACGCCTCACAACTGCCTTTCTGTACATTTCTAACGATTCTCACGTATTTGTCCTCAGGGAGCCCAGAAGCCTTTTAAGAGGGTGATCAAAGCAAACATCGGAGATGCGCACGCCATGGGACAGCAGCCCATCACCTTCATCAGACAGGTATGATCATCAGCTAACCTTGAGTTTGACGACGGCATTGTTTCCAGAAGACTGTTGAATTGAAACCTTCAGAGATTTCTAATAATTATTGATTGGTCATCCTTCCTCTTCTCTCCTCTTGTCTTAACTGTGATGATACCTAAGGAACCTGCAATAATAATTATTATAAATCTCTGAAGGAAAGACTCTCCGGCACCATGATTAATGGGTAGCTTATTAGGAACAGGCAGTTCCTTGATACTCTGTTGAAAATGTTTTGAACAAACGTGGTTGCCTGTAAGATTGTTCTCGTGGATTTCTGTCTTTAAAACTAGTACTTATTCTGATATGTCCGCAAATGCAAACAAAAATATATACGAATACCTATCTTAGTTTCTAATAGTATGTTATCTTGTGAATGAGAATAAGATGTCGTGATAAGGGAGGTAATCACCGGAAAAGATATTTCCATTGTATGTTTAACAACAACAACGTAATAGCACAGAATATTATAACAGTTGGTAATAAGAAAAGAAATGTACTGCTCAATAGGCACTTTCCTGTTTACATATAAAATGCTAAACTAAAATACAATAAAGAGGACAGGGTTTGTGTATAGGGGTACCTATCTAATCTCCGTAACTAATAAAAAAAACAAATAGAACAATTATTTGATTGAATAAACATTAAATAGAAATGGCTACAATTCAGTAAGGGTTGCTTTCCGACCCCATAGAAAATAACACCTCTGCATAGCCTTGTAAGAAGTACAAATGATATACGTGATGAATATCAGTCACCATAAAGAAACAATAGAACATTGCAGTTTATGTCTAATGCAACAAATAAAGCCTCGTGTTCACTATCAACACTATTATTGTTATTATTATAAGGCCATAGCTCAGTCACTGATAAGGATAAACGAGTCTTTGACGTAGTATCAATATACAGAGCATAATAATAGTAAACATAAGTTTAGTTTTAACATGGATTCTATTCATTGATAGACCTATTAAATAATCTTGTGGTATCTTAATGACATTATGTATAATTATTAAAGAAGGTATTAGTATGTAGTTTATATCATTTATGGGCCCATAGTGTCCTACTGCTGGGCAAAGACGTCTCACATGTGTTGGAGGTGCCTGGTGTTTAATAATTTTGCATGTTCGCGCAGGTGCTGGCTTGCGTCGTGAACCCTGAGCTGATTGAATCAGACAAGTACCCATCAGACGTGAAGGACAGGGCTCGAGCGATACTCGGCGCTTGCGGGTAAGATTATAGAGATTAAGTATTTTAGGTACACACGTAATGGTTGAAATGCCCAAGTGACTTTATGGTGCCCGTGGAAAAAATATGTGATGAAAACCTTCACAGAGGTGTCAGATATCGCTTATCATAAGGGATGTCTGTGATATTTCCATCAACTAATATGTACAGTACAGTACTACTGGACTTGGGACTGGACTTATTTTTTCTAAACTGCGCCAAAACACTCATCCATCGTCTTTCGCTTCCATCCCTACACGCCGGTAGTGCTAGAACCAGCCTTTTGTGCCCCAAATGCGAGCTTCTTTAACTGCCTCCTGTTCCGGTCATTTACGGTTCTGCTCTGACCATATCTGCGTCCCTCCAGAGTCCTTGAGTCTGCACATCATTGGCACACCCCTATTTTCGCCACTGTCCGTCAAGGTATCTATTTAAAGGCTCACACTCCGACGTGATTCCAGGAACGAATGGTTCGAAATTAACAGCAATTCTTTTTGTGATGAATAGTCCATTTATCAAAGAAGTTATATAAGTAACAACACGCAACTATCAATAAGAGCCAAGTAGCGAGGGTGAAATAATTAATATTGGCCAACAATGTTTCAGTGGTCAATCAGTGGGGTCGTACACGATGTCGCACGGCATCGAGCTGATCCGTCGCCACGTGGCGGAGTACATCGAGCGCCGCGACGGTCACAAGGCCAACTGGCAGGACATCTGCCTCACCGGCGGAGCCTCCAACGGCATCAAGAACTGCCTGCAGCTGCTCTGCAACAAAGTCGATGGAAAGGATTCCGGTTAGTACCTAAATACATTAAAATACTGGTTGTATTTCCATGCACCGGAAGGTGGAATGAACCTGAAATCTCAGTCTGAAACTGAATGGTCTACACTGGTCTCCTTACTAATGTCATACAAATGTGTAAATTTATGAGCATGGATGGATATTTGATACCTTCTCTTTTACGCAAAAACTGACAGATGATATTTGGTACTGACATAGTTTAAAACCTGTATTAACAAATAGGACTAGTTTCGATCTCTATTTAATCTTCCTATAGGATAATTTTCGAGTTGTAGCGGGAGAAGCCGCTGACAACAGCTAGTACTTTATAGGTACATACCTCCATTCCGGAAGGCGGAATGGACCTGAATTCCCAGTCTGAAACTGATTGGTCTACACACATACTTACTTAAACTCATGCTGTTTCCCAACATAACATAAAACCTATTTTGAGGAAATCTTAAAGTGCATCTATTTATTTATTTATTTATTTATTTATTTATTTATTTGGATCTCCAACAGAGGCTACACAATTTCATGCAATAATGATTTAAACAAGGGACAATACAAGTGTGCGCTTCCAATTATAGGAGACCACATCATTCACTTATAATCTAGGTTGTTACATTAAATTTGACAAGCTAAAATAATTAAAATGAATCAGAATAAATCATAAATTAACACTAAAATTAAATAATCTAATTGAATTAAATAATAGTAATAAAAGAAATAATAGAAATGAAAAACACAAAAACATAACAAACACAACAAACATACAAGAACAGCTAGACAAAATATTAAAACTTAAGCTTTATGGCCTGTAGATCATTTTTAAACTTGGACAATTTGCATGTGATGTCCAGTTCATTGTTCTTCGATACTTCGTTATACTGCCTACAAAGCCTTGGCAAAACGGCGAAGTGTCCTAGGTTCGTTTTGGATCCCGGCACATAAAAGAGGTTGTAGCTGCATTTGCGTGGCAAGCGAGATGGTGCGCTCATCTGCAGCTTTTCAAGAAGCTCGCTACAGTCAATAGCACCACTGAATAGTTTATGAAGAAATGTGAGATCTAGAACCTGTCTTCTAACCGATAACGAGGACATTTTGTAATGTTGTAGTCTCAAGTCGTAGCTTGTGATTTCTTTTGCTAGGCGATCTTTGTAACATAAATGATACAGAAAACGTTTCTGCACACTTTCCAGGCGTTTAACATAAATGTCATAGTGAGGGTTCCATACCGTGCTGTTGTATTCAAGGATTGGGCGTACTAACGTTTTATATAGATGAATTCTAGTTGACGCTTTAGAAAACTCTTTGCTATTGCGCAAGACAAATCCGAGCATCTTGAATCCTTTTGAGGCAGTATTTAGTATATGCCTATCAAATTTCAAATTTTTGTCAAACAGTATTCCCAGGTCGCGAACTTCGACTACCTCTTGCAGTGTTTGATGATTCAATGTATAGCTGTGTGTTTGCACTATTTTATTACGGGAGAAATGCATACAGTAACATTTCGTAACATTAAGGGACATATTATTTACTCTACACCAATTTGCCATTCTATCAAGATCAGCCTGTAGCAGTGCGGCATCCAAGTCTGTCACTACTGGTCTCATAATTTTGACGTCATCAGCAAAAAGGTAGAAGCTTGAATGCTTGAAACATAACGTAATGTCATTAATGAAGATGTTAAAAAGGATAGGGCCCGAGTGCGAGCCCTGTGGGACTCCCGATGTTGCTGGAAAGGTGTCAGATTGGTAACCGTTGACTACCACTTTTGAGTTTCTACCAACGAGGTAAGATTGGAACCATTTAAGCAGTGATCCCCCCACTCCCAGATTATTAAGTTTTGTTAAAAGAATATTATGATCAACCTTATCAAATGCCTTACTAAAATCTGTATATATTGTGTCCACTGGGATTCTTTTATCAAGAGACTCCGATATGGCTGAGACATAACACATTAGATTTGTGGAGGTTGACCTTGAATTAACAAAACCATGCTGGTGGCTTGTAATACTTTGTTTAACATGGGCGTTGAGGCTTTTAGTTACTAATTTTTCAAGTATTTTGCCGAATATATTTAAAATAGAGATAGGTCGGTAGTTAGACACATCATGTTTTTCTCCAGATTTGAAAATAGGGACCACAAGAGCTTCCTTCCATCTCTCGGGGAATTTGCCGTCTGCCATTGACTTATTGAATATAAGTTTAAGAGGTGTAGTTAGTGCTTTTGCACATCTTTTTATAAATACAGGGGGAATACCGTCACTTCCAGCACCCTTGCGTTCATCCAAGGCTTTCAGTGATCGGAATATTTCCTCGTCGCCAAACTCCAATTTACAAAATCCACTCGCACAGCTATCAACTTGGTTTGACGCATTTACAGTCGATAACGTATTGTAGACTTTTGCAAAGTTCTCGGCAAATAAATTACAAATTTCGCGTCCGCCTGATGCTGTCTTATTTCCATAGCACATCTCTGCCGGGTAAGTACTCTTATTTTTATTTTTATTTTTAATAAATTTCCAGAATATTTTTGGGTCCTTCGCTAGTGCTTCTTCTATTCTAACCATATAGTTTTTGTAACAAACTTCCATAAGCCTGCTACATTGTGCGCGCAGTTTATCAAATGAAATTTTGTCTAGGGGATTATTGTATTTTTTTTATTTTAATGCGATATTTATTTTTTTCTTTTAGCAAACGTATAAGATCTCGAGAATACCATTGTGGATATTTATTAGCTAATATAGTTTTTATCGGGACATTTTGTTCTATGACGTCATGCACTACCTTATAAAATATATCTACCATTTTGTCAGTTGTGAGATGACCCTCAAACGTTTTCACCCAGTCTACAGAATTTAGTGCCATCGTGATGACGCCATAATCAGCCTTAAAGAAGCCTGGCTTTCTTGTTGATTTAGCTTGAAGATTCTTTGATTTAAGGGTTAAGAATACCGAGAATTCAAATGATGGGTGCAAAGGGTCTTCTGGAACCAATTGACAAGTGCAGTGGCTAAGATTATGCAACGTAGTATTACAGAGAGCCAAGTCCAGTGTTTTTGATTTAGAATTTGGTAAATAATTATACTGTTCTAAAGCATTTAAAAATTTTTTTTTTTTTTTTATTGAGCCTATTCTGTGTCCCACTCCTGGGCAAAGGCCTCCCTCCACTCCTTCCACCTTTCACGATACTGGGCGTCCTCCTTCCAGTTCGGACGGAACCTGTCCAGTTCGTCCCGCCATCTCCTACGTGGCCTGCCACGACCTCGTCTCACTGTCTCAGGGCACCAGTTCTGAGCTATTTTGGCCCACAGCGTGTCGGGCATGCGGCAGACATGTCCTGCCCAGTCCCATTTCAGTTGGGCAGCCTTCTGAGCCACGTCAGCTATATTTGTTTTGGAGCGCAGTATTGTGTTTCGTACTCGGTCTGTTAATTTAACACTCAGTATACTGCGCTCCATTGCTCGCTGGCAAACCTTGAGTTTGGACTTCTGGATGTTAGTCAAAGACCAAGTCTGTGCACCGTAAGTTAAGACGTTAAGAAACATTTAATTACCTCGCTATTATTAGTAGGGTATGGTTGTGTATGGACTGTGTTTAATTGATCAATTTTCCAAAATACGTTGCTGAGATTAAAGTCCCCTAAGATGAGAGTGTAATCACCGTGGTCTAGAGCTCCCTGAGCCGAATTGAAGTATACTTGCATGACGTCAGAAGTGACAGGCGGGGGTAAGTAAACGCCACAGATACGGAATTTTTGTGTTTTTGAGCCACGCGGGGCGGTCTCGATATTGATCCACAGGTCCTCACATGAACTCTCCAGGTGCTGCAGTCGACACGAGTTCAACCTCCTGGAAACCGCTATCAAGACGCCACCACCATCCTTGCGCGCGCTATATCGACTAGATTCGCGATCCCGTCTGTAAATATCATACCTGTCGTCAAATAATTCGGCGTCATAAACACCACCGTTCAGCCAAGTCTCCGTAAGCACAATTATGTCGTAATCTTGTAAGGACATATTATGGTAAAAAGATTTAAGTTTCGTTTTAAGGCCACGTACATTTTGGTAATAAATATGAAGTGAACTATCGAATGTGACAAAAGTATTTAAAAAAAAGCTTTCAAATTTTCCTAACAACTATCTTAACTTAATTACGTCATCGACTTAAGTTGCTCTTGGTTTGTGATAACAATGCGCTCAGCTTGTTCATTCCTCTTCATGAATATTCTTCCATTTCGTACCCAGACAAACTGATACCCAAGTGCTTTGCCACGAAGTCTGCTCGCCGCATGTAATGCCTTGTTTTCTGCCGACAAATGTTCTACTACGTAGATCGGAACTGGGTTCTCAGATGCGATACCAAGGTGACTCGTATTCAGTTTATGATTGCTATTGTTCTTGTTGTGCTTGATAGTATCAGCGAAGAATGTATCTCTCAGACGTGGGCTGTTGAACTTAACAAGAATGGACCTAGGTCGAGCAGTCTGGGAATCTTTTTTTGCGATCCTGGTACAGTGAGCTACGTCGGTTTCCAAGATTTTACTATTAATAATTTTGCCAAGTTGTAATACGGTGGTAAGTAAGTTTTCGGAGCGGTTTTCTGGAACATTCTGTATTTCGAGGTTAGTGGCTCTGGAGTTCTGTTCCACGAGGTTTAAACGTCGATTTATATCATGAATTGCTGTCTGTAACTGCGTGTTATCTTTCTCAAGTACCTGAATTCGCGAAGATTTTTCTTCTAATGACGCTTTCATTTCTTCATACTTTTCGTTAAAAAAGTCCAGGGAAACCTGAAAGCCTGCTATTAATTCGCTCACTTGCTTAAACTGGTCCGCCACAACGTTTTTAAGCGCGCTGACAATCTCTTCCTTTATAATTTCTCTAAGTGAGCCTTTTGAGATTTCTAAAATGGTGTCATCATTAATTGGACTCTCGGGAGGACTACTCTGCCTTATATGTTTATTGCGAACAGTGACGTTAGGTTCAGTCGGTGAGCTATGAGGTTGTTGAGTTGAATTGTTGTTAGAGCATTCGCCTCGTGCAGATGGTCGGGCTGGTGTATCCGTGTTATTTTTCTTTGGTAGTTTGCACTGACAATCAGGACATTTCCAGGTCGCTTTTTTGGCTATACCCATTGTTTTGAATTGTTTTTCAGATACGTTAGCACACAGCAAGTCGTACCGTAGTTTACAAATACAACACTGCAGGTAATCTTTACTTATGATTGTATTCATACAACCCGCACATTCGTTTGCCATTGTCGAGGTAATTTGTTACTTTCAAATTAAGAATTGAACAAATTACAAAAATAATATCAGAATCCCAGGCTCGAACTCGAGACACGACCGTCAACCGGTTCAATCAGTCGTCGCTATACGCCACTGCGCCACGAGAACGTTAATGATGCTGACGAAATTTGAAACCGTATTACTCGGATTTCCGATTTTAAATATTAAAGTTCGTTACAAGATTGACTCATTTGCACGCATTCTTAAGATTTTTTCACTGTTGATGATTATGTAAAAACACTTTTTTTTAACACTTATTTGCACTTTTCTTGCTGCTAACCGATTTGATTTAGTTTTAATTTGAAAAGTCCTTTGATTTTACAGCACTTTTTAATGTTCTAATTGAAGTCAAACTGCACTTGATCCTCTAATTTTAATTGTAATTTCTGCTCGGATGTCCATCACTAAGAACTTGGATAACACTTTCACTGAGTATTTGCCTCTGCACCTTCGCAATAATTACTGTATTACGTGATATTACACAGTATCCTCTTTTTTAGAGAAATATCAACACGGAGCTTATCAAACTTAGATGTTCACCTAGTGGCGCCATCTAGCGAACTCTATTCTATTTATTATATTTATATTATATTTATCTATTCTAATCTATTTGCATTTATGTGCATGCAACTACGTCACACTAGTGTTGATAAAACAAGGTTTGTGTACACTACTGCTGTTAGCACTACTAATAGCACAGATATTAATAGTTTCTACTACATCACCTCATTAAATATTATAACGTAAGTGTAGAACATGAGTTTATTTTATCATTACTGTGATGCAATCAGTAATCTTGCGTAATCGGATCTAATCGTACACGTTTGATAAGTGAGTACCTGTCGGTAGGGTGTTTTATCGTGCTGTTATCGCAGACTTTCTGTAATACATTTATAATTTACATAATTAGAAACTGTCACTATGTGGTTAATGTGAAAGCTAGATTTGAGGTTTTTTATTTTATAAATCGTTTCTCCACTCGGAATTTCTTCTTGAATCGTGGGTGACACAGAACCAACCATTGTATATTCTATGACTATAAGTAACCTGACTTGTGTGTATAAATAAGGATTTTGAGATGCGACCTTCACTAAATGTATTTCCTTTAATGTATCCCTCATTGAATGCGTACCATCTAGATTGAAAATTGCTCGAATGGCTCTTTTCTGCAGTCTCAATGTCGGCCGCATTTCCCCACAGCAAAATACCATACGACATAACACTATAAAAAATAACTGAAATCAGTAATGACGAATTTTGTATACCGCGTATGGTGCAGCCTTTAAAATTTGAAAGCTTATGTTCCTTTCTAACTATTCAGTAAACGTTCTAAAATGAAGGTATTTAATAACTATAATAACGGCCAAGAAGTTATAAAGTAAGCTACAACAACCAGTTTCTATGAACGTACTCAGCAACAACTTGCTTCGTTACATGGAGCTCGGAATAATAATAATATAATAATAATAAAATATTTTTATTGACATTAAAATACAATGATACAATGTGTGTTGTAACCCTGACTACTGAGCTAGGCGAAGCCTGTGTTACAGAAGTCAGTGTCTTCTCCCATTTATGTCATCAATGTGCAACAAAAACATCAAAATCAAGATCGAAAAATAAAAATAAAGGAAAACATAAACATAGAAAACACAATAAAACACAAATGCTGTATGTGTGAATTATATGTGTGTATTTTGTATGTGTGTATTTTGTATGTGTGTATGAGTGTGGTGTGTGAGGTATATGTGAGTGGGTGTTTGTATGTGTGGGTGTGAGAGTGGGTATTTGTAGGTGTGGGTGTGAAGTTGTGTGGTGTGGTGTGTTGTGTTATTTAATTATTTCTTCAGTGTCAATATAGCTGAGCGTCTGAAGCCAGATTTTAACTTTGTATTTTAAATCATTCAGTGTAAGAGGGTTTATGTTCAGTAATCTGTTTGCCTTATTATATATGTGTGCTGCTAAATACACGTGCTGTCGCCTTGCCGATGCAGAGTATGTTTTTACATGGAGACAGATGTTGGGGATGGTACGTTTGCGTATACTGTTTGGATTGAAAGGTGTGATAAGATGCTTCCTTATGATAATATTTTGTAAAAATAACTGTCTTACCGTTAACACCTTGCAAATTTCATACAAAGTGGCGGTCGGGAACCGGTATGGTTTGAATGTCATGACTTTGAGCAGTGATCTTTGAGCTCTTTCCAGGTTTATCATGAATGTTTTACATGCCCCACCCCATACCGTAATGCAGTAACCCAACACTGACTGCGCCAATGCGTGATAGGCTGAACGTAACTGTTTGGTATCTGCCACATACCTAAGCCTCCGGAATGCCCATATCAGCTTCCTCGTACGATTTGTTATTTGCTCAATGTGAAGTTTCCAACTCAGTTTACTGTCTAAGAGTACTCCTAGATATTTTGTGGATGTTAAATTTTTTAGTGACAAGCATGAGCAATTTGGACTATTCTTGGGGTAGTTACAAGAGTGTACTTTAATTATGAGTTCTGGTTGCCTGCTCTTGGCAAACGTGAAAAGCATGAAAGTGGTTTTAGTTAGATTTAGAGTCAATAAATTTGCTTCTAGCCAATATTTTATTCGATGTAGTCCCAATTCTGCATTTGTGTGTGCTTCCTCCCAAGTCGCTCCATGGAATATTAACGCTGTGTCGTATCGGCATATGAAAATATTTTGCCATTTCTTAGTAAAAGTGTACACAAGTCGTTAATATATATTAGGAAAAGAGTCGGGGCAAGCACACTACCTTGGGGGACGCCGAAAATAACCTGCACTTCGGTACTTGTGTATTCGCTTATTTTCACTCTTTGTGTACGATTTGTTAAGTAGTCCTTAAAAATTTTCAGCGCGACCCCTCGAACTCCTGCACGTTCTAACTTGCGCACAAGGGTTGGAATACAGACAGTGTCGAACGCTTTGGCGAGGTCGAGGAAGACGCCCAAGCACTTTTCTTTTGAGTCAACTTTAGCTGTCACATAGTCTACCAGTTGGGTCACAGCATCCTCTGTGCTCTTTCCTGACCTGAATCCAAATTGTGCGTCTGAAAGAATTTTATTTTTTTCCAGAAAAGATTTGAGTCGGTTGTTTAAAAGTTTTTCTAAGATCTTGGATATAGCCGATAGGACTGAAATTGGTCTATAGTTCTTGTAATCTGTCTGACTCCCGCCCTTGTGAACCGGTGTTACAAGGGACCGTTTAAATTCCATTGGAAATACTCCTTGCTGGAAGCATTTTACCGCAAGTTCTGTTAGTGGTGAAACTATCGATTCTTTACCCATTTTCAAAAACTTTGCGGGGATATTATCCCATCCGGTGGCACAGTCATTTTTTAAACCCATGATCAGTGATTCAATTTCAGCTTCATCTGGAGGAAGTAAGACAAAAGAGTCTGGGGTTGTCGGTATGTTGAATTGATATGGTGGTGATTTGTGGTTGTCTATGGAGAGCGATATGGCGTCAGCTAGGTTTTTTCCGACGTTACTAAAATAAGTGTTTATTTCGTCAATGCTTTTTTCAGCATTCTCTGATCTATTTATTAAGTGATCAGCTGTTGTTTTTTGATTTTTTTGGTTTATAATAGTTTTTATTGCGTTCCATGTATCCTTAGTGTTTTTTGAAGAGTCCAGTAGTGTTCTTTCATAACTAATTTTCAACTTCCTCAGTAATGCGTTACAAAAATTACGGTAACGCTTGTATGATGTCAGAACAATGGCATTAACTGGTTCCCTTAACGTTTTTTTATGCATCCTATCTCTGCGACGTATGCATCGCAGCAAACCGGGTGTTATCCATGGTTTTACTATTTGTTTTCTGTTTGTGACCTGGGTAGTTATGGAATGGTTAGCTATAATTGTAGATAAGGTACAAATGAATCGTGATGATAACACGTTTGCGTCCGATTCAGAAAAAACAAAGGAAAAGTCTATATTTTTTAGATGTTCGAGAGCGGCGGGATAATCCAGCCTAGTCACAGACTTAGCTTTGTGTAAGCGTTGGTGTGTGTGGGAAAGGCTTAGAAATATTAAAGCATGATCAGTCACTGTGGAGTCAATCACTAGAATCGTTATCGGACGGGAAGCATTAATCATCACGTGATCTAGGCAGTTGTGAACTCTTGTTGGAAAGGTATGACCAGGCAAAAGTCCCAGCTCTGCAGCAAGATTTAAATATATGGTGCTATTCCTATCGGTGTTATTTGGCTTGATATCTATATTAATATCCCCAGCTAGAATCACGTTGGAAGTCTTTAAGGGTCTCAATATATTTTCTAGCGAGGACAGGAATGTATCTATACGCTGTATTGAGGGAGATCTATAGACAGCCAGCACAATTATGTCTGGGTTTATTTTTAGTAGCATAAAATTAGCCCCGCTAGGCTCTGGTTCTTCCACTGTACATTGTATGTGTTTCTTTACGTAAACCAATAAGCTTACTTGTGTACAGATAAATTACTAGATAATGTCTCTGTCATCATATGTAAATTATTATCGTCTCTATTATCAAGTTGATGTTCAAATAGAACATGGAAAGATAACCTTCATTATTTATTATGTAGTCCCCATATCTGTGTATTGTAATACGCATTGAAGATTACTTAGCTGTTTACTTTAAAGTAAAGAACAAAACAATACTAGTAGTAGTGCACGTCAAGGTTCACGTTTGATTCCCTCACGGATCAAAAATAACATGTTTTACGTACAAACATTTGTCATATTTGTGTGTTTCATCATGTTCATTCATAAAAAAAAAAACAAAGTTGATATTGTTCCTACTTTATACGTACAAACAATATCGTGTTCCTACGTATAAATGATGTCACGTAAATAGAATAACGGGTACAAGAGTCAAAATCAAAGTATTTATTTGAACATTTAAAAGTGCCTTTATAAATGGCCTAGTTGAAATAGGCCATATAAATGCACTCTTGAATTTTCAAAAGACAAAATCAAATGCCACAATAATTTTGCTGCAGTCTTCACAGGACATAAACTTGAAAGTACTTTAAATGCCCATTCAAAGACGTATCTCTTTGGATAAAAAGGGCAAGAAACTCCATTCTTCACTCGTCTGCACCACCGGCCATCGTTCCTTCTACAAACATGGCCAGCCCACTGACACTTCAGTTTGCTTATTCTGCAAATTGTGTCGATTACTCCGGTTCTTTTCCGGATAACTTCATTTCCGATCTTATCCTTTCAAGAAACTCCAAGGAGCCCCATAGTGCTTTAGTTTAATCATCATCATCACATCAGCCGTAACACGTCCACTGCTGAACATAGGCCTCCCCTATAGACTTCCAATAGGACCGGTTGGAAGCAGCTTGCATCCAGTGTGATCATGTGATCTTCATAAGATCGTCTACCCACCTATTGGGTGGACGTCCTACGCTGCGCTTGCCGGTGCGTGGCAGGGTGCTCAATCTTAGTACAAAAAACTGGGGACAGCACAAGGTACAATGTCACAAATTTACGAAGTATACGTAATCACTGCCCAGTATTACTTTAATGTGTCCTTTTTAATTTTGTCGGATTATAATCGTAGATTTTTACTACACTAGAAAAACGAGATGGCAGCTCTGAAGCAATGTTTACATATACGTAGAGATAGATGGCGCTAACTATCAACATTGCCTCGCTCCGGTAGCTCATTACTACTAATGGTGAACGCACATCTTGCCGCACCGCAGTCTCCGCAGTCTGTTTTCTTACCGATTCTGCGGCTACTGCGATGCGGGTAAGTGTGCAAGGTTTCATAGAACTTCATACAGCTTGGCCAGAACGAGTTGAAACGAAACTAAAATTTTTATTTCTGACAGCGTTTTAAAATCTTTGATATTTGATGTCATGTAAACAAAGAACGCAGGTTTGTTAGATTTATTATTGTGCCATAAAACTAACGTATTAAGTTAAAAAAATAAAATAAAATCATTCAAAGTGCTGTATAGTACTGCGGTGCGGCTAGATGTGCGTTCACCATAAAAAAATAATATTTTAAACTGCCATCTGCCTAAATTCATCCACAAAAATAGCATCATTGACACAAATTTAAGTTGAAAAATATGCACAGAATGTGTTTTTATTGTTTTTTTGTCATTTAAAATAAACTGGAATAATTTACACTTACATTAATTGGGGCGGTGGTAGATTTTTCTTGGTGGTTTTTATTACCAATGAACTGGTAACCCCAATACAAATGTCTGCAAAAATCTGACGCTTGCGCCAGTGTTTTGCTATATTTTGTTATATTTTTTTTTCTTTTTGCGTATTTGCCGTTGAATCGAAGCGAAATAATCCTCCGGTAAATCCATATCAGTGACCAGAAAGGGAAATTTGTGAGTGACAGTGTCACAAACTGAGATAGGACTCCAGTGCAGTGTAGAAGTGTTGTGATAAGATAATTCCTCTAGCCATAAGCCATATCATACATATTAAAACTTTACTGTTATAATAAAAAAATGTTTAGCTAAATGTTGTTTTTCATTTACCACCGGATTTAAAGGATTTTAAATCCGCACTAATTTGAAAATAATATAAACCTATAATATAAACCTGCATAGCTACGTATATCTAACCACCCATAACACAGGTGTAGTTCTAACTAAGAATATCAGATGGCGTTAGTTTCTTCATGAACGCAAATGACCCGATCCACCGGTACAAGATTGGTCTCTATTTCAATATAGTATAATGTACTCTGTGGTGCGTGGTCTCCATTCGAGAACCTTACGGCCCCATCGGCCATCAGTTCTGCATGCTATATGGCCTGCCCACTGCCACTGCTTGTATTAAACAAAATGTATTAGGTAAGGCGCATTTCGTTCCGAGCCATTTACTTTATTATCTGTACATGTTTGGTCTAGATACATAATATATTATGTACCTCTATGTACCGTGTGCGAGCCTACATTGGAACACGTTTGCTAATCATTTTCAAGGTTGAAACAATCACTCATGTTCACTAGATGTAGATATATCCCTGCATAATATTTCTATAAACAATCATTAAAAATAATGCTTCTGTTGTCCCTTTCTAACTCTGTCCTTAGTGGCCATATGACTACCTATCGTGTGTTTCCCTAGTTTCATAATATCAAGGCTGTGCTAACTGAATATTTCCCACGACGTGAACACATTGAGATTTTTATAGGCAATATAATAATAATAAGTCATTGATCAAGCCAGCAGGCAAGTGGGGCTAACTACTCACTTTTTCAGTCCACAATCAAAACGTTGTGGTTTGATTTGCCAAGACTACAACTATCCATATTACTAATCAAAAGTAAAAATTAATTAAATGACTTCAAAAAATGTTCCAAATGCGAGCACTCCACATGCTGCCGCCAATATGTCTGGCTACCATATTAGTTGGCAAGCTCACAAGTTATAACTAACAGTTATGTTAAAATTCACGCAATAGTAACCGTTCACATACGACCTTGAGTGGTTAACGACACTGTTCTACATTATACGACTAGTGTGTTATGAGTTATCGGTACTAGACTTATTGCTAAAGTAAAATGCAATTTAAAACTAGAGGTCGACTTATCGATGTACAAAATTCTAAAAATCTTCATAATTATTCAAATGAAGATTCCTTGTCGCAGGTGTGCTGATCCCGATCCCGCAGTACCCTCTGTACTCTGCGTCCTTGGCGGAGTACGGTCTGGGACAGGTGGGCTACTACCTGGACGAGGACAACCAATGGGGACTGGACCTGGACGAGCTGGAGCGAGCCTTCCAGGAGGGAAGTAAGACATGCGCCGTGCGAGCACTTGTTGTGATCAACCCTGGGAACCCTACCGGACAGGTGAGCGACTTGCACTTGCCTACACATTCTCTCATTCACACCCCGAATTTACCTACTGGCTCTGCTTGGGGGTTTCACTGCGAGTTTTATCCGTCAGTGGCGCTACCAGCGCATAACGTAAACAACGTTCAAGTGGAACTCGAGTGCATATTTAATATCTGGTTGACCGAGCTTCACTCGTTTTTTAATATGTCTATATCTTGGTAACCGAGCTTTTCTCGAACCTGGGACCTTGATAAATCGATTCCTTGAGCCGAAAAACCCCTAATCTGTATCTTTCATGAAAATCCTAGGAGCCGTTTCCGAGATCCTGATTATATGTATATAAATATACAAGAATTGCTCGTTTAAAGATATTAGATATTATCAGCCTGTGGTGTAGTGTATGTCTAGTTAATCATACAGTAAATGACATCATGCGCTGGTAACGCCATCTGACCCGAGCTTTACATGAAACCTCCCATTATTAAAATGCAGTGCACTTCACGCAAAATGTCACAATGCGCAAAATAGCACTTGATTCCCTCTCAAAGTGCTCCATTTGAGCTCAAGGTAACTGATGAACTATAAAAAAGATGATGCGACCAGTGACGTAATAGGATTGAAGTTATGAAAAAAAACTGGTAAACTTCCAAAATAAATGAGGCTAAAGGCAAGATCCTACCTAACCTCATTACCTTTTTCCTCAGGTGCTGACCCGCAAGAACATCGAGGACATCATCAAGTTCGCTCAGAAGCACAGTCTGTTCGTGTTCGCCGACGAGGTGTACCAGGACAACGTGTACGACAAGGACAGCAAGTTCTTCTCTTTCAAGAAGGTGAGCGTACCACTTGCACAGGCTAACTTGTCTGAAAATATAACTATCAAATTGAGCATAATCGACCTATAACGTTCTCTGGGATATGGGCCTCGCCTACGCCTGTGTGAAATGTAGTTGGCCTTAACCCACCGCGCAGTGACAGTACGGATTGGTAGATATAATTATCACTAGCTTCTGCCCGCGACTTCGTACGCGGATCCTGTTGCTTATACTAGCGGCAATGGGGTCGTTAAAATCAACATCTGAAACATTTGATGTCGAATTCTAAGAGCCTGGAGACGGCATAACAACACAATGCGCGTGACGTTCCATACAACAAAGTATTACTTATTAAGATCTTAAATATTAGTTAGGTAGTTTTATTTAGCTAGTAAATAAAAGAATAATAACTGTTTATTCGTTAGTGTGGCCTTCCATTGTCCACTTACCTTACTATAAAATAGAATAAAATTATTATTTGAGCGCTCCCAAACAACAGACATGGTTTCTTTTTGCCGTTCTTATAATGGTACACTTCGTGCTCGAGTCTGATTTGCACTTGGTTGGTTTTTAGATTACTTGTTTAATCACCATGACCGTAGAATGTATAGATGTTAATAAAGAATTGAAACGAATCAATATAAAATGAAATATTTATGCCTATAGTATACTTACTGCGTCGTATTTCGATTATGAGATACAATTAGATATTTTTAATTTCTAATTTCTCACTGCCAATAATAGGCTAGTTGCCTAAAAAAATGTAATTAGTCCGTCTTTTAGATTATTCAAAAATAAGGGACACGTATTTTTTTATTTGTAAATTAGGCCAAAAATGACTAAGATATAGCCTATTAAAGTTACGTGTGACGTCACGATGCGTGGCATTTTTCGCGTAGAGTGACGTCACAGGTAACTTAAATAGGCTATTATCTTTGTTATTTTTTGTTTAATCGAAAAAATACGTGTATAATAATATTTTTTTATAATCTAAAATACGGGACTAAATAGAATGTAATTATTTTGACCCTGGAAACTACCCTATTTAATGATGGTGTTCCGATCTGTAGGTGATGACGGAGATGGGTGCCCCTTACAACCAGATCGAGCTGGCGTCGTTCATGTCCATCAGTAAGGGCTACATGGGGGAGTGTGGTCTGCGAGGAGGATGGATGGAGCTCGTGAACTTGGACAAGGAAGTGCAGGCCAACTTGTACAAGGCTATCTCCGCCATGCTGTGTCCCACCACTCTGGGACAGACTGCCGTGGACTGTGTCGTGAGTATTTATTCTTTTCTTACAAAAGCATGGGCTCCGGTCACTATGATTGGCAAAATAAATATAGAACGAACACGGCCAACAAGACATTTAAGTGGTACTGCGAGCTGTTGTCGGTGATTTGCAGTTACTACGATCAAGATTGTGAACTTAACCTCGGCCAGCCAAGTTTTGGCATGGCACACAAGATCTCTCTCTCTCTCTCTCTCTCTCTCTCTCTCTCTCTCTCTCTCTCTCTCTCTCTCTCACACACTCTCTTTCTCTCTCAATATGTAAAAAAAACATGCGATAAAAACACGCTGTAGACAATATACGTCTGATTAGGCATTATGGTATAAAATTACTATATTTGTAAATGAACGTGACCTTGTCCTCTCCCCAGGCGCGTCCTCCTCAGCCGGGCGAGCCGTCCTACGATCTGTTCCAGTCGGAGAAGACCGCTGTGCTGGCCTCACTCAACAAGAGAGCGAAGATGATCGTCGACACCTTCAACAACATGGAGGGCTTCAAGTGTAACGTGGTGCAGGTGAGCGATACTGTGATGTAACATATGAGAAGATTAGGCAAAGGCATACAATATAGCATACGGTATAAAGCTGCAAGCAATCAGCTGTATCATGCAAACGTAACCCACATCGTTGTTTTGTGAGATTTTCCTGAAATTCCAAACAAGATTTCTTAGATCATAAGCTGCTAGATCAATTTTGAAGCTGTGATTTATTATGTTTATAAACATCCTCATTGCCAAGTATAAAAATGTGTACGAATTCGTATTGTATTTGTTTATAGGGCGCTATGTATGCTTTCCCGAGGATCGACCTGCCTCCCAAGGCGATAGAGGCAGCCAAGAAAGACAACAAGACACCCGACTTGTTCTACGCATTCAAACTGCTTGAGGAAACTGGTGAGCTTATATTACCAAATGCATAAAGTCAATTATCGACAGTGGACATCTTTCCACTAATATAATACCTAATGAAAATCTATTTAACATAGAGGCACTTTCTTCACATTGCTAAGTTATCGGATTCATAATTTGATTGAACTGAGATAATAATTATGTACTAAAGAAATATATTGTTTTTCGTACCACTTGCTCAAAAAAGTGACATTCTATGCTACAAAAAGCGTACATAACAATAGTCATTATTAATCTGTTAAAAACAGCTTCCCCTAGGGAAAGAAAGTTGTACTGAATTTCATTCATCCTCTAGGGAGAGAATGTGATTTGAATTTCGAATACTTACCGATAGTGAACTACATCAGTCTGTCTTTACACCATTGAGTTTGTATGTAAAGCATTATACAACTTTTTGAAAAAGGAATACGCATTTATTATGCAGTTATGATTTAATAACATTACGAAAACCGAAGAGGCCGTATGATCTTGATGCCTTTGCTTTTCCGAGAATACAATATAATCTAGGAATTTGCCGCGTTTTGATTTCTTCAAATACATAAACGTTGAGTTTATTTTAATTTATTTTTTTAAATAAGTTATTGTTAAATTTAAATGTTTAATTAATGCTTATCTCATACATATTATTATAACGTTAATTTTTTCGCAAGTGGTACGAAAAGTAGAGTATTTTCCTCGGTGACAAAGCTGTCTTAGTCTTGGGTGAACTTAAATCCCTCGCTACACTCAGGACTCGTCTTAAATCCCTCGCTTCGCTCGTGATTTAAGTTTCTAACACCCTCGCTACGCTCGGGAGTAAGCCTCGAGTCCTTCGTTATGCTCGCGATTTAAATCGTCACCCGCGACAGAAGACACTGCTTTATCCCCTTGGTTAATAATCTACTATTTTCACGTTTAACTGAATTGCCTCAAAAAAAAAACTACGTGCAACTTCAAAGTGTTCAAAATGCCGTTTATCTGTGCAGGTATCTGCATAGTCCCAGGCTCCGGGTTCGGTCAACGTCCCGGCACATACCACTTCCGCACCACCATCCTCCCTCAGCCGCAGCTGCTGCAGGAGATGCTGGACGTCTTCAAGACCTTCCACCAGAAGTTCACTCAGGAGTACTCGTAGACCACGACTGTCCGCTCACACACCGCTGATACCGCTATAGGAAACTACGACTTGTATTATTATTGTGAGGAGTTTGTTACTGCGATGTAGAGTTCAAATGTTATTAAGATTCGGGATAGTAAGCGACACTTGTGCACATGATAACCTTTATTTCGTACTAATAAAGGCTGTTTTCATAGTTCAAAAATACTGCTGACGTGTGGTTTAGACAATATTTCGATTCTCAATATTCAGCATCTATTTAATCTAGAAAAATACAAAAAAGAAATTGTATCCTTAGCGTCATTATAATTATTATATTTAACGTGACCTTAACATCATTGCAATCTTGCTTGTTTGTGAATAATAAATATTTATCTGCCACCATTTATTCATCTTATCAGATGATGTACACATAAAACTTAATATGATTACTGAAACTATTTGAGTCCTACTTCGCAGTGACAAACACGCGAACAAACTATCAGTATGTGGAAATGTAGGATTAAGTGCATCCTACTGTAATAATTATACAAATATGGCACAATGTGACAGTGTGGGTGTATTGTGCCGCATTTGTATAGTTTTCGTGATAGTGAAATGTAGACTGTAGCCAATTATAATGTCCACCATAGCTTGAATTAAGTAAGCTAGCATTGAGATTATCTGTAGCGCAGATTGACGCACTACTGCGCTTTTGTTCTATGATAAGAATATCAGTTAATTGAAAATTAAGTTAACACACTATAAGAGCTCCTGATAACTATTTTTTTATTAGGGCGTCCTTCACACTGCTCTCAGGATGCCTTTCTTATTGAGGGAGTGAAATCATTAGGTCTCTTATGTCAGCACAGCCTCCAATGTATCTCATGTGCCATTTCTGGACTAGTCTCACTTCATAATTTTTTAACCTGATGATAAAAATGCTTTTTTTGTTTTTATTTTTTGTATTATACTCACTACCGATTTTTTTTATGACTTCTAATCGTCAATTTTGTCTCGTTTTTATATTCACGGCTCGAGCTATAATTGTCGACTTAAACGGATACAACTTTTAGATTGAAAACATGGTAATTTTGAATTCCATGCTTCAGTGTTCTCTGAACAATTAAAGCATTTAACTTTTACTATTTTACTTTAGTATCCGACAGCTCGGTGCCGTTTTTGAGCTTTATTTATGTATGCAATGCAAAAGGTACAATATATTATATTCAATCAAAATACAATAAAATCAAGGCAACAAATACCTAATGCATTTTCGTTATGTTTGATACTTATATTTTTAGGTTTATTTTGTACATGCTTTTTCATATTTAATAATTGTACTTAGAAAACAGTTTAAATGTATTTTTGAATTTATTGTTCAGAATCTGTACTTGTGGCTGCTTTATAACTATTGTTTCTTCTTTTCAAATACTTGGAACTAACGATGGTTTGTGTTCAAGAGTGATGTTTGGTAACAAATAGTCGTCAAATGGTGCAATAACTGAAGATGGTGACATTCCGCGTAGGAATAGGCCGTGTAATGCAAATTATGTGATTTTGTTATTACTTAAAGTTAAGTCATTGTTATGCGTTGTTATTAATCGAATAAAAATCAAAGAAAAATGTTTTGTGTTCTCAATTTTTGCCTAATATCTGGTTGTACGAGCTTTGCTCGGTTTTAAAATATCTATATCTTGGGAACCGAGCTTTTCTCGAACCTTAGACCTTGATAAATCGATTCCTTGAGCCGAAAAACGCCTAATCTGTAACTTACAAGAATTGCTAGTTCCAAAACGTCAACCAGCAACTCACACGATACTCACTTTTATTGCCTGGCCTGTGTGAAACTGAAGCGGCTGTCAGAGTCGTTCTCGTTCCAGTGCCGCGGAGAGAAATCTGCGCAATTTTAGTACCTAGTTGTTTTTTATTCCAGGTTTTCGACAAGAATGACAGGCATTTTGGACCTGTTTGGACCTGATATATCTGCGTGATGCAGGGACGGGACTGTTGTCATTGTAAAGTCCTGTTTCAATAAACATGGCAAGCGCAGATCGTAGCAATGACTAAACTGAATTCCTGATGATACTAATATGATATTTAACAAGGACGGTAAATAGATGCGGTAAATAGGATAAAAAGTATAATGTCAAGAGTTTTGGGATGAAGCCATGCGCCATCTCACTGTAATCTTTCGAATCTCTTGCAATGTTAGAAGCGGTGAGTGCTATAAAAACGATAGGTTTAATTACGATACAACGAAGGTAGAGGGCGCTAGTAGACACAACATGAAACCGTTCCCAGGGCTGCCCTGCCCATTTTGCCAGTGATTTTGTGCTTGTGCCAAGATTTGTTTCTCTACTAAAAAAAGGCCAAGTAATTAAAGTTATGAATGCAGATTACTTTAGGGGATATTATTTCGGATATTATAATTTAATTATATTGAATTGTAGAGAATGTAGCAAGTCGTACGGTGGCCCGGTGGGTGATCGAATATATCAAGCAGGTACCGATTTGGCTTCCATGGCCATGATAAAGAATGGCTAGGCTCGAAACCACAGATAGAAATCTACAGCGAAGGCCACGCGTAGTAAGGGTTTCGAGAATAGCTTTCCTCTTTCTGGCACACTAAATCAGACTTGACTGTATGGGCTCAGCTCCCTTTGCCTGCCCCAAAGAGGGACGAAAAGAACCAAAAAAAAAAATCTAGGCTGCATGGGCTAGATAGATCCCTTTGTCTTCCCAAAAGGGAAAAGAAAATTAAAAAAAAAAATCTTTCTGGCACCAAAGGGTGTTTGTTGTTTATAAACATATTCCAAATTCAAATCACATTATTGACCAGCGGGTAATAATGAAATCAAGTACAACATTATTGACCGGCTGTGCCCTCGGCCACTAATGACTCACTTTAGGTTAAGGTTGCTTGACATATAATTAGACATTTTCGAGCAGGTGGTGTGAAAAATCATTTATTTTATTGGGAATTTCCAAAAGTCTTAGAACAAACATTGTTCAATGTTCAGTAGGTAACATGGGCTGAGTTACCCAACGACACGTTTTGCGCTATTAACGTTACACGTTGTAGATTTGACCACACCGACCTGTAAGAAAACCTCGTTCGTACGGTACCTTGGTTATCGAGTGCAAAGAGGACGAGCCCCGCGGGACTCGCCAACAAACTCGATTTGTGTTCGGTTTCACAGCCACCGTATCACCACGAGGGTGGTCTCGCTTCTATATAGCTAGGCATTGCAAACTACTTCGAATTTGAACACGTAACGTACCCAAGTAAATGAGGATCGTAATAGAATCGGTCGATAGGTCATTTTAAAACTGCCAAATTCTAGAAAGAGGGAAAACAACTAGTATTATCTGTTTCCTGTGTGACAAAATAGTATTTATGACAGAGGTTTTTTTAAAGACAGTTAAGTTATTTTTGATAATAATTAGGGTCAGTATACCTACCTAGCCGCTTCCAACCGGTCGGTTCTATGACAAATCTTTAGGGGAGGCTAATATTCGTTGGTGACCCGGCAGAAAATTGGGGTGTGTCATCTGTGTCCAGGCTCAGGGCGTAGACCCTGGATGGATAGCCGCAGAAATGACCAGACCAGCAGGGATAGCCTTTTATGCGCATAATGCGAGCTTGTTTAACTGGGAAGCTCGCATTATAATATGCGCATAAAAGGCTATCTAGTTACGATATTGATTCTAGGTACATCAGAGGTAAGTAAGTCACATTTTTCCTTTAAGTTTTCAAAGAAATCATGAATCGCTTCGATAGAATGATTTGTAGGTATTACACGTGCATGCCTTTGTTGCAATTTAAGTACCTATTAGTAAGTACTGTAACTGGGTACTTTTTCGTAGAGTCTTAAGAAAAAATATCACGATCACGTCTGTCATCACCGCCAAATCACCTGGGGATCCCCGTCGATGCACTCGAGTCGTAATAATTATATTATCATGAAGGACTGATGACAGTTCAAGGAAAATATTTCTTTTCCTTGTTGCCTGATACCAAAAGCAGACGATACAATATTATCGTGACCTAGGGTTGGTACAATTTTTTTTTTGAAGAAATAGAGAATATAAGAAACAGTGGAAATAATACCTAAGTACATTATTTTAGGGAAATTCAGGAAAAATTTAAAGTGCTAACACAAAAATGTGCGCAATTGTTATTTTTATGAATTTCCTATTTTGTTTTAATAACTTGCAGTGCTCGCGTGCAATGAATGAGTTTCGTTCCAATATTATTTATTTTGAATTAATCCCATTGCCTTTTGAATTCCACTTTCCACTTGAATATTTTTCCCGATGGGTCCCACAAAAATGATTTATTCCTGTTGAATCGCACCTTTGGATCCCATTTTTTTGTTATTCTCGCTGGATCCCATTTTTTAATCCCGTTGAATCAGAGTTACAAAAAAATGTAGGTATTTTCTTATCTAGTACAGACCCCAGCGCATCAATCTAACAAAATCTGTAAATCCAAATCGAACATGAACCACCTTGTATTGTGATAAAATATTTATGAAATCAGATTAGAGTAGGTTGATATGCTGGCGTCTTTACAATTTACTTAATTATAAGTAGCACGGTTGGCAACCCTAATGTGACCCCTTTATCACTAGTTAAAGAATTGGGAATTACAAAACCCTGGACAGCTCGTGCTTATCGCTAGCGAAGAACAATGTCTTAATAATGTACCTACTTGTTCGCGATGCGTACTAATTTATGAGTAAACAATATCAGGGAATCACCATGCAGCTGATAACATGGAGGCTCGCATCTTAAAGGTCTGCACACACTGACTCACGTGCAGCGCATACTTGTAGTTTTATTTTATTATTTATTGAACTTTATGATTGTGTATTCCTCTGCGATCCAGGATAAAACATTGTTCTTCTTCAGGAACCAGGAAAAATATGACATTTTGACATAAATGTTAAAAAAATCTTGTCTGTGTTGATGTGAATAAAACAGAATGGACCGACATACACAATCATAGGTACCATTACCTAGTATGAAAGAATGGTAAAAGTCTGTAGTTTTTACTAACTTGGCGTGTCTTGAAAAATTATGAAAAACGTTATCGCGGCTTCTCGTGCCCGGCTTAAGGTGGGGTGGTATTCGGTAAAAATGCCACAAAGCCCCGAGCCTCGTGTTGATAAAGTGGCGGAGTGGCCCGCGTCAGGCGAGATTGATGGTCCAGGGTAGCGGCGGCGCGCGCTCCTCCGCGCTAATGAGCTGGAACAACGCAGACATTTGCCTGGAACGCTCATAAAACTACGAGTATTAAACCGGATTCATATTTTATTCTGATTCTTCTTCGTTATTCTTATGTTTCGAATGCAACTGAACTGTTGAACATGAAGTCAAATAATGTCAAAGACATCAACAACTCTTTGAATTATGTCCTGCAGTCTCAGGTCTTATTTGCAGGTTAAAATTTAATTCGGAATTCGAAAATAATGCTTAAAAACATGACGGTTATCGTCAAAAATTGACAGACTGAAGACCGCATAAACGTTTTATGTTAAATCTCACGTAAAGCCGTATCAAGAATGGCGGGATATCCTGAGTATGGCAACATTACCAATTTCCCTTACTTGCGGGAAATGCTTGTATCTCTTGTATGGGGTAGAGACGGGTGGCTGCCGGGGTCGCGATAAGATCGTTAAATGACACGTCACTTATACGGTTAGGTTACATTAGAAGATATCAGATCGGTTTACAAATATATAATTTTTACTCATTTTAAGACTACCCCGAGTTTCTATTCTTAAAACGAGGTTTGAGCATACCTATAACTAAGTGGTAATTCACCGTTTCAGTTGCATTAATTGGTTTTTAATGTAAAAATAACACGTGCCATAAATCTGATAACTTGACCACAAAATTTTATTATTAGTCATAATGTGAGCAAACCTTAATGCGTGTGTTAAATGCGCGCGGGGGTACATTTAAATAATATTGTTTGCTTCGCTCGGGCACTCGGGCAGTGCATTCCGCCGGTGCGTCGCCTGCGCTTGCGTTCTCCGTTCCCCACATACAGAGCAACACTTACGATGAAGTTGGAACACTGTCTGACTGCTGAGAACATCAACCAGAATCTACTAAACATACAGTATGCGGTGCGCGGACCCATCCTGCAGCGAGCCATACAGATTGAGAGGGAGATAGAAAAGGTAAGCTAATCTTTGGGGAAGTTCATTAATTAACATGGCATATTGAAGGAATTGCGGTAGTTCTTTGCCCACCTATGAACCTACGGGACAATATTTAGGTCAAGAAATAATAAATTAATTATTATGTTAATCGATTTTATTTATTTATCGAAAAAGAAGATGTTCAGAATTAATAAAACGTTGCGATAAGTCCATTAGTCGGAATTAGGTAGAGTTAGGGGCTGCATGTAAGTTATATTTCAGAGATTTTAACAATATGAACCTTTTCTATCAAGAGCTGGTGGAGCGAAAGTTTTGATAATTTTTATATTTAAAATTATACAATTGTTATTGCCGCGAATCATATTTTGTTAAAGTTACAACATCTCACTGGCCTGCAAATTGCAAAATAACGTAAGAAAATTTGAATTTCGCGGGCTGGTTGGAGCATTCACCTTAAAGAGCAGAAATCCCGTGATTTATTAAAAAAATGGTTATTTTCTTAAACACAATCTATTTGTCTAATCTATGTGGTGTTTTTATTATTATTCTTATTTAATAGTAACACTGTTTTCCAAACAAGATTGTCGATTATAAATCCTGGGAAGATCCTATAAATCAACATTTCGATGCAAGTACTAATATAACTCTACGTAATTCCGACCTCTGGTTACGTCAAATAAATAAATAATATATTATAGAGACAAACAACCAGAGGGATTTAGAATATTATTTGAGATTTATATTTTGTTTGGACTGTTTCTTCTCGGAGTAGTCAGGTACGAAACAAAGAGCTCATCTAGCTACTTGCATAAATAAATATTATTTCTTTTAACTCAAAAAGGGACTTATAGGCAATCTTATAAGTTATAACGGTTGGCTATTAATATTCAATTACCTACTTAACTTGAAAGGTCTAAATGATTTAAAATTGCACTAGAAATCGGTGAAATTGATTGCTTACGATCGAAGTTGATAGCGCTGTTAGAATGATCATTACAATTTAAGTTAACAGTCGCAACTGAAAAATGTTTATATTATTATTATTAATGCATTGCTAACAAGCATCGAAACATGATTTTAATAGTTTAACTTTAGCAACCAACTGCCAAGTTGCTTTTAGAATTATTTATGAAAAATATTTTTCCAATAATTTAACACGACAGTCCTAAGAGCGAATGCTGAGTATGAGGTCCCGGGTTCGGTTTTCAGGTCGGACAATGTTATAGGATTTTCCTTTTTTTTGAGTAGGTAATGGATTTATTCGAGTAATGAATTTGAGTAATGGACGACATTGTTGCCATTGCGGGAGTGTCCTGGATGAGGCTGGCGCAAGATCGTGGAGCTTGGCACCAACACTGAGGGGCCTATACCCAGCAGTGGGTGAACACGGGCTGTGGATGATGGATGAATGGATTTGTGCCTAGTTGATGGTAATAAGCTCGCCCTCTATTAGGGTGCTCCCACATCTCACGACGCGGATTCGGATTTTTCCGTCGCCCTTTCTCTTTCTGTCGCTTAGAACTGCCATTTGCTAGACCGAGACAGAAAGCATAATGCGATCCCATGCGACGGAATCTTCAAGGCGGCCGCGTGCTATCGCATTGTCTCGGTCTAGCAAATGGCATTTCTAAGCGACAGAAAGAGAAAGGGCGACGAAAAAATCCGAATCCGCGTCGTTAGATGTGGGAGCACCCTTACATGGGAATTCAAAACAGCATTACTATCGAAATGTGGTTGTAAGAAAACGTAAATATTATTTGAAATACCTAATTAAGACACTAATCGTCGAACAGCAATTAATAAATCAGTTATTAAGTAACGCGTTCAATTTAATGAACAATAATTATTTATTTTCTAATCGTTGTCGGCCGCCAATGAAACGCACCGAATTATAAAGAGATACCTACTGAGTGAGTACAGACACAGAATATTATAATAGTACCTAAAGGTACAGAGTAGGTTCGAAACTGTGGATATTTATTGAAACCATTAAAATGTTAACTACATAATAGCCTGACAAGAATAACAAGAACTTATCAAATACTTAACTTTATAAAAAGATTTTCTTTGATAAAACTAGCTCGATTTACTTTACTTTATCGTTCAGCTTTTAAAAAATCCTATTCAATATAACCTTAACGCGTGTTTTAACCGAACACTTTCCATTACCATTCAACGTTTCCTACCTTCCTACATTGGAATAGCTTTTCTAACTTAAACAGTTTCTTTAGTAAAGGTCGCATAGTGGGCGTTTCACAAAAAATATAGCGTGTGATTGGGACCGTCATAAAACGGGCAGGTACGAGTTACTACGGGTTAATCTGGCGCGGGGGTGCCTTAGACCCCAGTCGGGTCGCGCAGACCCCGGCCTGCTCTGTGCTCGGGAATGATAAAGGTTTATTTCTTATTGGATTCCCTATAAATAAGTATTAGTGAGCCGTGAGTCCTTCGCTGTTAGTTTGCTGATATTGAACGTTATTTTCTTTGTATAAACTCTACCTAAATTCATATGCTTTTGAGAATTCTATTTCAGACAGTTTACGAAAATTTATCGTGTCGGCTCATGAGAGGGATTCTCTCAGTATATATTATAATAATTATTGTAATGCTCTCTATTCCATATCAATACTTTATAATATTTCGTGTAAAAGTCCATCATTACTTCCATTTTTTCTCGGCAAACAAACAACACTATGAACCCGTTTCACTGAGATGACGAACGAGATAGGTATATCTCCCATGAGAATTGGGAAATAAGTGAACCTCGTAAAAATAAGCTCGTAGAGATCTGTGATATAATATCAAACAAACAATATGAACTACAAGGCCGTGTCTACAGCGCAGCTTCTGAAGGACACCCCCCATGCGCCCTGTGGCGGTGACCCCTGTGCCCCCCATGCGCCCCGTGACCCCAGTGCCCCCCACCGCGTCTCAGTGTGTCCTCGACCGATTGACATTGAGTTATCATTGTTATCTAATATCTTTAAACGAGCAATTCTTTTATATTTATTTATATATAATCAGGATCTCGGAAACTGCTCCAAGGATTTTCATGAAAGTTGCAGATTAGGGGTTTTTCGGCTCAAGGAATCGATTTATCAAGGTCCCAGGTCCGAGAAAAGCCCGGTTCCCAAGATATAGACATTTTAAAAACCGAGCGAAGCTCGGTCAACCAGATATTATTAATATTTTATGCAAGGTCATCATAATATCAAAAGTTGAAGTATAGTGTTCAGTACAATTGTCGCACGAGATCGTTAATCACACATAAGTTTGTCGAACTTACGTAGTAGGTACACTCTGCTGGATTGCTTAATAGTTTGTTTACCTCTTTATGAGGGTTAGTGTACTAGCAGGGTGACGCAAGCGCATCGCGGAGTGGAGATTATAAACAGATCAGTGACATGTTGCCAGACCATCACTAGAGCGTTGACATTACATTCATTACGCAGTCTGTAAGTAGGTACCTAGTACCTGCAATATGCAGCCATATAGATAGTGTAGATAGGTACCTACAGCGGCAGGGCAACGTAACGTAAATAACTGTTACAATGAATCATCCGATAAACTATTCTCTTTCATTCATGAAAACGAAAAATAAAATAAAGATAAAACTCTTTCGAAAAACGTTACTTTGTTTCACCAAAAACCCAGATTACAGGGCAACACCGTGAAACACTAGTGAACAGGCAATTTGAGCTGAAAAATAACAAAATTAACGCGACTGGCAACATTGTGAATCCTGTGATGTAATATGATACCGCGGAAAACACGGAAGGGGTGAGCCGCCCAGAGGTAGCGTGTTACAGAAGGTTCACCGTAGTATACAGAGAAACATATCAAATCAGGAAAACATGTTCAATATTTAGCAGGTGTCGAGAATGTGAGAAACCCGCCAAGTGCGAGCCGGAATCGCGCATGAAGACCTTTTGTCTGTACCCCTGATGTCTGATTATAATGCGGAAAAAAACGAACAGGTACATACTAAGTAGTAGTAGGTGGACCGACGACATCGTGAGGGTCGCGGGCAGCCGATGGATGCAAATGGTGAATTATCGTTCGGCGTGGCGGTCTAAGAGAGAGGCCTATGTTCAGCAGTGGACGTCTTCCGGCTGATGATGTTGATGATGACATACTAAGTAGATGACATGCCATCAACCTAATCCGCTATATTAATTATCGTGTAACTTCAAGTGTTCACTTCAACAAAGCGAGCCTTCTGTTTTTTAATCTTGTGTTTAAATGGTGGATGTAGGATTATTTTTTGCTCCATTGTTGGTCGTCAGGGCTGGCGGCTGGCGGCTGGCGGTGAGCAATAAAAACATATTTTCGTCCCGGGTTGTCTCGCATGTGTTCAGCAATAAGGGAGATTTATCGCGCTGTTTGTTACTTGTTACCGCACGAGAAGGGGGCGCGAGGGACGTAGCGTTGAGCTCTAATCGGATCAGATCGACTGGCAATACGGAACCCTGAAAGAGTAAAATAGATTCACTTTTTGAACTATTTTCTTACTGTAGCTACTCAAAAAGTTTGCTTTGTAAAGCAACATGTTTGATAGAATCTTGAGATAATTCACCCAGCTTTGAAATTGATCTCGATTGTAGTGAATCATTTCCATAGTGGTCAGATTGTATAGAGTCAGATCACAGATCGAGTTGGCACACGATCACAGCTTTCCCATCTCTACGTCGTGTGATGAATGTCTTTGTAGCCCCTAATGGGGGTAGTTGGACACAATAGCTGCTACACATACCTTGCCCTCAATATAAGGGTGTATTTTCTTGTTGAGCTCAAACCTCTCTCTAGGTAATGTTTTGGATGTTTTGAAGGACAACATTTTGTTGTTTTCTTGCAGAAAAAAATATACCAATTTGGATAGAGCATTATTTTGTAGCTCAAAAAAAGTGCATAGAGCGATGTGTGGACTCCAACCTGATGACTCATGTCGGCCAATGTTCCAAAAGTTTGGTTTGCTACCGTTACCATCTCTCTATATATACGAAACATTTGTAGTTAAAAATAAAGATTTATTTAAGACAGCAAACGATTTAAATCCTCGGAATAGACGAGATCCTCATAAACTAGTATTAAATGATTTGCCTAGACTTACGAAATATAATAAAAACTGCTTAGCTATGTGTGTTCATATTTACAATAAGATGCCAAGCCACTTCAAAACATTAAACTGTAGACTCTTAAAGGTTATATTATACAAGTGGTTAAATGAATGTAATTTTTATAGCTTAAAAGAATTCATGGATAAGAAAAATTTATCTCTCTCACATTCTGTTAAAATTTTGCATGCTTTGTTGTATCCTAGCTAAACATGCTTGAACTCGAACTATATTTATTTTACACCATTGTATACCATGTTTAAATCAAATAAATGATTTGATTTGATTTGATAGCGAAATAATGAAATATTAAATTAATGTTCTTTACTTCTTTGATTTCGTAAAAAATCAAGATATCCGGATGTAGGCATCACAACATATTTTGGTCTTGATTTAGATTAACATATTATAATTAAGTCATAGGATAGGTACATTACGTAGTCTAACATACACATTGGCATAGGTCTCAGACTTGATCGTCTCCGTTTCCTGATAATAAATGTTTTGTCACTGAAAACATTTTTGTACAATTGTTTGTAATGAATGACAACTTGCAGGCGTTTAACAAACAGGCAGGTTACCATCTGTCTGGATTTACACGGTTTTTCTAATGTCAAAACTTTATCCGACAAAATAAAAATTTACGATAAGTGTTGTTTTCCTGGTGGAACATTGTAGGTAAGAGCTATAACTACCACATCATCTGCCTGCCTTTTCCCAACTATATTGTGGTCGACTTCCAGTCAAACCAGATGCAGCTAAATATCAGTATTTTACATGGAGCGACTGCCTATCGGACCTCAACAACCCAGTAACTGGGTAATTCGATACCCTATGGTAGGACTGGTTGTCAGACTTTTAGGGCTTCTGACTCATAGTAAGTAGTAACGACTGTCAAAGATCTACAAATGACAGCCGTGACTAACTGCCTTACGTGCTTTCCGAGGCACGAGGAAACTCGCTATGAAAAATGGTCGCCCATCCACAGACACAGACCACAACACTGTAAAAACTGGATAAAAGACAACAAGATTATCTTCTTTATTTGACTACTTAAATTCTCTCAAGTCAGCATTTCATAGAACAACGGAGGATAACAGTGAACAGTACATAACTTTCATGTTATTGTCGTGACGTAACGCGCCGCCGACCAGTCCTCTTGCAACTCGGAGGATAGCATCAAAACAAGTATTCAATCGAGTTGATCCGAGCCGTCGCCCGCTACCCGCGTCCCTCTCGAGAGGGCTACACATATTTTACGGCTAGTGTAAGTGTTATTTGTTAGCAATAACCGTTTGGGAGGCAGTTGTCAACATCGAGACCACAGGGTGCGGTGCTACAGAAAGTCAACTATTATCGCATTACCGGAACACTGATTTTTCCGATACTTTAGGATTGCGACAACGAATATGTCATTATTATGACACTGTCTTCAAAATACCCAGATACTTTTTTTTTTTTTTTTAGCTTGGTAAAATCATCAAATGAGTCCTCAAACCCCGGGCAGGGCGGGAGGGACTGTCAGACTTCTACTGACTAAAATCCACGGTGTCCTTCATAGCCTGTTACGTTCCGGGGGTACGGAAATACCCAGATACTTAGAACTAAATCCTATGTAATTAGAGGCATTAGAAGATATGGATGGATTGTGTGAGAAAGAAAATAACCATCTCTTTGTGCGACGAGTTCATACTTCAATACTGTACCAGAAGAGACATTTACTTGATAGTGCAAAGTTAGAAGAAGAAATTAAAAGCGGTTGTTGAAGAAGTAGAATTGGAGTGGACATTCTGTAACTAATAATAAATTGGTGTATAACTTAGTCCGTAGTAAATAGAGTGCGGTAGAAGACGGCCCGTCTGCCTGATTTACATAGGGCCGGGGACCGAGAGCCTCACTATGAGGAAGAATGTGTTGTCAAACGTTCGGGCCACAATGTCGTTTACGATAAATGACTGCTCACACAACGGAGTGTCTTTTTCGACAGGCACTCGACTTGTTATTCATCACATCTACCTACATAAATATTGGAGGGTTTCCAGCAGTGTCAAACTTATATAGAAGCTCTCTTTTGACTACCAATACGTAGTTATCTAAATGCCGGACACAGTCACGTTAAAAGACTGGATGTGAGTAGGTACGTGCATAATGGGCACTGGGCAGGGAAACGGGGAGAAATACCCTAATTTCCTTAATGTAACCCTAGAGAATAGACTACACATTAATCTTCTGAAAGTTTGTGAGGATGGCTGTTTGCTACTCTTTTACACAAGAACTAGTGAATAGCTTTGAACGGCTACACAGTTTATAAATGGATTGAAACAAAATCTATTTTTTATCCTGCTGTAACCTTGGTGCTCGATAATTATATTACTGAACGCGAGCAGGCAACACCGAGCTAAGCTAACCCAGACTATTTATGTGGATTTAGAAAATTTCACGCTTTACATTTACCAGAAACGTTCACTGATAACTAACATTACTCATAGTTCTCAGTGAATGTCAATTCTTTTTTAAAACCCGGTCATGAAGCCGAACATTCTCGTACATTTGTCATCGTTGAACTATTTCTATTTCCCATGGGGATGCAGGTGTCACCAGCTATAACTATTACTCAAACTTGCAAAAGTCCACGGTTTTATGTTGCACACGACGCTCCCGACCTTTCAGCCAGGTGTGGGCCGATAGTTGATACTAATGTGTTGGGCCTATGTTGAATGTGTCGGGGCTATGTTGGGCATGTCCCTGCGGTTGACCTTCCAACATAAAACACATCCCTTGTAAATGAACAAGCTCGTAAAACAACCGTTTTGGGGACAGATTGAGACAGAATACAACATCTTTAAAGTGTGGATCCTAACGCTTTGGAATTTTAGATGATGGTGTTTTAGGAAGGTAAGTTAACGTTACTTTTCTATAACTATTTTAGTTAATAAGTAGATATTAAGTAAGTACTTATAGAGTTAAAAGTTTTTCAAATTACGAGTGATGTTGGTACATACATAACTGCGAGCATTACGTAACAAGCATGCAACTGCAACATGCTGAAACAAAAAACTGTGAAACTCTAAAATTCTAACAAGCGCAGCATTTCCCTTAGGTTTCGACTCCACAGCATTTTTGCAAGAATAAAAAGTGAAGCAAAAAGAACGGAGTGTGTTCTGAAAGAAATTGTTGGAACTAACTAACGAGGCTAGCTTTGAATGTTAGGTGTGGAACTACGTGAAACATTCTCGCTGAACTGCATCTCAAATTCAGGGATGTTATAAATTCAGATGTAACTGCACCGAATAGCCGACGACAACTCGTTCATGTGACGTTGAAGTTAGCTGTAAACTTGCAGGTTATAACATTATTTACGATACAGGTATCTGAACATAAGTACCTAAGTGCGGTTAAACGTAAAGGTCCTGATTATTGAAATGTTTCATTCACTCATGACATTATTTAAAGTCGTTAAATCCAAGTTCATAATGTTTCTTAATTCGCAGCAATAAAACCAGTTCAAATTCTAATCAACTCTTCGGTTCTACAATTTCTGGCGTGACTTACAAAAAGTGTTGGCTGTCGAGCGCCCCGTCATCGGCACCCCGGCACCTAGATACCTGTGTACCGTGTAGTTCCATTATCCTATCTGGCTGTTCACAAAAACCAGGGCCAAGGGGAGAAGGGGGAGGGAGGGCAGCCTGTGTATGGCAGCTTCGTAATGCGGTTTTTGTGCCGCGCGCCGAAACAGCCCCGTTATACCCCGGTGTACACGAAAATTGTTGGGTTTCCGACACCGTGAACAATGTTCACTGTGAAATTGTCTGGTTTGTTTAAAATGAGTTTAATCTCACTAATTAGCGACCGCTTTCAAGTACAGTTGACTTGAATAAAATAAAATGCTTACAATACCACTGTCCAAATTGATTCACAGAACTGTTTACAATTCACGGCCAATATTTGATCGTATAAATAGAACCTCAAAACAAATAATAGTATTGTAACGGTAAGCTATCAGTCAATTCCACAAAATAGTTTTGTTTACTGTGTGGGAAAGAGAAACAATATAAATTGGCTGGAGCATGTTCCAACAATCGCTGTTGGAATGATTCAGTCTGGCATATCGTTTAGGGTGCATCTTCTGTGATTCGCTACTTGTTAATAGCTACGTAACACTGGGCCACAGACTATCGAAGACTTCGATGTGTGTAATTTTTTTTTAATAAAACATATTTGCAAACACTTTTATAGAAAAGGTCTAAAAAACTCACAATTTAACTAGTAACCTCGTGTGTAATCGATTCATATCGACATTTTGAGAGTGTCGTACCATCACTTGACCTATGTCCGGGGCATACAGTAACGTCCACGAGTGAGCTGGTCGTTGCGCTCACATCCCTGTTACTGGCCGGTTGGGCACCTGTCCAAGATGGCGGTGCGCTCAGCCATCGCCGTCGTTTGGCGCGGAGTGCAGCAAGCCTGGAGATTGCCGCAGCGATCCATTTCCTTTCAAGCAATGACAACTTTTTATTGAAATGGCGCGGATACTGTTTAGTATCTTCCGGGTGATATTTTCCTCTTCCTCTAAGAATTGTTTTCGAAAGGAATGAACTCAATTCAACTCTGTGTTCAGTATGTATAGGTTATTAATTACATTGTCGATTTAATGGGTCTAGTGGAAAAGGTATTTTAACTTCATTCGTATTTTTGATGACTTTTCTTCAGTTATGACGTAACTAAATAGTTCTAGAACAATTTTGTAGCTTCTCATATAAGAATGAATCGAATGTTCAGTTTGTCAAGAATGGTGGCGTGAGAAATGTAGAGACATAAAGAGTTTCTTGGATTTGGATTTTTTAAATGCGGTGTAGACTGTCCATAACTGATAATACATATAACAATTAACTTGTAAGAAATGTGCAAGCTTCCTTTTTCTCACTTTTCGTCGCAAATTGGTAACAATTTAATTTAAATCAATATCAATTAAATAAAATATTTAAAATTTTAAATTTTCATTGATCGTAACCGATTGTTTCAAAAGTGCGTAATCTTACACCACCGTACATTAAAGAAAGATTACGAAAGCTTTTTCTCTATTAATAATTTTATCTGCTGTTTGCACATTCACTTATCAATAGTAATAGATAAGTAGGCTAATGACTGGTTATGTGATGGATCTGTATTTTGTGATGATACATAATCTACTTAAAAGATCAAGCGTCCACTTTCTTTCCCTAACCTAACCTAATAGATATTAAATGTAACTGTAGATTTCCAGCAGAAATAAGTATATAAAACAAGGAAAATGTGAAACTTAAAGATAAAAAAATAGATCGACGCGCCTCCGAGAAAAACCCTCATTTAATTCTAATGAACTTTTGCGGAAAAATAAATTCACCATGGATTTGTAATTCAGATTCTTAGAACAAGGTAAATGAGATATAATAGATAAAACATAAATAATAAATGCGAAATTCCAACGGTTACAATTTATTTTATACCGAGATTTCTTACTTGTTTCCTATAGTTACTCAGCAATGCGAAACATTATTTTGATATGCTTTGATTTTGCCAACTGAGGCAGTGTGAGCGCATTTCCTGATAGCGCCATTATAAAGGATCTTACAACAATACCAACATACGAGGACTTGGTCAATACGTATTGTAGTATTTCTTCTATATGTAAGAGTATCGAACGTAAGCAGTATGTGGCGCGTGCGATACAATCACACATCTCCTTGGACCTCGCTATCCCGCTATATTACGACATTAGTCGTTGGCCTCATACGTTTACATAAATCCTAGTAAATAAGTGATGTAGTTACATTGAACTTAGGTTTATCAGTCATATGCCGGTGGCTATTATTAGTTATTGTTTAGTTATCTTCTAGTAATTAAGTACTATTAACTTTAACGACTACACATAGGTACATTTAAATAAGTGATCGCTTTAAATGGCAACAATTTGTTGGAGATAAACTTGTGAAAAGTATTGTTTTTTGTGTTTGTTATATTTTTCCTGTTAGAAAAAACAAATTCTAAAGTTATTGATTCGTATTATAGCATCAGATATAAAATATCTGTTGTAGCAAAATACCCAACATAATTGCGATCTGTTATTATGTACCTACTACTGTTCTAATTTCCTCATGGGTAATAGGCACCGGCTTTGTTGATTTTAATCGGATATTTGTAATTTACATTGGTTGTTAATCATTTTGAATTATATCGGTACTGTGTTGCGAATAATAGGGTAGTTTTCAGTCTGTCAATTATATTTATGAAAAATATTGTTTTTTATCAATTTAACTGTTGTTTTGTTATCGATAATAATGATAAAACTCATCAAAACTCGCGAGTGAGTTTTGATACGTTTTATCAACTGGTGACCTCAGAATACACTAACAACTATCACTGGTGACGTATTATGAATTTTATAAGCATCGTAGCGCCCCTTCGTTAATTTTCATTTACGAAACGAAAGAAAATTATAGGCTAAATATTTTTCAATCTTTTGAAAGTTAGCTGTAATTGGATTATTTCAGTATACCTAACCTATACAAGCCTGATAAATTTTAAATTATAATAAACGAACTTGAGACTGATAGTTTACCATAAATAACATCTAAGTGCCTACCTCGTTTAAATATTCATAGACTGTAACCTTTATAATTATTTTGTTGAACATATTAATCTGTATTATCGACCGCCCGCGCCCTACGACCTTCCAACAGTAACGATTACCTCGAGTGAGCTCCGGCGGTAATCTCCGCAAGTTCTCCTCACCGCGCGACTTTCCCTGAGAGTAATTGCCGCCATATTAATTCGCTCCCATCGGCATAATTCGTTCGCTGCCTCTCACGGCTCTCGCGGGACTCGGGAGCTTGATCTTCGCTTTAATTTATATTCCCGTTGTTTTTCCGCTGCTACTGTCAAACTAACTAACTGCTGTCATTATTTTCCGCTGGATTTTAAACTTCGAAGATAACGTGGTCTGGAGACGGATTGAGTTTTTCTTTGTCAAGGTTTACTTAAGAGCAATGGTTCTTGTCTAAGTACCTGTATCCAAAACCTAATTTGATTTTTTCCCACGTTTTTTTTATTTCCCTACCTCCTCCTGGAGAATCCTGTATCTATACAGGATTCTCCTAGTTTAGGAAGTTTTGTGAGTGTACTTTAGCCAACAAACAATTTATTACTATTATTATTTCCAGGGCGTCCCGAAGCCATTCGAGCGGGTAGTTCGCGCCAACATCGGGGACAGCCACGCGCTGGGACAGAAACCCATCACCTTCATCAGGCAGGTCAGTCCACTCATCACCTTCGTTTAACTGCGAAGCAATCTGAGGTTTCAAAAATGTCACTATTTCGTCACGACATCCGTTCCACATTCTCCAAGTAATCAACTGTCAACCTACAGATTGTTATAATTAAGCAAAGGGCCATTGATCCCACACATGCTCCCACGTGTGGACGTGGGCAAGCTGCCCTTGTTGCGTCACGCACAGGTTCGACCGTTATTAGGCGATAATTAGTTTGAAGGGCCACCAGTGTATTGGGAATATATTGTGTAATAAATGTACAGTTAGAGACAAAAGTATTTGAATAACTTTTAATACAAAACATTCAAGGATCATTTTTGTAGAGGTTAAAATGTTTCACAATTAACAAAATCATATGAGTGTGAATATTAAAAAAAAATATCATAAGGAAAAAATATAATAATGTTTTTTCCCTATACTGTACCTGCGTGTTAATATCAATACATATTGTCGCGCGTGCCTGTACATAGTGGGCGGAATAAATCCATGTAGATGAGTATTTACGTTCGATTGTGTGAACACATTCATAAAGGAAAGGAAAGGGCTCCAATGGCAGTGCGGTGCTGACGGAATACAGCTTTAATGATTATATTAGCATACGAGATATGTGAGGCTGTATACTAATGATATCAGAATAACAATGAGATTTACCGAACCGAAATTTTGGAAATCAGCTGGACATGATCTTGGCCAATTAATTCAAATTTCTAGAAATGGGTGAAGTGGTCGCGTCGTGATCCCAGCTCGGGCTAAGTGTTATTGGATTATTTTCTATCAGGAATTTCTCATTAGTAACTAGCTACGGAGGCTGGATTTGTGCCCGGTTGACACTTGACAGCAATGACTTATTAAAAAATGTGGGTGATCATTTTGGGATTATTGGGCACGATTTTATTTTACGTAAAACCTTACCACAAAACCTTTTAAACGTCGACAACAATGACGCTGAAATAAGGTCCGTTTTGCAGTCACACTTTTTTTAGACAATTAGTGTTCAACAGATGTTTAAGTTTTCGTAGTAAGGCTGTATGTGTTTAATTGATCAATTAACTAACATGTAACAATACCTACACGTCCTGCTTAATTGAAGTGGTGCTTAATGCAAGTTCGGACACAACGTGACCTAGAACCTCCACAGTCTTCGCTCCTTCTTGTTGGATTAATGTCCTTAGTATACCATTACTCTTGTGATATGACTTTGACTTGATTGTTATTTCAATTTGTATACTAGCTGTTCCTCACAGTGTCACCCCCGCTGTTCAGCTCCTATTAATTGACTGTCCAAAACAAAAAAAAAACAATTCGAACCGGTAGTTCCTGAGATTTATCGCGTTTAACCAAATAAACAAATAAGAATCTGATTATCTGTCAGGTCCTGGCACTGGCGGCGTGTCCTGAGCTGATGAGCTCTGCTGACGTGCCCGAGGATGTACGCCAGCGAGCCAGGGAGATACTGGACGACTGCACGTGAGTATAATATTGTGTAGTAAAGCAAATATGACTGATATTGCTTATTGTGGAATATAATTGTTTGTGTACTATTATTTGAGTCCATCTGGTGTAAATGTAGGAGTATCTTCACCAGCTTGGTAGCCATTTGAACAATAATTATCTTCGGAGATTAAGGAGGGAAATTATATGACACCTTAGTAGTTTTTTTATTGATGTGAAACTGTTTCATTTGTTAACGTTTATATATAAATTAAATATTTTTCTTTGTTGAGGTCTCGCCGTTAAATTTCTTAGAATTCGGTGTAATCTGTGATTTAGGTCTTACAGTAGTTAGTTTTTCGTATATTCTACACCTACTTAGTACATCTAGGTAGGTCTTAGTGGGTGTAAAATACACAGGGGTACTTAAAAGGTTGTTTAATTAACTTTCGTGTAGCACAAAATTTGCTTGAAAACCTGAAAGTTTGTAATTTTAACAACATTTTTACTTCGACAAAATTCATAGCTTCGGTATTTATATTCTTTCTTTGTTTTTTTTTTTTTAAGTTTATATTAAGCGTATGGAGTTTTATGACCGAACACTACCGATACGACAGTTGAAATACTGATCCGGCTTGAACATCACCTCTAATACGGAAGCCGACGGATAGCTATTAAAAACTTTCTGTGTGAAGTAGCCCTAGCGGTACTAAGACGTGACACGTGCCACTAAAACATTCCAAATCTGTAAAAACAAAACCAATATCAAAACCTTTAGGCATATTAATGTAATCTGTGAAAACAGAGCAGGGAAAACAAACAATACGAAAAGGTAGGTTACTGAAATGATACAAATGTGGAATTAACCACGTTCCCCACGCATTCAATCATAAAGAGACAATGTGGTTTGAAGACTAGTGTTTCATTATTAGTAAAGTACCTATCAAAAAAACATTTAACCTAAAAGTGGAACAGTGTCACATTAATGCTACAATTTGTTCATTAACACGTATAATCGTTAATTGCATGAGAAACCCCCGTCCTCCACTAATGATTTCCTAATGATATAATATTCAGATCATTAGCTCTCCACGCACTCCGTGCCACGTCGCCACGCTCTGCGGCTACCTGCTCTGATTGATTCCAACTGATTCCCATGATAGATTGACTGACGTCCATATTCCATTTAGATTGATTCGCTCGACGTGTGTGGCAGCCGCCGCATTAGCGTTGCGGATCCAATTGATATTAATGCTCAAACAACAGACATATTGCCAGCGAAATTATATTATTGTTTCTCATAGGATTATGTCAAATTGAATCCGTGCAAAGGTAGCACGTTTTCATTCGTTTTTAATACTTTTAATTTATTATTTTCATTTTTGTCCTGTTTTGTAAAATATATTGGTTGTGTTTTCGCTTTGTTGGATTAAATGTAATTTATTTGAGTGATGGGTTTATGCTTTTGTTTTGATTGACTAGATTTATAGAGCTGCAAACTGAGCTGCAATGATATACAAACGTTTTATAGTTGGTGGCAAGTGTCATGAGTTTTCATCTAAAATACAGCCTGATATATAAATTTTCGGAATTCGATGGTTATATGTCTTATGGCGAAAGATCTAACTTTCTAGTTAGAAAATCATAAATATGAATAAATTGTCATCTTCAAATAAATAAGGGCCCTGTATGATAATTATCTCTATTAATAAAGTAGTTTGTTAGTAAGTCGGCTTTCTGTTGGTCTGTCGACTGTATGAAACGGACGTTTATTAGACCTTCGTCACCTAGACGTGACGTCATTTACGTCAGCGATCATTCATGACTCGCTTCATATTTGTGGGAGCAGCTGAATGGAATGATAGCTACGGTACAATATGTTACCCTGGTACTAATAAATACAAGTCTCCTCTGATCTCCTCACAGTATCGGGCACTAGGTAGTAGTAGTAAAGGTCGGTCACAAAATAATATCTGTCTATCAATCATTACAACAATTTTCCCGTCTTAGATTGATGTTATTATGTAGGTACCTTAAATTCGTTTGTGTAATTTACTAGCTTTTGGCAGCTGCTTCGCCCGCTCCTCCCCCCCTCAGGACCAGGTTTCAACTGATTAACATTTTTTTTTAATACGTGCAGCAGTTTCGCAGTCTTATTTTAATACAAACTAACAGTCAAATCTTTACTCTTTGTATGTATGTATGTATGTGCAGATAATTTATTTCAATTCTACTTTAGCTCAAAACAAAACTAATCAAGATCGTAATTATAATTAGTTATTTGCAATAGGTATTAAATTAAATAAATAAAATAATTTAATTATTATTAAATTAAAAAAGATGTATTTTAAGTCAATAACAAATACCATCGGTTATTCGCTGTCGACACCTTCCAGTGCGACAGTTGTTATGAAAGTATTGTGTGCTTCTTCAATTATTAGACACGTTCCTCCTGTTGTCCTCAGCAAGGGCTCAGTGGGCGCGTACTCCCCGTCCCCCGGGCTGGGCCTGGTGCGGCGGCGCGTGGCGCAGTACATCACCCGGCGGGACGGCGTGCCCGCCAGCGCGGACGACGTGTTCCTGGGCTCCGGTGCCTCTGACGTCATTAAGGCAGTGCTCACCATGCTCGTTGAGGACGTCGACGGGAAACCTCCAGGTATGTGTTGAAGAACATTAGCTTAGTTCGTTTATGATGGTTCCACTGCTGGGACACTGACCTCCGTTCTTGAAAGTTATCTGCGTATATGGTTTAGTTTCTTTTAATTTATAATGCGTTTGCTCTTGTTTGATTCCGACATTTCGACAGGATGGCGATCGCTAGCCAGCAGATGCTGGTGAGGTCTACCACCGCCAGTAGATCGCTAGCCAAGAGATCATGGTGTAGATATCCAATGTCAAAGTCTATAAAGATTCATATAGGTACCAAGCGTTTAATTTTATAACACACGTATTCCTGAGCAGTTGCGGTGCATGCAATAATGAACACGGTGATTGTATGCAATTTATTTTGGTCTCCGATGGTTTTAGTTACATACATCGATACATGCGTTGCCTTGTAATATCTTACTGGCTATGAAATAAATATGAATTGTTGTTGTCAAATGAGGCCTATATTAAGACGTGAGTGATATGTTGATTGACACCCATAGGATAGTATGGATTACTATCCAGGTGTCATTTCCTGCCAATTAGCATGCTTATGTTCCGGCTTCAAGTGCATGCACATTGATATCTAAGTTAGCCACAAGCCGCACAAGCACAACCACCGATCAGGTTTGATTCTCGGGTCAACATGTTTTGGATTCAGAATGAAAGAATCAAAATGATTACTGGTGTAACAAATATTTCTAATTAAAACTTCTATGTCCAGAAAACATTAATGATATTTTTTTATACCGATTAACCTCCGCTATTTTGTCCAGCGGTGATGATCCCGATCCCGCAGTACCCGCTGTTCTCGGGCACGCTGTCGGAGCTGGGCCTGCGCCAGGCCAACTACTACCTGGACGAGCAGCACGAGTGGGCGCTGCAGGCCAGCGAGCTGGAGCGCTGCTGGAGCGCCGCCAGCGAGGACTGCTGCGTGCGCGCGCTCGTCGTCATCAACCCCGGCAACCCCACGGGACAGGTGAGACACTAGCGAGCTGGAGCGCTGCCAACGAGGACATCGTCATCAATATCGCCTGTATTATTGCCAATTCTGGAACTCAGGTCTTCTCTCTATGAGAGAAAGTGAGCTGGAATCCACCACGAACCCAGGCACAGTGTAAGTTGGTAGATTTTAGATGTCATATCATCAAATAGGTCTACTGTGTCTTGACTATGTAGAAGGCAAAGTAATGCACCTACCTAGGTTCGAAAACACGCCCTAAACGCGTATTATTGAGGTAAAACTTGGTTTCTCAAGAAAGTATCTTTGCAAATATTCGATCGTGATGTCGCTTGTCATGTAGAAATGACAAAATGACTACCGTACGAAAATCCTTAGTAAATGTCTTTTTAGATAAAGAGATATCCCAATCCCCCGAGTCCTTTGTTCTCTTAAGAACCGGTAAATGTATCCTTAACGAAGACCGTAATCGGGACTGAATAAAATATACCTATATCTGTAGTCTGTGGACCTTCTACCTACTTACGCTTCGATTGACACGTGTAACCTATAATAAGCGCAAAAATAATCAATTATTTTATTTACTAACTAATATTCCTATTGAAATAGAAAGGACAAATTGAAAAACTGAAAAATGTCGCGCATACTATATTTAGGTGATATGCATACAACAGGGAACAAGCCGGCAGTTTGTGGGTGACATGTATTAATCAGGGGGCATTCAGGCCATTCGCGCGCGTTTGATCGACCGCCGACCGACGCGCCGCGCCCTCGCACATATTGGAAACTATTCCAAAGCCAGATGATTGCGACTATTAAATGGGATATGAAAACACGGAGCGCGACAAATAACATTGATTTACCTACAGTTTGCGGTGGCAATGATGACGGGTTTTACATACCAGTTACAATTAGGACCACTAATAAATGTTATGGTACTGATGAATACTTATTTATTGCTACTACCGCCGCCGCCATTAAAAAATAAAGTAGCGTGCCGACGACAGGAGACTGTTCATGAATTATGGTATTGGGTCGTATTAAAATAGAGCGTAGAGTTATAATTGTGTGACATTGAAAAGTAACTAGAAACTCATTATGAATAAGGTTTGCTTTTAGGTATTTGTTATTGTACAACGAACGTACAATTATATAATGTTTGGGCTGGCGGACTGTTTGACGAAACATTGTTTTAAAATAATATTTAACATAATTATAATTGTATCACAATTTCGAAGCTGGGTGTGGCAGGCGGGCAGAGCTTATACATAATAATTTATGCTTGATCACTTATGCTCAGGGAATGCGAATATCTCTCAGAATACACATCATGCCCCACACTTAGATCAATATCAGGAAATCTCAAGTTCATGTTCAGTATAGCAAAGGGAATGCTTTCACGTGGATTTGGTGAACTTTGAACAACCATATCAAATCAAGGGCAATTACCAGGAAGCTACCTACATCAGTGCTAAGTTTTTTTATTAGTAAATAATATGATTGTAGGTTTTTTCGATACCAATATTAATGTAGTTGTCGGTTGCAGGTCCTGACCCGGCAGAACATGGAGGAGATCGTAAAGTTCGCGTACGAACACAACCTGTTCCTCATGGCCGATGAGGTCTACCAGGAGAACGTCGTCTGCAAGCCTTTCTACTCCTTCAAAAAGGTGAGACTTATAGTAGCCATACACCATCCTGCCTATGTGAGCGATAGATTTGACGCTTGCAATTGTTTCAAATCGGCAGTTCGTCCATAGACACCATACGAATCCATAGTATACGAAGAATGAAGAATACCTTATTGATAAAATTGTTAAAATTACCAAACATCTGTCTTGGTAAGACAAACCTATCAGGCTTTGATCGATTGCTGTTACTCTGATTCCAACCAACACAACCTTTGAGGCGTCCCGTCAAATCAAATGTATTGTTTTGACAGGACGCATCAAAGGCTTCAGTGAGCTTTCAGGAATCGGTTCAACATTTATAAAATATTATGATACGTTGTATCAAATGGAAAAGAGTTTGCAACTTTTAGTTCGGACCTTGGCATCATTTTTTTTTTCTTTCGCCAGTGATGAAACTTTGACCATAATTAGACTACTACATAAGAAGTCCATAGAAAAATAAATTAAGTTTCTAAACCGTAACCAACCAGAGATATGGTGGTTTGTATTTTGTACTACCTACTAAAAATTACTCCAGATTAGAACAAAATAAATACCGTCGTATCTCTGGTTAGTTACGGTTTAGAATTTCTTTATTATTTTTTACGAACTTCTTAGGTTATGATCTACTAATGATCAAAATTTCATTACCGGCGAAAGAAAAAAAAAGATTGATGCCAAAAAGTTGCAAACCCCTTTTGGTGTCTTCTTGTAATGGATTGCTGTGTGGTGCAGGTGATGCATGAGATGGGCGCTCCTTACTGCGGCATGGCGCTGGCGTCGTTCGTGACGTGCTCCAAGGGCTGGGCGGCGGAGTGCGGGCTGCGCGCGGGGTACGTGGAGCTCGTGCACGTGCCGGGCCGCGTGCGCGCCGCCTTCACCACCGCGCGCGCAGTCATGCAGTGCCCCACCGTGCTCGGACAGTGCATACTCGACTGTGTGGTTAGTTAGAATACCAGAAGCAAAATCAGCCTATAACTTTACACCTACTGAGATGCATACTTCTTCTCACTGAAGGTAAACTTCAGTTGTTTTAGTAGAAGGATGTAATTGTGAACTAACATAAGTTACGCTCATGCAACACTTAGGACGATTCAGTTTCTTCACGATTCCTTTACGATTTTAACGTACATGATGAAATGGCAGTTAACTTATCCATCCATAATCTTTAACTTTCCAGATGAAGCCTCCAGTTCCTGGCGAGCCGTCATACCCGCAGTTCGCTCGCGAGCTCAGCGAGGTCCAGCAGGTGCTGGCTGAGAGGACGGAGACTGCCTACGAAACCTTCAACTCTATCCCAGGATACTCGTGCAACCCTATTGATGTGAGTGATATTAGTGTATACGTAGATCTGTATAATAGGATCCGTAACTTTATTGATACGAGTATAAATAAACAAAGAGAGGATTAAAACGTGAAACGTTCAAAGTAGTGAATAAACCCGGATCAGTAGGTGTATTCAGTTGCCTTTATCTTTATAAAAAATATTAGGAGTGTTAAAAATAAACAAAGACTATATTTTTTTCCGCAGGGTTCGATGTTCGCTTACCCTCGCATTGAGATCCCGGAGGCGGCGCAGGCGGCGGCCAAGGAGCTCGGCATGAGTCCCGACGAGTTCTACTGTCTGCGACTACTGGAAGAGACAGGTACTGCGCCAATAATTACCGACCTTCTGCTAAATAAGACACACTGCCAGGGTCGCGGAAGTAAACAGCAACCGTGACTCCGGAACATAAAGGGCTATTGAAGGACACCGTGGATTTTAGTCAGTACAAGTCTGACAGTCCCTCCTGCCCTGCCCCGAGGACTCATTTGATGAGGTAAAATCATCGAATGAGGCCTCGTCCACGCTAAAAAATAAAGACAAACATGCGGAATTATCACCTGCGAGAGACGTGTCTCCCTTGATGTTAATGAAATGTTGCCCGAATCCTCTCCCAGTCCCATCAAATCCATTATAAGTCTCTAATAGTCCGACGCGACCATCCCCTAAGACGTCAGTGTCTTAATTCCCCATGAACCTATGAAACAACATACAGTGCTTAAGTTTCCCATAGCACCCCAAGGCCATATATAGGTCGTTTAAGTTTCCCACGACGCTCGAAGGAAACATACAGGGTGTTTAAGTTCGCGGCCGTCACTAATGGCTCACACTTATCAATTAGCGCTGCAGGTAAGCGGCTCCCCTTAATGTGTCGTAACTTCAAGCTGCATACTTAACTACAACTTGTGAACGCCCAAACTTGCGGTGCATAACTTGAAAGTTCCGCTTCAGCTTGTAAACTTGTATGCCTGTATATACACATAGGTAGGTGTGTTTGTTTGTAGAGTCAACTTGGACACTTCGCTTCTTGCTGTCAACATTGGTTGCTTTTCACTAGTGAATGTTTCAGTTTCAAAACATTGACAAGGTGTCAGAAGTTTTGTTGAAGTTTTCCAAGATGCCTTTCAGCAGATATTCAGCATATTTTGTGATATTTAAAGTTTGTGTCAATGGGTCAGTTTCCAACAATCGTGAAATGACTGTACTACGACAGTTGTTTCGATATTCTTCTGGATTTTACTGTAAGAGATTGATCCTAATCTTGACTCATTTTTTTTTGTTCCAAATCGTCAAAACAAACTTGGCTGAAGATCGATGCAGAAAGTTGGAAATCACAAAGCGCATAAACGTTATAATCCCTCTTCTATATATTTTTTTTTGTTTTCCAGGAGTCTGCGTGATCCCGGGCACTGGCTTCGGTCAGCTGCCGGGCACGTTCCACTTCCGCACCACTATACTGCACCCGCGCGAAGAGTTTCAGCATATGATGGACAGCATCCGAAGGTTCCACCACAACTTCCTGGAGCTGTACGCGTAGTGGTTGTTAAACGTTTTATTTATTATTTTAGACAGAAATGTAAATAACGGTAAATCGTGATCAGTAACCTTAGCATGAATTTTCAGTATTTGAGGCGTAAAGTAAACTGGAACTTTCAAGGAAAAAATTAGTTCCTTCTTCGCCCACCAGAGGCGCTGTTCCATTTTTTCAAACAAAAACGCTGTAAATACTGGAAAGACGCTGTAAAGTAAAAGAGTGAAAACTCGTGTTATGGGTACAGAATGTCACAAAGGCACACCTTGTATGATAATATTTCAGCCAACAAATAAATTAGAATAATTAGACTATGACTTTTAGACTTCGATGACTAATTTATAACAGCGGCTAATAAAATGTATTGCTATTAGGCTGCCTTTCCACCAGAGATGCGCTATGCTACGTTGCTAAGGATGCGTTTGATATCCACAAATCATATTCATTTGTTTTCAAAACGCACACACACATAATGAGTATGATTGGTGGATATCAAACGCATCCTTAGCAACGTAGCATAGCGCATCTCTGATGGAAAAGCAGCCTTACTCATAACTATATGTGTAATTATGTTAAATTATGTAAGTACGCCATAATTGTAATATTTAAGTTGAATTTATTAATGATTAATTAAGTAAGTATTGTGTGACTAATTTATGTAATGTTATGAATCAAGTTTATAAACTGTCATGATCATTAATTTAATATTTTTATAGTAAAGTATTTTGATAAGATATTTTGTAATTATATTTTGTAGAGACTAATAAATGACAAGTATTTTTATATTCATCATTTATTCCGTACACCGAACCCTGGCAATCCTTACCTTCGATGGGAGGATAAGAAAGAAAAACCCGAAGTAATTACCTAGTGTACCTACCTTCTATCACAATGTTCACAACTTTGTTATGTGCCTGATTGGCCTACCACAATAAGTTCCGCGGAACTCGGCGCTATTTCAGTGGACATATTAATCATTTGCCTAACGAGGCACGACCGCTGCCCACCCCTTACATCACACACAACATTCACAACAGAAGGTCTATTCAATAAGAATAGCGTAGAACATAGCATACAAGTGACGAGACAAGAAACACGATGACATCGTGATCAACCTATACTTGTTCCTAGTTAAACTAAGATTCGGATATTTGTGGACAGTGGATTCCGATACACTTTTTACTCAAATAAATTCCTGTTTAATTTAATTATGGATTTTAGTCAGTACGAGTCTGACACTCTCTCCCGCTCCACCCAGTGTGGGAGTACTCTTTTGATGATTTTGTCACGTAAAAGAAACACAATATGTAGGTACCAGTGTCGGGTATCCGCAGCCAGTCCACAGACACTGTCCACACTAGTATGACCGAGTTTTTACTGTTATCATGTGATAAGGTGCTTCCACACAGAGTAAGCAGCCTTGTGATGCAATTGCCGCGTGAGGAAACTGCCTCGCAAGGCAGTTTGACGAGGCCCATTGAAGAATTTTATCAGTAAGTGTCGCCGCATGCGGGCCTCTAGCCACAACCGCAAAACGCCTCCACGAGATGCTAGAAGCGGCCACAAAGCACTACAGCGACTTTTGGCCGCCGGTGGTCGCCACCGGCAGCCACTTGTGGTCGCTCGCTGCTACTTTTTTTTACCAATGCATGACTGAGGATAGAAGGGTGCGGAGGTGGAATCGCGCGAGTGGCGGCGTGTGGCGGCGTTTAGTGGCCGGTACGGGCCACACACAAGAAGCGAGCGGCGGCGAGTCCATATAAAGTGTATGAAACTACAAGAAATATGCCGGTGGCGGCGTTTTGTGGTTGTGGCCAGTGGCCCGTGTGCGGGAGCTCTTAGCCTTCTGTTTACGCCTCTAGTGTGCCTGCAGTTACGCGATTCATCACTGTTTATTACTCGGGAAGCGAACCCGGGCCACTGCGTCTAATTAATGTTAGTACGTGCGCCAATTCCTGTAAAAATGTTATTAACCCTTTAGCTCGCAACGACAAGCCGGCTCAACGCTCACTTTAAAAAAATGGTAATCAAAAATTAGACACTTTTTATAAGTTTTTATTTGATTCCCACAATTAATGACTAAAAGCAATTGTAAAAAGAAAGTAGTTTGACATTTCTGTAGACATTTTACGTCAGTTTTTATCAAAATGGCATCACGGTCGCAGTGACACCGCGGATTACAAATAATTTAATTGCATAAAAAATATTTTTGAGGGTTTTTTCTGATAGTGGACACCGGTATTTTATTTCTAGAAGGCTATTTTATTATTATAATTACAAATTACTACATTGTATTGACTAAATTTCGAGCACAGAGTTCATAAAGTGATATGTTGAATATTCTCAACGTTGCGCCTTAACCGGAAAAGTACTACGTAATATGCATGTTGAGCATGTTCAACATTGCGGCTTTGCTAATGATTTACTTAGCATGAATATATATAAAAAAAAATATATATACTGTTGTTTTGTCCAATATATTTTATTTATTGACATGCTGTGGATGTGTTTTCATGATTTTTTGTTCTGCTAGTTTCAGACCTAAGCCGATATGGCAAAGAACGCTGAAAGTTATGTCACTATTTTCGCCAAAGAATGCTCCATCAGAAAATAGCAGTACCTACTAGTACTGACGATGAAGTTATTTGAAGACAGGACGAAAGAACGTGAAACCTCTTATTCTAGCTCCAAACCCTGGTCATAGCCTTAGTCACTAAATAACTTGGACCTTGATAGTTCTACAGATGAGTCTCTCACGCCTGTCTTATCCGATGAAAAAACTGGTCGATGGAACAGTTTTTTCATCGAATTAGACTTGTCATGAATAACATGTTCCCTCCATATAAAACTTCACATCACTTTCCAGTTCTCCAGTCAGTTTCGCCTATTTGATCACCTCAAGTTTCATCTATTTTGTCACCTAAGTTTTATCTGTCTTATCGCCACAAGTTTCTACAAATATATCGCTCCAAAAGGCGAGCGAATACAATATCTAAAATTGAAGCATATTAAACAACAAGTAAGCGAGAAAACTGTCGTGAAAAATGGGTAAATGGAAAACTGCTGAAAAATAAAGACATGCAGCACATTTAGAACCAACAGTGTACTTGAAGTTCCGCAGGATTCAAGAGCGATGTCTCCTTTAGACTACTTTTACAGGTTTTTTTTTCCAGAAGAGGTTGGCAATAATTGATTAAAGATCATACGACATACATACTTAAATTCTGGACAAAATGATGCTGCCAAATATCTCTAATGGGGAGAAATATCTCTCCAAATATCTCTATCGGGACTTTTAAGCCATAACTCTTATGATGGGGGTAGTAGAAATATCATCATATAGGATTTTTGAAGTCGTGAATTAAAATATCTTCCGATTGCAGATATCATGCCGGTCAAAATGTACGAAAAAAACAGAAAAAATCTTATCTTACGATTTTTTTTTTGTATCAAAAAGGAACAGTTCTTATAATTATCATGTGTTACAGTCGATACCTAAGGTGATTTATCGTTTATTTTTATAATTGTCATGACTGGTTGTTCTTTTTATGTCTTTTTCAATTGTGTTTTGTATATAAAATGCGTGATAATGTGAATAAGGGTTTATTTTATTAAATTCATAAAAACCTACATACATCGCGATGTTGAAAATACTCAACGTTCATTTTACCACCTTATTTCTTAAATACATCGCAACGTTGAGTATTTTTAACGTATGTTTTTCCAAAGACTACACAAACTAGATTTTTTAACACATTTTTCTGTACATATATACACTATTTATATACATATAAACTAAAAAAAAACACAAAAATACAGATTTTGTTTCCTTGCGAACTAAAGGGTTAACCAGCTTGTAAGATAAGAAATAAAATATTGTTCGCTTTCAGAAAGTTGGCACTTATGTAAGTTATTAAAATAACGACCAAGATTTAAAACAAATGAAAGTGAAAAGGTTTTAAGATTTTGTAAAAAAAAACATAGAGATATAAATACTTGTAATACGTTTTCATTGGGATGGGACTGTAGGTGTCGCACAGCACCCTCAGCTGGCTGGCGCGCAATCACTTATTCACTTTGTTCAGGTACCATCTATCATAGCGAGTTTCCTCCGTGCCTCGGAAAGCACGTAAAGCCGTTGGTCCCGGCTGTCATTTGTAGATCTTTGACAGTCGTTACTGTTAGTCAGAAGCTCTAAAGTCTGACAACCAGTCTTACCAAGGGATATCGTATTACCCAGTTACTGGGTTGTGGAGGTCCGACAGGCAGTCGCTCCATGTAAAATACTGATATCCAGCTGAATCTGGTTTGACTGGAAGCCGACCCCAATATAGTTGGGAAAAGGCTAGGCTGATGATGAAGCGATAATGAAATATTAATTGAACACGAAAATAAACTAGTTGTGCCGTGTCAGCTACGCTTTGTGGTATCGTTTTAGTCTTCAAATAAGAGGCCAGGTGGCCCTCCATGAACTCTTAACGGGATATAGTTTAGGCTGTGGGAAAGAGAGGGCGCTAGACAACTTTTATAGCTCTGTCTCTTTCCCACAGCCTAAATTGGATCGCGTTAAGAGCTCGTAGTAAGGCTACAGATTACGTGATTTATGGCGGAGGTAGAGAGGACTTAATTTATGATCGTACTGGTTTACAGCTAGTGGCAATTAGTTCGCTCCCTTCTAATTTCCGTTATATTGGACTTAAATAAATCTTTTTGGACTTAAGTAAAAAACCGTTGTATTTTACTAAACAATCTTATTAGTCCGTCAATTAGATTATTTTATCAAAAACATTTAAGTAAACCAAAATTGACGAAGATATTATTATTATAGAGACCTGTGCCAGCTTCTCGGCCGGCGGCGTATTCTGCAGGTATTTGCAGCGACTCCTGGCCGTGCCGCAGCAGTTCCCGCCACATGCGCCTGGCCTCCTGCTGGTGCGCGCACGGGTCGCTCGCGGACCGCTCCACCCGCTCAAACGTGGCGTTGTAGAACGTTCTGGAATATTTCCAAACGAGTTTATCCTGCTGACTTGATTCATCATCATCAATCGCTGCCATAAGAGCAGTGCTGGTTATTGAGCAGTGGTGGCTCAGTGGTATCGGTCCTGACTTACGAGTTGTAGGTCGTGAGTTCGAACCCCGCCAGGCGTATTTCACTGCTGGACATGAGCCTCTCCTAAGTTGTGCCACCTCAACCTCCCAGTCCATCCATGTTACTGTCGACAGGCTGGACATACTTATTTCCCTCTCGTTACCAAAGACTGTCATCACCTGTACTCGCGATTCATGTCGTTGTATACTTATACGCTCGAAGAACGGCTTCTGTTTCTCATGAACGATCTTAAACCGTGTGCGAAGTATACGATCCTTGTCCTTATTCTCTTCCACCTTCTCTTCTACTTTCTCTTCCACGTTCGCTCTTTGTTTCAACTCTTGTTCGACTGTTGTCTTCGTATCTCGGAGTCCTTTTATCTCCAACATGACACCGTCTGTCGTCGAGTGCGCGCTTTTGTTTTATTTCACTCCCCTGCGACTCTACAATGTTCATGTATTCGTTGTACACAAACATTTGCAAGTTGTTTTCAAAACCAATACTTAGAATTGGACATAAAAACAATATTAATTAATTAATCAACGCACATAATATGCATAGGTACGTAATGAATAGGCAATTTTAAGTAAAACTCTAAATCTCTAATTTGCTTTCAACAGTGTGCCACAAAAAAAACGTTCTCTGAAGGTTCTCTGAAATAATTTTGCAGTTCGTCTAATTCTACAGAAATCTACTTTGCAAATAGATTTTAACTGAAAATATGAGCAAAGTAAAGTCGTCCGGAATCAATGAACGTAGCGTGCAAACAAACTGTGATTGCTTCTCTGGATAAATCTAGATTACTACAGATAAACTCTCCGATTGAGTTAAAAGATGTATCTCCTTTGTAAACTGTTCCACTAGGAATTTTATTGACAAGTATTTTAAATTGGATTGTAGCAGTGCCAGAGTTTGAAGGCACGGTTGGTGCAGTGGTAGAACGATCAACTGCTGCGCAGCGGGTTCGATCCCCGATGTTTGTAAATGAACCCATGATACAGGAAAAACTCCTACTGTGTGAGGAAAATTTTTTTTCAAAAGAAAAAGGAGTACCTATCTAATATTTTATGACCAAGGAAAGCATTATGAGTCAAGCAGTAGGAAACAACGAAGATCAGCTTGTAATTGATAATTTAGAGTACATATTTTTTTAATGCAATAGTAGTTAGACGTTCCTACATTCAATAAATCTTTTGGTACGAATACATCTGACTGTGGACTTTTGCGCCGCCGCCCGTCGCGTGGCCGTTGTACGTATAAGCGTGTGACAGTCGGCCCGATTCATTTACGAACGACTTGGTCTCGCAAAACACTTTTTTGTCGGCCACTACACAAGTTAGTGTCACTCACAGCTTCATATGGAACGACAACCTAACAGTGAGAATGGACTGTAGTGTGATAGCATGCACTGTGTCACATGATAGGGTAAATCCGGGATAGATGCCACAGCTGGATAGGTGCCCCATTTCCTAAAAACCTTACTTCGCGAAATCGCAACACAGCGGTAATAGTCTAAAATCAGAGCGCGTGCGCCCAATACTAAGTGCCCCGAAGATAATCGCGCGGGATTGACGTGTTTAGCTCGTGCGTGCGATTATCTGGGTAACCAGACGAATGCTTCAAAGTTTCAAAAAAATGTTACCTCTATTCAGGTTAAATTCCGTTTTATATACCGGTTAACTATAATCTACATACATAATTGCCCTCTTTGTCACACACACATGCGATGCGCGCCCTGTCGACTATTGCCGACGGCATCGTATTGAAGTGTGACAGATAGGGGTAATTTTTATTTCGGTAACCGGTATTAATACTGGTTATGTATTCACTTTAAAACCATAATTGAAAGGTAATTTAAAGTTACCTGTAAAATGTGTAATTTTAACTAAAAGGTTGTTACCGAATATAAAAATACCGGTATTGTCGACACCGAATAGTTTCGGACTACAGAGGCCTCTAACAACGACACGCGTTAGATCTAGGTTTCCCCAATGTTGTTGTACGATACTCTACACGCTCAAGCGACACACGAGTGCGTCTTTTTTGTCCTTCGTGTGAGTACTGTCTACTGTCGTGTCGCAAGTCGCATCGCGACCGCGGATGGTGGCCCGCGGTCAAGTGATGAGACACTTCAACCTATATGTATAGTATTTATTTATTTATTATTTTTATTTATTTATTCATGCAGTATGCAGAACAACAGCTCACCTTAGCTCGTTCATCATATTGCTGAGCAGTCCGTCCTCTTGTTTCTTCTCCGGGTACTGGCAGACACACTCAACCCGTGCTGCCGTAACGTTCCGGTGCTCCTCGTTCATGCGGAACAACAGCTCCCGAGTGAGCTGATTTCCCGGCTACCAGCTCACGCGCAACCAGCGTCTCTTGCCGCCCTGCGTGCTGGGCACTCACAAGTCGAAAACCAGCTCTCCCTCAATCGACCTGTACGTCGAGACATGCTGCGACATACAATAGCGCGAAGTGGACCAACATGTTGCTGATGACGTCAGTAACACAAGTCGAAGGCGCCACGCTTATTTGTGTGTCATACATACTCGTAACTCCACGTTCACGCTAAACAATATTCATGTTCCGTCGGCTGTCTCATTTGCTCCAGTTACGTTTTATTGAAACAAATCTCAGTGTTATTTCAGCAATATTTCATTGTGATTGTTTGCCGTAGTTTGTTCGTTCGAGGCACGCCAACATTTTTAGCAAATAACCTCCACCCGGAGTAACGAGTAATAAAAGAAATAGTTCGCGTACCTACTGAAATAAAAAAGGTTTGAATGTGGCGTAGTGGCGCGGCGTAGTGTTCCAACAAACAGCCTGATATGGGATGAATGTAACAAGCTGTTTGTTTAAAATGCACTTGTGAATGTCGGCCAACAGTGAATGAAATGCGTCGGCTTTTTAATGTACTCGTAACTGTACTGGGGTGCGTTTAAATCTTCCGGCGGTATTTTGCCGGTAAAAAATTGAACTAGCGAGGGTTCGCTGAACGGAGTCATAAGTTTCTGTCAATGTTAGTTGTCAAATTCAATAGACAGCTCAGTTTATTCAATAAACCGGCAAATTGATTATTTGTTCTATAAACTTTATTGAACAAATAATCAGTTTGCCGGTTGAATATAAATCCATAATCCTCAAATATATTTACCCTCTCTAAAAATAAAAATAATATTCGTTTTTACGGCGCGAATCGAGCAAAACAACAAAACTTAATGTCAGTCTGACAACAGGATAAAATTTTGCGAGGTAAAAAGGTCGCAAAAAAATTATTCCATTTAGTAAAAACTTATACCAGCGGACGACCGTAAACGGGGTAGATTAAATTTTAGTTAGCTTCACTTTTCACCACGCGGGGGTATTTAAACGGGGTGTTTGACATTTAGTCAGTATAAATTTAAACTGGATAAAGGATTTAAACGCAGCCCTGTACTGAATGTGTCAGTCTTTTGAACTGTTTTTGCCCTCCTTTTCTAAACATGCCCACTATCCAGAACCCATGTTAAAATAGTTTCGTTTTCAAAAATAAAATGATTTAGGGAGTTTACTAATAATAAAAATGGCGAAACTGTAGTAACAAAGCTAGTGTTAGGAATTATTTGGAAAGGAAACGATTACTATAAAGGTCGGGGATAAGAGGTTATAATGAAATAAAAGTTTATAGCGTGCCGGATCGCGTCAGACTCCGACGTTGACGCTATGAGTCGATGTGGTTAAACGACTTGCGATGAAGACGCCGCTGAGGTGACCGCCCGACCACCCCGGGGACACGTCAGACTACCTACGTTTACGACGCTAGAAGACGCGAGATGAAGTTTTATGGAACACAGCGAGTGTGACGGGAATGGACGGAAGTTTCCACTCATATTGCGACGACTTCAGCTATAATAACACGATATTACGAGCTGGCAATAATGGCGGTCCACGACTGATAATATCGACCCGTAACTAGTTCTACGTTCAAGCTACGTTCATGCCAATCGAAGGAGATAAAAGGTGTTGCTGCATATTTTTAGTGACTGGTGATCGCTGGCGATGCTCACAAAGTATGCGAGACGCGTATTGATCGCGTGTCGGCCACGGAGACGTGAATAAATGTGTGATGTCTGGGGCGGCCATTATTGCGACGTGTTGGTGCGCTGTAACGCTACGAGATGCGTGTCAGAACGGAGCATTACACTGCTAATGCGATTCTCATAGTGAGAAGATATGTTTTTTTTTTTTATTAATTTATAATGACTTTTAGAAACAGAGATTAGAATATTAAAACCGTATCTTCCTGTAGGTAGCGGTAGTGGATACTCACGAAACCTGGCTTCAAATACATCATATGGCTACATTGTAGGAGTCCAGCTACCTGATCTAGCATTAAAATTTATCGACTACTCTAGTGTACGTCTTCGTGATTATGTTTATCGACAAGCTAGTTGACACTCAGACTTCCACCAAAGTAAGTAATATTAGTGGCGCAAACATCATGCCAAGTAGTCGCCACGTATATTTTTGTTTATCTTAGAGTTCGACACCTTTCAAACTTAACACTTTCACTGTCCGCGCAGCAGACACAATAGATAAACAATGGTCGTGAGTCACATGTGATTCATCGGACAGGGAAGTGGTTAAGGTTTACCGTGTTGGTATAACTCAAGCTGTCCGACTTTTGCATTATAGAGCAGACGTTGCTTTATTATAGCCAATGTTACAGATGAATGTTAAAAGTCATTGTCCGGTGGTTCCATCTGCAGGTGATCGTTCCTGGCTTTTAAGACAGTCTTTTAAGGCTTCATAAACGACGAAGCGAGCGAAGAATTGCATCAAAATCATGTTTATTTTAATGTTAATAAAATATTACGAATACTAACGTTCTTCGCGTGCTCTTCTCTGTCTGATATATTTTTAGATAATACTCGTATAAAAGCAACTCAAAACGTTTCCATGTAGGCACGTCAACTTCACATAAACTTGTACTTATCTGGAGGCTGTGTTGTTAAGACAGGCCCGAACATGGCAAACTTTGTGTTCCGACGTGACGCGCCTGACATGTCGCAACTCGTCTCATTACACTTGCGGAGATAATGATCGAACACGATCACTTCGAAACAGGGAACTGCGATACAAACATTCACTGACACAATATGGGAGGAAGCTAAACCTGATAGTGTGATGTCATTAAAGGACATCACGTACCTGCATCTCACTGTGTTTGAAAAACTCAAATGATAAAATTACTATGATTGTTAGTAGCAATTTTATCACATAATATTCTGTAATATAACCGTTACCGTCATTGTATTTGATGCTGGGTATTGCTACTGAAACAATTTAAACAAATAAGAGCAAAAAGTTGAAAAAAAAATAAATAGTTTTTCGGTACTGCAGTCCAAGATTTAGTAAACACTATAGACACCGAGCCTTCTCTCTTTAATGTCATGTAAATAATAATAAAAAGTGAGGGAGAACGGGAGAATAGATAAAAAGACATCTTTCTGAGTATAAAGCTTATTATGCATTTAGCCAGTCCCGGAAATAGAAATGCATAGCTAGCAAGATGTAACACAATGAAATTTATTGTATTTGAAGCAAATATCTCGTGTTTGCGAATTGATCAGGTTTCCGCGGCGCCGCGGGCTGTGTCGTGTGCAATCACATTTGTGGCGATGTGCCGGCGGCGACGCGGCGGCGACGCGGCGGCGGAGCGGACACGCGGCGTAAACGATGCAGGGCGGGACACGGAGGGGAAATAAATATTGAGTTTAGTTTGGAACGAACTATGTCAGTGCCACGACCATGAGTGCAGTTGTTTCCGTGTGTATTTAGTAAGCCTCCCTAGCTGTACTCAAGTAGTTTCCTTCACCTTTATTGAAAAGGAAGCCATTCAATAATTACGATTTTATTAAGACTGCCTGTGGAAAACATTTGATTTTGTTTTTCAGTCCCGATGATCCCTACAAACACTCAAAACGTGGGGGCGTATATATTTTTTTTGTTTTTTTAATTTGAATTTTAAGGGATTAGTTATGGGATATATTTACATGACGTGTATAAATCTATGGTGTTACTTGCAAAGAAACGCCCCCACGTTTTGAGTGGCCCTTCTCAGCCCCGTAGGATTATTTTTCTTATTTTTAGGACCGCCATATTGGATTTAAGTCACGTGACTATTGTTTTCGTACCTATTCCTGGCAGCAAACCCTTTCATTTCATACCCATATCATGGGGGTGGATTTCAAACAGCCAGTCAGCCATCTTGGAGAGGCCACCAGCCTCTGGCCTATGGCGGTCAGCCAGGCCGCGTTTGAATTGAAGAATAAAATTGTAAGTATTTGTTGGCGTTTCTTAGCTAGTTATGTACTGTCATCAGAACTCAGAGCGTGTGCAAAATTTCAGTCTGCTAGCTTATCGGGAAGTGCCTCAAAATTAAGTTGCAAAAGTCCAGCCGGAACGACAGACAAACCAGAAAAGTGAGTGTATAAAAACGTGGGAAAAATATACGTGTTCATTATTTTTCAATGGACTAAGGTAAACCACTCTATTGTATCTAACAACATAAATTAAATGTTTCTTTATAACTTTACCATAAGTGGTAATACTGTATATTTCAGTAATCATGGCTGGTGCATCTTTAGAGGAACCACCATCAATCAGAGCGTGTACCGGTTACTGCCTCTACATCGATATTATAGTTACACAATTACACCACAGGTTACACTATCTAATAGTGTAATTGAATTTAATGGTGTCTTCCCCATCGTGTGTCATCGTCGGCTACACCACAGTTGCGTAACTCAATATTCTAATTGTCTGAGGTCGTGTGATCGCGTATCTTGTTACTCCCTCTTTAACTAGAGATTAATTAATCTGCGTTTAAATAGCTCGACTATAAACTAAACCTCACGACGTATAACAACGTTTATGCGCATCATCCATCTTGAGGCAATACCTTACGCGTATTATCCGCAGCGCGTAGTGCGCGGGCTGGGCCACTACGCCGAATGGTTCACTGAGCACGTATTTAGTGAGCCGTTCAGTTTACGCGCGCTTTACGGAGCGCGTTATTGTTATGTCGTGTGTTTTTGGGTTCATGTCTAATATAGTTAGCTGTTATACTTTATTGGCGTAATTTTATGTGGGACAAGTCTCGTTTTTATTTCCTGGAATTTTATTAAGAGGCGTAGTTGCTATGTAGCAGTCGGTGATGCTGGTTGTGGTTAATAATTGATTTTTGTCAAAGTTACGATTGATAACGCATCTTTTTTTTGTGCAGCTTTCTCGTACTAGCAAATCAAGAGTATATGTACCTATGTATAAAGTAATTCACCCAGGCAACGTCTACTTGTGTGAAAAAAAGGTAGTTAAGATTCCGAATCACAATTCTCGAAAACATTATTGGACCCAGTAAAGCTTGTTTTTTTTCAAAGTAATGTGTTTTGTGGTATAGCATAGATCTACGCTTTCAAGAGGGGTAACCACATCGTGACGCTGTCTACACCTACGTTTAATAATGTCATGAATGACCACACGATCACGCGATGGTGAATTTTAGAAATTTATTTTAGTTCCAGCGCAATTTCGACTGAAATATTCCACTTTCATTCTTAGCCTGAATTAGTTCAATTCAAATCGGCTTTGCGTTGTTCACATTATACCCACTCGGTAAATGAAAAACTTTTTCAAAAAAAATATAACCGCCTTCAAAAACAACCACAAAAAAGTGTAAAATAATCTACAAAATAACTTTTCTTTCGGAAGTCGGTGCCTTTGTATTTTTTCTTTTCATTGTCTTTTTAGCCACCGACTTCCGAAAGAAAAGTTATTTTGTAGATTATTTTACACTTTTTTGTGGTTGTTTTTGAAGGCGGTTATATTTTTTTTGAAAAAGTTTTTATTTTACTCTTTTTAGTTTAAATTTCAACCCAAATTCTTGTTAAGAACATTATTCTCTTACATGTGCACTAGAATGTTGTAATCCTTCGCACCAGTACTTACATCACTCATGTACACATTAAGCTAACAAAATTCCATATCTCAAAAATTATTGAACCGATTTTGATGAAACTTGCAGTATTCTCTTGAATTTACCTAGTACAACAAAAAAGAAACTTAAATCGGACTTGTAGTTCCGGAGATATAAATCAATCTATGCCTACTCCTTACTATTAAGGAGTTGTACCGCATCATCAGGTCATCCACCTGAGATGATGATTATATTGCAGATACTTGAACATTAGAAAATATTGAAAATGGTACTATGTGCCTATAAAATTTAGTTGCCCTCAATTCCCTAGGATCCCATCATCAGATCCTGACCTGGTGATCATGGGACCAATTGGAAAGTATACCCTTCAAACAAAGAAAAAAATTCCAAATGGTCCAGGCGTCTTCGAGAAATCGGGGAACATACATAAAAAAAAAAAGATTCCGACGAATTGAGAACCTCCTCCTTTTTTTGAAGTCGGTTAAAAAGAGAATAAAAAGTGTTTTTATTATTCAGCTCTAACATTCCGAAAATTTCTATTCTCATTACATATTCAGTAGTATACAGTACGCCCTTTATTATGGTAATTGATGACAAAATACTTATAAATAAATGTGTCTCTTTGTTTATTTATTATGTTCAGCGTTCAGCTGGCTTTACGTATTGCAAGCCATCTTTTTAAAATACTAGGCGACATCGAGTACTACAGATGACATTGAGTACTAGGGGCGACTTGCTAGTCGACGATGCGGTGACGGTACTGTTATAATAGTGAATCACCTACCTAAGTTTTAGCACGGGTTTTACACACTAGTGCATACCCTGTTCTTGGATTTTTCGAAAATCACCCTCAAATTTAGTGAAAATTGGTATTCAAGTTTAAAGGGAGAAAGATTTTAAAGCGCATAACGTGTAACCTGAATTTTGGATGGTAGGTAGTTGCAATTTATCATGTAGGTGAGCACCAAGAAAGGATTTTAGCTTTAAGAGGGTGACAATAGGCATTATTAGTTTTTTAAAACTACCCTCCAATGATACTCTAGACGATGTTAAAGTTAGTATGGGAAAATTATAACTTGCTTACCGATGAATTTGAAACCCGGTTTATGGAAACTAGATCAAAAATAATCAAACACGTGTTTTTGGGTTTTTCAAAAATCGCCCACTAAATTGGTGAAAAGGGGTGATTAAGTTTTAAGGGAAGGATTTTACTACGTGTAGTGCGGTAGTATTTTACAAATTTCTAGACCACTCCAGACACTGCCAACATGCATTTTTATACAAGAACCCATTTGCATACTTCCACAGAATATATAATAGTATACTTCATAAAACAGATTGCAGTCCTCATATTTTGCAAACGAAATTCCTTCTGCGGCCTGGACTATGAATTTCATTATTTCCCTAGGAATAATGTGATTTGAATTTGGAACCTCAAATAAAACAATATGAAAACTTTTACCAAAGAGTTGTAGCAGTAATGGAGGCCGCTGGCCGCAACAGCTGATCGCTTGCAGTGGTGCCAACTTCACGTTCGAAGGTTATCGTACCACATCAAATTTCAAAATTCGAATTCATTTCCTAGCAGGTGTGAAAAGCAGAGTACGCTCCTCGTCCTACTAATTAATAAATAAATTTAAAATAATACGGAAATCAAAAAAACTACTTAATTGTCTAAAACAATTTGAACTGTTTTTTACATGATTTAAAAAAGACTGTTATTTTTCCCAACCTTGACAACAATTTATGAATTGTAAATACATAATAATGTAAACAGATACATAGTTATCTAGGACCGTGAGGATCTTGCCGAAAAGGACGCCCCCTTGCGGCGGCGGCGCCCGCGCTTTTTGCCTGTGCGCGCGAGCGCACGCACCCCCTGACCCTTCCCCTCTCTGACCTCAGTCTCCGGTAATGGATCATTGCGTTTGCATGTCAATTGCGTTGACGCAAACCTGTCGTAAAATTCGCGATTTATTTAGATGTATACCTATCTTGAGAACTTTTGTTACTAGGTATGTGTTAGTTACAATGTGTTACTGTGAAAATGAGTAGTGTAATGTGTTGATAAATTAATAAGTGTGAGTAAATTAAGATGTCTTCCAATATTATCCGTATTCCAATGAGAAACATAAAGACATTGTTTGTGTGTGTGTATGTGTGTTCAATCAAGCTTAAGTGATGGTGATGATGCAGAGACATGAAAGTTGATCGTGAGTGGGTTGTTGCAGGCCATACTTACCTACCGCTCATCAACGTGACAAAACTCCTGTCGACACCGCTGCCCAGTAGGTAAGTACCTAGTCGTATTTTACACAATAATTTGGTTGGACCCGGACCATACTTGTACATTATTTGGTACTACACTTTAACAAAATATACCTATCTAGTAGTTATGTTCAACGATGTACTCGGTAAGTGTATCGGAATCGTTACCGTTACTTACTACCTACAAAAAGTAAAAAAAATCGGTCGTCCGTAGGTACCTATGTCAGAGCCACTTTTTTCCGAGACTACCTACCTTATGAAAATTAAATAGGTACTGATGAAACTTTTTTCTTCTTAGAAGTGTTTAACGCCGACGACGACGCTTGGCAGGTTTTTTAAATGAATGCTGCGGTTTAGATGACCCACTGACCGGTTTTTTTAATTCGCCGTAAATTAAAGAAACACAGAGAAAAATGAAATAAGTAAGTTCAATTCCAGAAATGTGAGATTAGGTACTTTCACTAAAGCTAACATTTGACAACACTTACGTGTATCCGTCTCTTCAGCGGTCTTCAAACAACATCAAAATAATTCGGTCGTACGTCGTACTCGCCGTACATATTATTAATGAGCGCGGGTCCGCTGGCTGGCCGGCTCAAAGCAAGTGGACACATACACGCGGACAGACCGACCACTCGTAGGTACATTATTGATCGCACTCCGCGGTGCCGCCCGCCGCGCGCCGCTCGCTAACGAGACACTTTCGCAATCGCAATCAAGTTTTTGACTTACAACTTCCACAAGTTAAATAAAATCTTGTGTAGGACAAGAGTCCGTCTCCGTTTAATTTGTTTCAATCATATTTCTCTAACTTAATGAAGATGTTTCTGATCAGTCTATCGACATTAGCAATACAAAGAGCTCATTGTTATCATTATAAGTATTTATAAGGGGTTCCCCTCAGATGAAGGAATAGGCAGATAGAACGTGCGCGAACAACAAAGCGACCACAGTTTTTATTTATGTGTGCGCGGCAGATAAGTGGCGCCGTGTACGGACACGTGCATCTGTGTGCGTTTACGGTTGCCAGATATTGAGAAATACTCCCACATTTTTGTTCAGTTGCATTGCTCTCAAATACTGTACTACATTTTTTTTAAAATTGGAAACGCTATTTTGCTTTATGGTTATACCTAGAGAGCATAAGCGTGTAGTATTTATTATTTATCAGAATAATAATAAGGAATAAAAGTTAATATGCGTAATTACTTACTACCTATTTAATTACTCATTACCTATTTAATTCTCACAATAATGTACCATGTACCATCACAAGTTGAATTATGACCTACCATAAGCTTATTTTCCCAGAGACATTCAAATACAATTAGGTCCACATTCGCGTAAACATACATATCCATGGTAACAACTTTGATCTTTGTCAATTTGACAGATTCAAACGATTTATTGTCAAAATGGGTCATGATTCCACTTTGTCGACTGTACATGGATTCTTTACATAAAAATACTAGATACGTGTTTCAGGTTTCGCATAACCAAAAACTAATGTTGTATAGGTACACACGGAGACACATCAAGCTATACTGTTTGGACTTTGGACTACTAGAAGTTGAACGCTGCGAATCGTGCGAGAGGGTGCGACATGTTTTTGTTATTTCGTCTCACTTACGCACATTACGAATGCCACGTGACACGCGCCCCGCCCGCGCCTCTCTGTTGGTTTCAAATATTTCATTCTTACATTACTTTACTATGCTTATAGATACTTATCTTTTATTATTTTGTTAACAAGTTAAGCTCGTATTAATTTATGCGATTTGTTTTTCGGTTTGCGCTGCGCTTCTGAATGTTCACTGATACATTTATTATTATCATAATTATAAGTATATTACTTATGTTAGTCAGTAAGACAATTTGTAGCCCAGTAGTAACTGATTTTATAAAATCACTGAAACACTTATTTCTTAATTTTTGAGGTGAATGCGTGGATTGAGACCCGCGTAATTCAAATTTTCATTAATTGTAATAGTTTTTACTTAGCGAGCTTTACCAATGATTATTCTTAGCATCTCCGCTTTCTCGACAAGTCGAGGCACTGCGAGTAGGTAGCTCCGGCGCGATCACATGGCGGTATATCTAGAGGGAACGACGGTCGCAACCAAGGTCCAAGCACGCCGCAATTGCGGTAGTAAAACCCCTCTTTGAGGAGTGACGGAGAGGAGCTACAGCATCCTAACCTTTCGTCTGACGCAGGTGCTCACCGGAAATGGATGTTTCGGGAGGTTTCTGTGGCTTATTGGAAATTGTTAAAGACGTGAATCAAAATTTCAACTTAAACAATGACTTTCAAATTACCAAAAAAAAATTCGCGGGCTACCGATCTCCTCTAAAAATAATATATAATCATTATATTTATCAAACATTTTACCCTTTGCCCTGTTAATATGATAATTATATTAAGGCAATCAATGTATAGACGTGCGCAGACCGATCCGAACAGACTAGTCGAAAGCCTTGAAAATATTTTAATTTTCTTTGCCTTTAAACTGACGTTGTTCACAACGTAACACCAGATTTAGTAGGTATGCATCCCAATGCGTCCAAAACACACTGTTTTATTTTCGACTCTCCGCGCTAAACAGAGCGTTGAAAATCAAGTGCGAGAAAATCGTCTGTGCGAACGTGGGCCTAGTTTATGATTCACTTTCACACCAAAAAAACTACAGATCCCACAGGATTATTTCAATTTTGACTTTTGAAAATAAATCAGTGGTAGAAAGCAAAGGTTTTATTATTAAAACACCGTTATAAAAATCGAATCTTTATTTAAATAAATCACAAAATATTTATGGCAAATAAAACTTAATTACTAAAACCATTTATGTTATTTGAGGGGTAACATCTAAAAACGAGGTGTATTGCACTGTTTAGGATATTTTTTTTATTTTCTGGTTTCGCGCTAGCCGCTGGAGGTCATAAAAATACCATTATACAGAGTGAATTTTCCAACCGGGCGTGGTTGGTTAATCTGTAAGTATGAGGAATATCGAAAAATACTGCAAATTATTTCGAGGCCGATTTTGACGAAAACTCAAACTGCATTGGTTTTTATGAAAATCAATAAGGCCATGAATCGAATGAAAATGAGCGATTTAGGTGCGCATATAACGCTCGTGTGCCGTCAACAGTAAGAATTTACGTTAAATTACACAGTGAATTACATTACGCGTTACACCAGTCTGAAACCGGCATTTACAGTTAAAGAATTAAAAAAAAAAAACAGTATAAAAACGGAGTAACATTTAAGGACATCAAAATTGAAAAAAATATATTTTTTTAGAATTTAATGAAAAAAAATGTTTATTTGTGTTGAAGTGTAGTGGTTTCCACACTTTGTTTTTGATAAGTGTCATGTTTTATCAATAATTATAAAATAATAACCATGTAATATCAAAAAACTTCAAATCACAAAGCATAGTGCGGATGTCAAATTAAACTTGTTATGTTTTGTTGAGAAATTAATATCCTCACACTTGAGCAGGATTGGCATGATTAAAACAAGTTGTTTTAAAACAGTTTGAAAATAAAGTGTTGAACTACTTTTCATGACTGATGAATGGATTTAAATGAAAAAAAATATATATATTATAATATATATATTCAGAAGTCTAATTTTATGTTATTGCTACTCATGCTACGTAATATTTTTAATGAAATAATACTTAAAAAACTTTCGATGTTTATTTCCAATAATTTCGATCAGTTAATTTGAAAATATTTAGTCTAGAAAATATGAAACTTATAACTTATATTATAAGTTTAGACGTCGAATTAATATGTAATAATGTCCAAAACTAAAAAAAAAACACAAAATGTTCAAAACAATTTGAACTGTTTGTTTATAAAACTGAAAATAAAACTTTATACAACCCTGCACTTGAGTAATATAAGATGTAAAAAAGTCAAAAAATTATATATAAGACTAGAAAAAAACAGTCATTGAGCTCAATCAACATAAGGTGGCCCCGTAGTAGCAGCCCGTGAAATTCAAATTTTCTTGTTTTTTTGTAATTTGCATATCAGTGACAAATTGTAACTTGATCAAAATATGATTCGCAAATAACGAGTATATATTTACATAATTATATATATGTATACTTATAGTGTAACCGCCATCTCGCAATACCACTATTAGCTGCCGCTGTTGTGGAGTTAATTGTGGTGCCATAATATGGATCACAAATTCAAAAGATGTTATTAGAAGTAACGACAAGATAATAAAATAATAGACCGAACGACAGTGACGTGTAAAACCCGAGCGATTTAGCGAACGGACTGGCTGGCGGCGGCGCGTGCGTCGGTGGCGGGGCGGCTCTGGATATGTGTGCCAAAAAAGTGCACCTGTGTGCATAGACGCAAAGCAATAAATACTATGATTGGCCGATGACACGATGCCCAGTCCCTTTCCTACAATTCTCTGTTTTGTTAGTAGCGTAGTTATGGGTATGTAGGGTGTCTAACTTGATGTGTTGCCGTGTGTACTATAGATTACGACTGTGCAGTTGTTTTGACGAATTTGATCGATATTTTTAATGCACAATACACATTCCTCTAATTCAGGGTAATTTACCCGTCATAAACTAGCAACACAGACGATTTACTGTTAAGGTTTTGTGTTTCAAGTGAGCCGAAAATATTTTATGGAAAATAAATACCAAAACAATAAAAATAACAAGAGTTACCTGTGGAAAGATATTCCATCTTGTTTTCTTTCTTTTTGTGAACAACTTTTGCAGTGTTTAAACACACAAGACGGCATGTTTTGACATAAAATGGCAAATCACTAGTGACGTGTGAGCGAGACGATGCGTAGCTTGGTACTGCTGTCGCGAGTTCGTAGCAACTTTTGATTTTGTATTAACTTTGGTGGAACCACTCGCGTGTTCTGAGCGCTCTATCTGCCTATTTGTTTTATCTGAGGGGTTCCCTATGAAGACTTCGTGGTCCTTGCGTATGTCACCAGGCTATATCTCATGATAGTAGGACAGATGATAACAGATGATGTATTTCTGTCGCCGCTATTTAACAAAACAAGAAAAAACAGAATAAGATAGATATTTAAGAGGGCTGAAATACCTACAACAAATGTATTTTTGCCGTTTTTATAGATGGTAGGAAACCCTTCGAGCGTGAATCTGACTTGCACTTGGCCGATTATAATAATATCATGTGTAACTTTGGCTCAGGCGCAAAATGTCCCTTTCGCAAAATGTCCACAGGTAGCAAAATGTCCCTTTCGCAGAATGTCTCTTTCGCAAAATGTTCCTTTCGCGGAATGTCCCATTTTGCAAAATTTTTCACTACCTTTTTTGTTTCTTTATCTCTTTGCACTTATAATCAGCGTTGCCAGACCGTACCAAAAAGTACGGTTTTCCGTACTATTCGTCATACAATCGTACCACAACCGTACCTTGGCTAGACCCTACCTTTTTCGTACCTTTTCTATACTTGTGAATTTGTGATTTATTTTTCACTATAAAGGTAAAAAACAACTAATAAAACTAAAACTAATAGAAAATAATGAGACTCGTACTTTTTTCAACTTTCTGATACATTTAATACTAAAATATGGTCACAAATTACATAAATGGAATTTTCTTAGTTCCTAAAACATTATATTTCATTTTTTTTCTGACTAACACCTTGTTTTTTCTGTAGAATATGAGTAGACTGTAGCATTTTTCAAAATTCTAGCGAAACCGTACGGGTCGGAATTCTTCTGCAAGAACTAAATCAGTTTTATTTTTCTTCGAGTTCATTCTATAATTGATTTAAAAATGAATTTGTTCAATATTGGCAATCGGTAATAATGTTCTACTTCACCATGTCCCTTTGAATATTTGATTCCATATCGCTTTTTTTCCAACCTATGATCACAGACAGGAAACTCGAAGAAGAAAAAAAAACTGATCAAGTTCTTGCAGAAGTATCCTGACCCAACCGTACCTTGAAGTTAAAAACCGTACCTTTTCAGAAAGCCAACCGTACCTTTTTGGGAAATCACACTGGCAACGCTGCTTATAATTCAATCATCGAAGTGTCACTTTATTTCTGTCCGTATTCATAAATTAGTGGGTTACCAGATCTAAACATTAGAATATAAACAACTTAAAAATTACCATGCAAAGAGTGGATTCTTTGAATTCTGAAAAGGATTCATATTATTTTTATAATAATATCGTAAGCTATGTAGGTAACTAAACAAATTACCTACTTGGTGGTTCGGTGGCCAAGAGTTGTAAACACTTTGTGGTTCGTCTGCTGTCCAGAGGTAGTAAACACTCGTGCATTTAGTCCGGCGCCGGCGGCCGTGTTTAGAAGTAGCAGGGCTAATCCGGTTCCAACTAATAAAGTGACTCCTAATGAACGTAATGAACCAGGGTTGGAAAAAAAACAGTTTTTTTTTAATTACATAAAACAAACAGTTCAAAATGTTTTAAACAAGTGTTTTTTTATGTTTTTTTTAGTGTAGGGCATTATTTCAAATTAATTCGACTGTGGTTCTATTCTAGACTAGATCTTTATAAACTCGCCTTATTAAATAAAATATTTACAAAAAAAAAACGATCAATAGAAACCTTACATTTATTTGTATGTTGCGTAAATAAACGGTATATTCTAAAGTTGATTTTATATTGGGCGACGACGTAGGGACTTTCCTAGCGGGTCAGGCGGCGCGCCTCCTATTCGTAGGAATAGTTCATTGTTCATGAGGTAAGTCCCCGTTCCCGCGCGCGGGGAATCACCTTATGAACAATGAACCACCGAAGATACACCGACCTACTCTAAAAAATAGGGGAATAACCAATAATCCTTTAAATTACTTTCTATCGTCAGCCGACATTAGGGATCGAAGTTTACGTTTTTTATATGTTGTTTATTAATTAAAATTGTTACAATTTTGAGAGTTCATAAAAAAAACAGCAATAGAGACTCAATTGGTTTTATGTTGAACTATTCAGACTCAAATATTATTTTATTTTCATTTTATATTCAGTTAAGCGCTATGAAAAGTAGTTTTAATACATGTTTTTTTTCTTATTGTTTTATACAATGTTTAAAACTTGTTTTAATCTTTGTTTTTAAACATGTAATAAAAAACACTGTTTAATTTCAAACTGTTTTAAACACTGTTTTAAACATGTGTTTTAAAACAACTTGTTTTAATCATGCCAACCCTGTAATGAACACTCCAAGGAGTGGTTCACACAACATCCTGCACTACATAAATGTGTACTATGTAGACAGAATTGCAGCCCTAGAACAGGAATATTGACCGACAAAATTATTGATTGAAAATCACCCTCTTCCGCTGTCATCACATTTTGAATAGAACATAACTCACGGCTCGGAAAGCCTTATCGAGATTCCGATCAGTTAATTTGCTGTCAAATCTTATCTTATTCAGATCTGATTGGTTCTAATAAATCCTATCAATCATGTTATTTCATTAACAAGGCATTTAGTAATATTGATAAACGTGTACTGTTTGAAACCATACAAATGAAAAGGGTTTTTGTTTCAATATCGTTATAAGTAATATTACATAGAGGAAAAATCAATTAATAAAAGATGAAAAGTAAGTTTGATTAGTACTGAAAGTTTCATAATTACCTAATTTACATGGCCACAAAGAAGGTAAGTACCCAAACAGTTTACTCTGGTTTTGAAGTAGTCACATCACAAGTAATGTGTGTTTTGATGTGGAATGGTAGGTAAAGTGCGGTCCGTGACTGGACCAGGTGCGGTCTTCTCACGACGGGCCACATATTTGTTTTCCTCCTATTCAAAGTTATCTGGTGGTAAGCGGTCAGATTTATGGTAAGGACAAGTATGTGGATAAGAAAGGATAGCTACACTTGAGTGAGACGTAGTCGGCTGTCAATTACATTGATATGGGCTGGACAGGAGACCGCACTCCGTAGACTTATGTAAAGAGATTTAAGACTGCTTAAATCAAATACATTAGATATAGTAACTTACCAAAATAATCCGGTGAATAAGATATTTGACTAAATCTACTTAAAGAGCTGAGAAATCGACTAAGTCGCAGAAGACATGTTGATCTGTGCGGTAAGCCGCGCGACACTAACTGTTATTCAATGGGTTCACCAACACTGGCCGTGTGACGTTGGCCAAATGTTCGCAACGAGCCAACTTGCCACTTAACATCATAATAAAACCTTCGACATCACAAATTGACAACGATGGCTTCCTCTCGCTTCAGAAACTTCTGGAAAGGATCAATTGTGGAAATTAGGTGCGAACGAGAAACGATGCTGTAAAATGTTATGATATTCCTTAAATTGTGCGCTGAGACTTTAGTCATGGAGTAAAAAGGTTTTTCATGGTTTCCTTTATGTTGGTAGAATTATATTTTTAACTTTCAGGTTTTTTATTTCAGGGGAATTCCGTTATTCTACGATTCAGGAAGTCCGGCTGTTGAGTACACTTGAACTTCACGCTTTTTTATTTTATGTTTGCCAAACTTTACTGAAAATACTTTAACTTTTGTCATAGAAGGAGTATAATATGCTGACGTTGTCAGGAAGTTTACGTTTCGATGACGTTGTTGTCAGGAAGTAAATAAATCTCGATATCGTTAACTTTTGCAGGAGTTTACTGAAAGCTGTGGCAATTAGTTCGTTAGGGTAGCTGCTAAATAAAAAAATTCATAACTTCATGCATATTAAAATACTGTGAAGGGAGTTCGGCTCGGATGACAAAGTCACAGCTAACTGTTGAGCCCCGCAAGGCAACACCTTAGCTGGAGGACTACATGAAAGTAATTGATTAGAGAATCATTGACACGAGCAGAAAATAATTGACTATCGTTTCTGACTAAATAATAAAAAGCTCGTGTTTCCGATCCGTTTATTCTCGTTCTACATCAAACGTATTGTTTGAATGAAAAGAGCTTATTAAAATAATGTCCGGTCACGATAAAGGCTGAGAGCAGCCTCCCGCCGAGCACAGCGCCATCACGCCGCCATTGTTTCGCGCTACTCACTGCACTATACATGCTGCCGCTCTACACTATTCACACTGCCCCGCGCTGTAAACAACGTGAAGTAATGCAACTCCGCTATTGTGTTCACTTCGCCTGTAAATACTACTTGCTGGCTGTAGGCACCCGCGTACAGTTCGAACCGACCTAGTTCAGCGGCGCGGCGCGTGGTGCCGCGCGGGTCAGCCGCGGGTCAACGACGTCTCCGCGGTCCGCTTTTCAATGGATTGCAGAATTGAGCGCTCGACCCGGTCAAGCTGTAGGATTAACAGCTTTTATAAGTCAAGCCAGAAAGAAAACTCAGTTAAATTCTTTAGCAAAACCTTTAACTTTTGTCGTATTCTTAGTTGTCATTAATATTTACTTATTGAATAAAACAATGTCATGCACAGAGCAATAAATTTTAACTTTTCTAATGAGACTTTACAATAAATCGGTTAATTATCACAAATACAGGGAATTATGTTCAGTCGGGGTCCGGCTCATGTAAATGTTTGACCTTTTATTCAATCGCGTTGGCCCGCGTGCCGCCGCCCGCCGCTGCCGCTCGACGGTCACCCCTATATTGTAGTATTTGCCAGCCGCCACTCGCCGGTCGTATAATTAAGCAAGTTTCTAACTCTTCAGCTAATGTACTCACAGGAATTCGCTGCCGCTGTATTTGGATGTGGGCCGCCTTCAAATGTCAGCACGGATGCTAGTTTCGTGTAAACAGCGAAATAAAGTAAACATTCAACTAATATTAAGAATGCATATACGCACGGTCTAGTCAATAAGGGTGCTTATACACGGTGCATGTAAGGGTCGATTTATACTAGCGCAAAGTCGAGGCGCATCGAAGCGTATTTCTAGCATATTTATTACTCACACAACATTCAAAACACGCTGATGTTTATAATATCTGTTTATAACAGGATACTTCAGTACCCTTAGCACGAATTTTTCACTCTTTTACTGTACAGTATTTTAAAGTGATTCTTGTATGAAAAACTGTAACAGGGCCCTGGTGTGCGAAGAAAGAACTATTTTTTCCTTGAAAATTGTCAAAGTTCCAGTTTACTTTTACGTCTCAAATACTGAAAATTCGTGCCAAAGGTACTTACTGATCGAAGCAGACGAACTCTTGAACAGAACCTAGTTTTCAAAGAAATATTTACATTAGGTAGTCGATTGTAATTTTATGAATTACGTTGCTTTTGTATGTTGGAAACGAATTGGCTTAGCAAGCTTCTGTCAACTACGTTGAGGTTGGCGTCTTGTGTCACCGGATGTTGAATGTCATTCATGTACATAATACTGATATCTCAAACATTGCGTGACATTACTAACTAGTAGTTTGCGGGACATTTTTCTGTTGTTTCGCAGACAGATTCACAGAATACGTTTCGAGAATGTTTCATAATTTCATAATAATTCGTCCTTGTATTTTTAATTTATTAATGTTTTTGTTTCAACGACTAGGTAGGTATATAATTCCCCGAATGAAAAATATTTCACAGAAACAATAATTAGGAATACAACCTTTTTTTTTGTTCTTGAATGTTTTTAATACCTTTTTCGGTCCTTTCTGTTTCGCACAGTAATTGACATATTATTCATACTTTCAGAGTTGAATGAATTTAAATAAATCGTCTTCGTTCGCGACACGACTCATATAAAAAATAAAACCGTTCTTACACACAATTTGACGCGTATTGTGTCTCTCTCAGTTTCGGAACATTTTACGAGTTCACTCGACACAGACGTGACTCGTCGTAAACTTTATTTTATTTTGCCTAAATACCTATATTAGCCTCACACACTTTACACGGTAAGTAGGCACTATCAACGGCTCTTTTCTATATTCATATTTTGGGAACAAAAAAAAAAATGGTCACAATGTCTTGTACATATTAATTTAGAAGAATAAAGTCGAGTACATCTCCTACCTATCTCATCTGTGTCATTTTCCGAAATGTTGATTATTAGATCAAGGTTTGGAGACTTGGAGCGCTGGATTCTTTACTTATTCTTATCGTTCCAATTAAAACAGACCAGGCTCCAATTAAAAATAGACCCTAAAATCAGTCGTGTGTCTTGTCCGCCCTTCACTCAATGTCTTCCAAATCCTTTAGCCCAAACGCAGGGCTGCGTTTTTTGTAATTTTAAAATAGCTTGCAATATTCAGAAATTGTGGGTGTGTTTTGTTTTAGTTCATTTTGGCAAACTAACTCGATTGTACAGACGCCAGCACGTCAACCTACCCGAATCTGTCAGATTTTACCACTCAAACATTAACCTTCTACTCTTGTGATAAGGTTGCAATTCTATTAAAGAAATCTGACAGATTGTGGTAGCTTGATGTGCTGGCGTCTGTACAAATAATGCCAGTGATATTGTTGCCTTTAGTAAACAGACTAGGTCAGGAGTGAACTCGCGAGGACGGAGGACAAACTACCACGAGAGACAAGTTCGTCGATAAATTCCAATCTCGACTGACTTATCGAGGGAATTTCCGACGGCCAGTTACATTGATTGGAGGCGGCCGAGGAGTAGCGCGGGGGGGGGGGGGCGCTGCCAACGCAAACAAAACTAACGAACAAGCTTACGTACGATGTAGAAGGTCTACTCACAATGTTAGCCTTTTTTTTGCAAACTCTACTGACGTATTTGTAGGACTAGATGAGGCCGAGATGTATTTTTCCTCGTTATTATTAGGTATTATAATATTGTCAACAGCGCCTTGTGTTGTGTGGCACATCTGCTTGTAGTTATCCGTGCAGCAGTGTCATAGAATACCTATACCTATCTGTTCGTTGTCATACTGCTCTTAAGAAGTGTATATTATCATAATCCACTTCCGAGCAGGTCTTCTGCTCCTGCCTGGTCTGTGGTATCATTGAGCTATGGCCTCCCGTCACTTCGTGTATTGTCCGGTGGGTTTTGTGGGCGCCGGGACTCGAACGCGGAACCTTTTGCTTTTGTTATGGTAAGCAGCAGTCTGTCCACCATTCACTTGCACGAGGGAATTCTTCAGCAGTATTTTATGTTCAACGGAATAGAAATGTTCCGGTTTTTATGAAAAGGTCTGAGAAGACGTAATTGCGGAAGGGTTCCTGATGTAATCATGTTCGCAGCCTCCCAAATGTATTTACAGGGATGTTTTAAACATAATAACACTTTCATTTTCTCGGTAAATAATTCTTTTGTCCCTTTTTCTTTTCCTTCTTTCATTAAGATTCGAGTAGATCCACTGCCCAGAATTATACTATACAGTGTGTCCGGGCACGGGTTAGCGATATTTGAAGGGGATATTCTAGGCTCATTTTCATCGACAAAAATGCTGTAAAAAAATTTTTTACTCCAAAACTTCGCGAATGGCAGCCATTTTAATTTTTTGATCTGTGCGTAAAATAAAATGCAAATATTTTTGAATCCAAGAGACCTACATTCATGCAAATGACTTTATTGCAAAGTTAAACGTTGAGGTTTATCAAAAACTTACGAAAGTTTTTGAAATAATATGTAAAAATAACCAAAAAACATGGGCAAACACGAAATTGTACACAAAAATTACTGAATAATTCCACATTTTTAACTCTAGCTCGATAAGTACCCCTGAATTTTGGTAGGCTTTTTGCATTAAATTAAAATTATTTGAGTCAGGCTATAAAATGATGTCAAAATTATCACTCTACATTAAGTATCTTAGGAGTTATTCTCACTTGAACATCACCCTTCCTTAGCGCATGTACCCCAATATTACAGGTGTCGCATTCTTTGGGTGAGCTAAATCGTTCCAACGAATATTTACGAGCTGGCATTATTGACCACCGCGTAAATGATCCCCAAGTAACCATCCTTAAACTGAAATAGTACAGTTTCTTGGATTTATTGCTGCGGGGCGAGATGGAAGGGTGATGTTCAATTGAGAATAACTCCTAAGATACTTAACGTAGAGTGATAATTTTGATATCATTTTATAGCCTGACTCAAACACTTTTAAATTAATGCAAAAACCCTTGCAAAATTTAGGGGTACTCATCGAGCTAGAGTTAAAAATGTAAAATTATTCAGTAATTTTTGTGTACAATTTCATGTTTGCCCATGTTTTTTGGCTAATTTTACATATTATTTAGAAAACTTTCGTAAGTTTTTGATAAGCCTCAACATTTAACTTTACAGTAAAGTCATTTGCATGAATCTAGGTCTCTTGGATTCAAAGATATTTGCATTTCATTGTACACACCCCAGTTCGACAGATCAAAAATTTGAAATGGCTGCCATTCGCGAAGTTTTGGAGTAAGAATTTTTTTTAAAGCATTTTTGTCGATGAAAATGAGCCTAGAATATCCTCTTCAAATATCGCTAACTCGTGCCCGGACACACTGTATAAAGCTCGATTACCACTCACTGACTGACAGAATTGTTCTCCCAGATGGTGAAGGGGGAGGTGGGTATATTTTGACAGATTCGTATACAAGTCACTCTCGTGAGTATGGGAAAAATCCCAAACCTCCCCTTTTCGCCCCCCCTCCCCCCCCTCCCCATCGTATCTCGGAAAGTAAGAGACCCGTGTTTTGTTTTTTTACGGATTCGTATAGAGGAGGCTCGGAAACGTAAAAATCATTTTTTAGAGTCCCCCCTCCCCTTTTCCCCTTCTCCCCCCTGTAGGAGGATCTCGGAAGTTAACAGACTTGCAAAAGTTTTTTTTTCAGATTCATGTCAAGGGCCCCATAGTTGGTCAAAATCATTTTTCAAAAATCTCCCCTCACCCCCCCTTCACCCCTCCCCCCGTCGTATCTCGGAAACTAAGAGACCCATGTTTTGTTTGTTTACGGATTCGTATAGAGGAAGCTCGAAATAGTAAAATCATTGTCAAAGTTCCCCCTTGCCCCCTCCCCTCCCCACCCTTTAGGCGGATCTCGGAAGTTAACAGACTTGCAACATTTTTTTTTTCAGATTCATATCAAGGGGCCCAGAGTGTGTCAAGATCATTTTGCAAAACTCCCCCCTCTCCCCCTCTTTACCCCTCCCCCCATAGCGGTTAAGCGAAGCGCAGCGTAGCGTAGGGACAAGGTCACGATAGCTTTCCGGTGGCAGGTAGGTCCTGAGTGGAGCGAACCTGCGAGACCGAGTGGAGCGAAGGGGGAGGTGGCGAGCGAAGCGAGCCGGCGACCTCCGTAGCGTAACAAAGGTTGAGTGGGTGAAGCGTAACTCAGCGGTGACGACAAGCAAACTTACAAGTAACTCTCATTAGTAGGGCAAAAGTACCAAGCCTCCCCTTTTTGCCCCTCCCCCTCCCAATCGTATTTCAGAAACTTTGAGACCCGTGTTTTGTTTTTTTATGGATTGGTATAGAGGAGGCTCGGAAAAGTAAAAACCATTTTTCAAAGTCCCCCCTCTTGACCTTTTCCCCCCCCTTAAGGCGGATCTCAGAAGATACTTGGAACACTTTTTTTTTCAGATTCACATAAAGTACCTGGAATTGGTCAAAATGATTTTTCTAAACACCCCCATTTCCCCCTCTTTACCCATCCCCCCATCGTATATCGGAAAAACTATGTAGCGGTAAAGCGAAGCGTAGGAAATAAGTCACGATAGCTTTCCGGTGGTAGGTATGTTCTGAGTGGAGCGATCCTGCGAGACCGAGTGAAGCGAAGGGGGGAGGTGGCGAGCGAAGCGAGCCGGCGACCTCCGTAGCGTAACGAAGGTTGAGCGGGTGAAGCGTAACTCGCGGGTGACGACAAGCAAACTTACAAATAACTCTCATAAGTAGGGCAAAAGTACCAAGCCTCCGCTTTTTGGCCTCCCCCCCCTCCCTATCGTATCTCAGAAACTAGGAGACCCGTGTTTGGTGTTTTTTTACGGAATCGTATAGAGGAGGATCGGAGAAGAAAAAACCATTATTTTCAAAATCTTCCCTCTTCACCCCTTTCTCCCCCCTTTAAGTGGATCTCAGAAGAAACTTGGAACATTTTCTCTTGGGGCCCAGAGTATGTCAAAATCATTTTTCAAAATCAAAAAGAGAATCCAAGATGGCGGCTGCTATAATTTTCGAATTGTTCATTAATTTTAATTTTATCATGGGAGTCGTTTTCATGGTTTTCGAGGATGCTAAAGTCGATAGTAAGGTCAAAATCCAAATCCAAGATGGCGGCTGCGACAATTTTCGAATTTTTCATCATGGATGTCGTTTTCATGGTTTTTGGGTATGCTAAAGCCGATGGTGGGGTCAAAATCAAAATCCAAGATGGCGGCTGCGATAATTTTCGAAATGTTCATCATGGGAGTCGTTTTCATGGTTTTCGAGGATGCGTAAGCCGATAGTGAGGTCAAAATCAAAATCCAAGATGGCGGCTGCGATCATATTCGAATTATTCATCATGGGAGTCATTTTCATGGTTTTCGAGGATGCTTAAGCCGATGGTGAGGTTAAAATCAAAATCCAAGACGGCGACAACAAAAAATTCAAAGATATCATCATGGATGTCGTTTTCATGGTTTTCAAGGGTAATAAAGCTGATAGTGAAGTCAAAATCAAAATCCAAGATGGCGGCTGCGATATATTTCGAATTGTTCATTATGGGAATCGTTTTCATGGTTTTTGAGGATGCTAAAGCCGATAGTGAGGTCAAAATCAAAATCCAAGATGGCGACAGCTAAAAATTCAAAGATATCATCATGGATGTCGTTTTCATGGTTTTCGAGGGTAATAAAGCTGATAGTGAAGTCAAAATCAAAATCCAAGATGGCGGCTGCGATAATTTTCGAAATGTTCATCATAGGAGTCGGTTTCATGGTTTTCGAGGATGCTAAAGCCGATAGTGAGGTCAAAATCAAAATTCAAGATGGCGACAGCAAAAAAATCAAAGATATCATCATGGATGTCGTTTTCATGGTTTTCGGGTATGGGTATAGTGAGTTCAAAATCAAAATCGAAGATGGCGGCTGCGATAATATTCGAAATGTTCATTATGGAAGTCGTTTTCATAGTTTTCGAGGATGCTATAGTTGATAGTGAAGTAAGAATCAAAATCCAAGATGGCGACTGCGATAATTTTCGAATTTTTCATCATGGGAGTCGTTTTCATGGTTTTCGCCTATAGTGAGGTTAAAATCCAAATCCTATGATCGCATACAGTGTTCACGGGGCAGTAAGCGCGTACCCAACACAATAATATTTTGAAATATCATATTTTTATACTGAAAAGTTTGTTTTGGAATTGAAAAAATCTTTTTGTCTTGGATATTTTTTGTGTTTTCATCATGGGTGTCATTTTCATGGTTTTCGAGGATGTTAAACTGATGGCAAGGTCAAAACGTCAATTTTTCATCATGGGAGTCGTTTTCATGGTTTTCGCCTATAGTGAGGTTAAAATCCAATTCCTATGATCGCATACAGTGTTCACGGGGCAGTAAGCGCGTACCCAACACAATAATATTTTGAAATGTCATATTTTTATACTGAAAGGTTTGTTTTGGAATTGAAAAAATCAATCAATTTTTGTGTTTTCATCATGGGTGTCATTTTCATGGTTTTCGAGGATGTTAAACTGATGGCGAGGTCAAAACGGGAATGCAAGATGGCGGCTGCGATAATTTTCGAATTGTTCATCATGGGGGTCGTTTTCATGGTTTTCAAGGATGCTAAAGACGATAGTGAGGTTTAAAATCCAGGAGGGTATAAACGACGTCACCGAAGGCCTGCTGCGTGTTGTCTGCGAGGCGGGCTGTAAACTTTTTCGACCGATCAGGAATGGACGTAAGTCGGAACTTAATTACCAGCGAGACTCTGGCACTGATGAGGAAACGACGAGAACTCACAATGCCACACAGGCTGAGAGTCAGGTTTTTAACGGGGAGGTCAAAAAGCAGTTCAGACGCGATACTCGGTGTGCAAATACCCCTATTGTAGAGCAAGCTATAGCTCGGAATAAAGGCTCGAAGGTAGTTGCCAAGCCCAATACCTCCCGCTGTAGCCTCACAAAGCCCAGAACGTCACAAGGCACCACCTTAACGTCAAAGCCAGAGATTTTCGCTGAAGTCGAAAAGTTCTACGGAGACTTATATACTCAAAAACCTTGCCCTCCTTAAGCCTACGGCGCGGATGACCAACGGGCCAAACTGACACGCCATCTCACAGACGAGCTTCCCGACATTGACATGGGTGAGGTTGGAATGGCACTCAGGCAGCTTCACCACAACAAAGCCCCAGGGGATGACAGAATAACCATTAAGCTGCTCAAGGCAAGAGGAATATCTATCTTGACAGAGCTTGTAAACTCTTCAATTCCGTCATCCACACTTGCATAACACCGGAGGCATGGCATGGGAGTGTGGTAGTATTATTCTTCAAAAAGGACGATAAAGCGCTCCTTAATAACTACCGCCCCATCTCACTTCTGAGCCATATCTATAAGCTGTTCTCGAGGGTTATTCTAAATCGTCTCGCCCAAAAGTTCGATGATTTTCAGCCACCGGAGCAGGTCGGGTTTCAAAAAGGTTACCGCACCATAGACCACATACACACCCTTAGGCAAGTGATTCAAAAGACCGAGGAGTATAACCAGCCTCTGTGCCTAACGTATGTGGACTACGAGAAGGCTTTCGATACCGTCGAGACCTGGGCTGTTCTGGAGTCCATGCAGAGATGCCTCATCGACTGTCGCTACGTTGAGGTGATGAGATGTCTGTATAAGGCCGCAACAGTGACCGTCTAAGTACAAGAACAGAGCTCAAAACCAATCCAACTGTTTACAAACGCGTTGGAGGACGTTTTCAAGACGATTGATTGGAAAGGACGGGGTGTTAATATCAACGGTCAGTACATCTCACACCTCCGATTTGCGGACGACATTGTCATCATAACGAGTCTCTGCAGGAGCCGGAAAAAATGCTGAACAGCTTGAGCGATTCTTCAAGGCGTGTGGGTCTCGGAATGAATCTGGCTGGACAAAACCAAAGTCATGTTTAATGATCACGTCACCCCGAGACCTGTAGGTAATCGTGAATGATGCTGCCCTCGAGGTTGTGCAAGAATACATTTATCTAGGCCAAAGTGTACAACTGGGCAGGCACAACTTTGAGAAGGAGGCAGCTAGAAGAATACGCTTGGGTTGGGCGGTATTCGGGAAGCTGCGTCATATCTTTGAATCATCGATCCCACAATCCCTTAAAACCAGGGTTTACAACCAGCGTGTCCAACCCGTAATGACTTACGGAGCCGAAACGTGTACACTTACCATCGGCCTGGTCCACAAATTTAAGGTTGCTCAGCGTGCAATGGAGAAAGCAATGCTCGGGGTTTCTCTGGTGGATAGAATTCGTAATGAAGTCATTCGCCAGAGAACCAAATGTGAACCAAATGGCACGTCTGCAGACGGACAAACGGCAGATGGAGCAAACATGTGCTTGAGTGGAGACCGCGAATGGGCAAACATAGTGTAAGACGTTCTGCTGCAAGATGGGTCGATGATTTAAGGAAGGTGGCTGGCAGTGGATGGATGCGGCCTGCCCAAAACTGGGATGGTTGGCGCTCTTTGGGGAAGGCTTACGTCCAGTAGTGGACGGCAATAGGCTGATGATGATATAAAGCTGATAACGAGGTCAAAATCAAAATCCAAGATGGTGGCTGCGATATTTTCGAAATAATCATCCTGGGAGTCGTTTTCATGGTTTTCGAGGATGCTAAAGCCGGTTAAAATCAAAATCCAAGATGGCGGCTGCGATAATTTTTGAATTGTTCATCATGGGAGTCGTTTTCATGGTTTCCGAGGATGCTAAAGCCGGTAGTGAGGTCAAAATCCAAGATGGCGACTTCAAAAAATCATATTTTTTATATTGGATGCCGTTTTCATGGTTTTCGAGGGTGCTTAAGCCGATAGTGAAGTCTAAATCAGAATCTATGATGGCGGCTGCGATCATTTTTGAATTGTTCATCATGGGAGTCGTTTTAATAGTTTTCGAGGATGCTAAAGCCGATAGTAAGGTCAAAATCAAAATCTAAAATGGCGACTGCAAAAATTCTAAGTAAGAAATACTTTTCAAAACACGACCCCGCGAGCTGCTTGCAGCTCGCGCAACACGCAAATACTAGTCAAATTATAAACTTTGTCGCCATCAAACCTTTTTTTACGAAACACAATAAAAATAAACCGAGTAGATTTAATTCCGAGATATCCGAACAGTAGGCTTGTAAAACTTGCTCCTTCAAAATATCTAAAGGAAAAGCAAATCTTTTCACCGTTCAACGTTAATTGGCACATCGGAGGCTGAGGGAGGGAGGCACGGGGGGCGGGAGGCAGGGCAGGGGAGCGGGGTGTGCAGGGGAGGGGGGGTGAACAAAACGTCGCCGCGCTACGTACTAATTTGTGTACCGACGACAAATATTACAAGGATTTCCTCGTACCGTGGCACCTCACCTGCCTGCCTGCACGGGCCACACGCGTTTGTTCATCCGAAAATCGTATTTTGGTTTGCAGTTCAGCTATTTATTGCATTCCTGCTTGTTTTCCCACAACGAGATTAAAATTCAGGTGTCACGTAGATGTTGAGGCATTGCCAATTTTAAAGGGTTCAGATCAAATCTTTAAACATGGGTCACCTAGTCCTCATGTTTGCCCTTTACCCTCACCGCCCAGATGCAGCAATCCATTCCGGCGATACGACCTGTACTGTACCCGTGTGATCTTTGTAACCCATGGATGTCCAATGTGCTTTCTCATTGCCGACGTCGGATGACATCGCGTTCAGCTTTTACAGAGATAGGTATCATGCGATGAAATCGCCGGAACGGATCGCGCTCTTTAAATTTTGTATTAGAAATGAAATGCCTACAAAGAAAGAATTTATTTGCTTACGTTAGCTTCTGCCCGCGAATTCGTACCCGGTTCCTGTTGCTTATGCCGGCGACAACGGGGTCGTCAAAATTGAAAATCTGAATCGTCTGATGTCGAATTCTAAGAGCCTGGGGACGGGATAACAACGGGATGTGTGAGACGATTCCAGGCGTTCCAGATCTTTCATTTTTGTTAGGCAACTGAGAGTGCTCATCAGGCTGAACAACGTCATAAGAGAACAATCATCATAAGAGGTCATTCTTGGGGTGCTATGACAGGAAACCTCCACGTGCGCCCGTGGACTGGAGTTCCCTCTCGGATACGTCCGGGGGGAAGACCAGTTTTTCGGGCCGGTGCACCCTGGGATGCGGGCAAAAACTCTTCCTTGGGCACTGTGTGCCCAAGTGGTCTCTTTGCCCGTATGCAAATAGCCTGTCGTGTGGATGCTCCAACGCGTGTCCCTCTGATCAGCAGAGGGCACAGCGGCGGAGCGGGCTTGCGGACGGTGAGTGATGGGTAGCTCGCCGTCCGACCAAGGACCAAGCCCGGGTCGGTTGCGCGTCGTGTTTCGCGCCAAATGCCTGCTGGGGTCGCGGGTTTTTCTTAACCCAGGTTACCGTGGCCCCGGAACATAAAGGGCATAGAAAGGAACACGGGTGGATTTTAGTCAGTAAGAGTCTGACAGTCCCTTCCGCCCCACCCAGGGCGGGAGGACTCATTTGATGATTTTACCACCTAAAAAAAAAAAAAAAAAAAAAGAGGTCATTCTTATTATTATGTTATACTGTAAGCTGGGTTCTTGAAGTACCACGTACATCAGGTGTTCCAGATCTCAATTCTTAATTTTTATACGTCAATTTGAATTTAATTATATCTTAGTTAAAACCCATACAATCTACACGAATAGTATCAACTCCATTCAAAAAACCGTAATATTAAAACCTTATCCCGAAAGGAATTTTGTAGTAGCACTCGGAATGGGAATCGATTCGGGCTCTCCGTTTTCACGAAATTGTAATACCTTACCTATTTATAATAATTATACTGCTAGGACTACAGGTGTGTTGTAACAGTAAAGTTAATGATAACATATCTGAGCGCAGCGCGTCCAGGTAACTGATCAAAGAGAGGCTGTATTGTTTAAACAGAATATTTGCGTTGTTTTGCTGAAATTGTGGAATAATTTCAGTGAAATAGTAATAACACTCCAAGCGCAGCCTTCCGCGAAATGTTCATGATTATTATCAACGATACGCTGTTTGTGGACGATGTGGTCTGCTGGCCGCGCTGTTTCGACAGCGGTTTTACTACTCATTGCAATAAGACTTATTTTCCTGGTTACATCCCATTTCACCACTTTTCCGTTTCGCCAACGAAACAAAACAGTACCACAAAAGTGCCGTTTCGTCTCTTTTTTTTAACCGACTTCAAAAAAAGGAGGAGGTTATCAATTCGACTGTATTTTTTTTTTTTTTTATTTTTTTTTTTTTTTTTTATGTTTGTTACCTCATAACTTGCGACTGGGTGAACCGATTTTCATAATTCTTTTTTCAACCGAAAGCTGGTGCTTCCCGTGTGGTCCCATTGTCACCATTTTAGGATCTGATGATTGGATCGTGGAGAAATCGAGGGCAACCCTCAAATTTTATTAGCTGACACATAGTTTTTCGCAAATCTTATGAAGTAATTCAAGTACTTGCGTATAGAAATCATCATCTCATGTAGCTGAGCTGATGATGGAAGGTACAACTCCTCAAGTAAGAAAATTATGTTCGTGTTCGCATATCTCCGGAACTACAAGTCCGATTTAAGTAATTCTTTTTTCGTTGTACATACTAGGTATCGTTCAACTTAGGGAATACTGCAAATTTCATCAAAATCAGTTCAGTAGTTTTTGAGATAGAATGAATGCAAGAGATGTTAACGATGTTATTACCGGTGCTACGGATTACGAAATTCTAGTGCACTTGTAAGAAAATTATGTATTTGACAAGAATGTTGGTTGAATATTTAAACTAAAAAGAGTAAAATAAAAACTTTTTCTAAAAAAAATGTGACCGCCTTCAAAAACAACCACAAAAAAGGGTAAAATAACCTACAAAACTTTTCTTTCGGAAGTCGGTGGCAAAAAAGACAATGAAATTAATAAAAAAAGTCACCGACTTCCGAAAGAAAAGTTTTGTAGGTTATTTTACCCTTTTTTGTGGTTGTTTTTGAAGGCGGTCACATTTTTTTTTTTAAGAATACGTTCAGTCCAATTCTTAAACTTTTTTGTTTGCGTACAACTAGTGACGGTCATTTAACATAACTTTGGACCAAACGCTAGAAGCCTTCATTTTCCTCATCCACTCTTCTTAGAATAGATTCCGTTTTCTTTATTTGCGGACTGTTCCAACTGAAACGACGCTCCACAAATCTACCAAGAATAAGTTTTTTTTTAATCTACACTGTAGTAGTGCGGTAGATTTGTAGTTCATGTGCGTGTGGTGGTGTAACTTAAGAGTGTGTACAATATTAAGCCGTACGGCATTCGAAATGACGTTACCGATTTTAATGAATCTTCATATTCATAAGGTCTGAAAAGTTACCTTATAATATTTTTTAAAATATCTTATGAAATTCTACCTATGTATTCTGATTATGTATTGGGTTCGTTAAAATAAGTTCAGTCATTTTGAAAAATAAGGACTTGTGAGTTTAAATCGAGGTGTCGGATTCCATACAATCCTTAGTTTGTGGTTCTATGCATGGTTCCAATAAGCGAATAGGAAGGAGACTTTGGGTAGGTCCTCTACACACGAAGATTGTATTATTTCAAAGAGAGTTATGTCATAACTAATGTAGTTTTATGTTATCAATAACAAGGCAGTAACTAACTTTAGGAAATGCTTCTCCGCTATAACAAGCAGTATAACCCGAATTGTTTACAGAACCAAAAATAATGTAAGGCAACGACTTTATTTACGAAGGTGCTCAATTATACGGAGCGGGCGACCCGCGCTGTTATTTGCTATCATAATTTTCGTTGTGGCTGAAATTATTTCGTGGCAAATTATTTATTTAACGATTTCCCACAGCTAATGTTATTGTTTGTACATCATAGTACTGTGACTTGGAAGGATGATAATATTATATCAATGATGATTGGTGTGTTTTATAATATGGTATGTTTGGTTCGTATCCTAACTAATTTGAAGAACAAAATAGAATAAGTTTTTGGTAGGTAGATCAAATCAAATCAAATCGTTTATTTCAACTAGGCCAATTACAGGCACTTAAGAATTGTCAAAAGATATAAAATAATACAAGTACAAAAATAGTTATGGTTCTACAGTCCCAGTCACAAGACATAAAAACTGTGAAAGTACCGTAGATGCTTGTGCTGTAGATATTTCCCCAAACGAGAAGATATCCCTTATGTAAGAGGTCTGCCTTGTTATTTCTATACATTAAAAATACAGAACTTAATGGTGCTGATAGACTTGAGCATTCACACGTTCGGTGCGGTATCGGGTCGATTATATCCGATGCTCATCTTGCCACTGGTGCGGGGTAAAAAATGTTGTCCCAACCGCTGGTGCGGGACAGATATATTTGGTTTCCCTATGAATATGAATGAGACAGTTAGTGTTTTGGAATTGCCTCTTTAAATAAATAATAAAGGAATAAAAAAAATGCATCGGGTCTAAAGGACCCGATGCCGACTGGAGCAAAATTTTTTACGTCTAGTGCGTTTATCGGATCTAAACGACCCGATACCCGATGACCCCATAGCCGCACTAGATTACATGTGTGTAGAGCTAGTGAGGTCCTTCTGGTTCGATGATTTTTTATCCAAATGAGAATAGAAAGTGTATGAAACATAAAACGATGTAGCAGTCATGAAACGATCTAGAAAACCATACTACTAAATATGATTGTATAATTTCTTTTTATTTGTATTAAATACTTTTTTTAACTATCACAGTTTGCTTCTAAACTTAAAATGTCACTTACGGGATATCTTCTCACGGAAATATTTTAATCACGGAAGACAATCCCGTAAGTGACATTTTAAGTGTTTGTATTAAATAGTTCTCAAAAATATATTGTAAGTACATTTTATCGATATCAAAGTTTTTTTAGTTATCCACAACACTAAAAATGTATCGACACTTTTACTAACCAGTGCGGATATGGGGTCGTAAAGATCCGATAGACAATACCTTTATTTACAAGCAAACCATTCAGTGCATTTACCTACGAATTCAGCCTTTTATTGAGTATTTATTTGTCAACATATTGGTATAAAGGAATATGCTTTTATCATAATCCCTATTAAGATAAGTCCTTCTAAACAGACCGAAGTCGAACAGGTCTTTTCGACCCAGCACCGCACCAGGGACAAGTCGGGCTTCGGATATAATCGACCCGATGCCGCACCAACTGAAAGTCATCAAATTTGACTAACGCAGTGAACGTGTTAACAGAACATCGATTGTTTTTAATTTTGTCGACTTTTACAACCAACTTAGCAAGCATAAAGCCAAATATCAATACAAACATTTTCACAATACCTAGCGAATGCTAGTCGATGATCGTCAAAAAATACTTCTTCATGACGAAGTCAGACTTGACAGTCGATTCGGCAAAAAGCTCGCGCACGCTCAAAAAGAAAACAAAACACATTCGCAAAAAAATGTACTCACGAGTAAATACAACATTACAAAAGAGTGAGCATCATTGTGCTTGTCCATGTTATCTGTAGCTCCCACACAAGTCGCACACTCGCACTCCTCCCGCGCTCTAAGACGTTAATTAGGAGCTAATTGTATCCTCTCAGTACGAGACTACACGGTTCCTCCGGCATGTCTGTGGGACCTCTTGTGCGGTAACTCCGCCATGTTTATGAGATGCTCCGCCACACAGGGGCCGCGGGGGCCTGAGAGTGCTCGAGCAATATGTCGGTGAGTCACATCAGCTCATGCCATGCGTGTCTCGGAAGTGTTGCTAATTAATTAATCTTTTTTTTTCACGTTAAGTATGATTACGATGAAGAAATACTAACTAGACTGTAGCTACAGATAATTGTTTTGTTTAAAAGTGCATTTAACACTGAAGTTGACTATAGTTGTCTGGTAGATCAATGCGCAGTTCTTGTATGTAAATTGCTGCAGTATGCACATAGTTTCACCCACCCATAAGATAATGTTCAGAAGTCTTCCGGCTGATGATAAATTGTCAGCGTGTCACTCGTCGAGGACAATGCTTTCACATCGATTTTATGCTCCAACACGAGTATACTTGACGTATGTCTTTACCTACTTTTATTCAATCGTCGGGAGCACCAGGGGGATCATTTACTTGATACGGCTGATACGGGCGGCGGCGGCGGTAGCGACGCCTCTGTGTATTAGTGCAACAACCAGCTGTTATCTATTTGTTGTTCATGATCTCTATGTAATGCTATTCTCTATAAACACAGCCTTGTGACAGCGCCGCCGCAGCTCTCACGCCATGCTGGGACTTTTTTTACTTTTCCCCACACTTGGAATTTCTTCGGTATTCACTAAACGACTAAGGGTGTTTTTAATATCGTGCGGATTTCATCACGCTCGCGGGATTGCCCCGCATGCGGAAAACCCGCAAATGTCTCTTTCATACAAGTATTTATTGTAATGCGTGGAATACGGACGCGGGACGCGAGATGTGATTTGCGCAAGTTCGCAACAAATATCCCGCATGCGACAGTCCCGCGTGCGTGATGAATTCCGCATGAATCAATCGCACAACGTCTAAGCATACAGGAATTACAACGCTGCAGCTGTACAAAGTTGAGCTACTGCATATCATTCATGTTATGTGGCGGAGCGGGGCGGGTCGCAGCCTAACTTATTAATATTAAAAGGCAACCAGTTTTATAGGCATAATGTCGGCGCAAAATGTTGATTATTTTAGAGCATGTCGACGCTTCGCCCGTGTCGCTGAGCCGCTGAACAGGATCGCGATTGTGCCCGAGCAGGGTAATGTACTGAGAGGAGCGCCATAAATATACGGAATATCAAATGAGTTTTAAATAGGTACCGAGGACATTGGGTATTTTTGGCTTGCCTGTATACATACGGCAGGTCACCCATGCGATGGACTGACCAGATCAAGTCTACAGTAGGTGGTCCGCTACATGAGTACACAAGAATTACAGCCAACAACGAGGGATGGCGTCGCATTGTGAGGCGAATTATGGCAGCACGATGTCTCGCTGCAACATGATGACCACGACCACTCTGTCAAGAATGAATCGACGAAGATTTTATACATACGTCAAGACAGTTACGCAAGCCGCAGGTTTCGGCCCTCTATTGCTACAGCTCTTTGAGGCGCACGTGGAACACAACGCGCCTTCGACCCGGGCATGGTCCATGATCGGACTACAAGTCACCCATTAGCATTACTCGCCGTGCATGCCCGACGTCAAAGGGATGGTAGTTAACTATGTGCATCGAATATAGCGACACTTTATATATTAAAATTAAATATGCCTCTTGAGATAGACACGATTTCCATGTTACAATTTGCTTCGTTTTCCATAAGAGTACCACAAACAAACAAACAACCATCCATGTCTTTAAAACTAAACTCCCAACTTAATAACAGCAAACGATACGACATTGTCGAGCCTCACACGAGGCCTCCTTAAACCGCGCTAACGTATTTAAATAAATACTTATCCTCTCCCAGACAAGCACTTAAGAGCTTTAGCTTTATTCTTACATGTTATCATGTTAGGCGTGCACTGTACAGGGTGTTAAATACTACCACTTGAGAACCAGGGTATTACTTACTATCTAGCACGAAACCCGTAACTTCGGCCGAAGTTTCAGCCGTGTGAAGGACACGGCTGAAATTCCTCTTTATCAATTTCGGACATGAGATTACATAGTCGTCAAGACTTTGGTCTGATCTGATATTCTGAGGAAGCTCATTCCAAGGGAAATCAAAGGTGGTCAATGAAAGATGATTTTAGAAAACCAGAGTGTGTTGACTTAGAAAGTGTTCACTTTTATCATTACTCTGGCATGACTCTCGTTTATCGTAACACCCTGTAGCCAGTACACACGTTGTATACGATCGTTAGAATGTGTTCAAGCCCATGTAGACTCCAGTGGACTGAGGAAATTTCTACACTTTGAGCATCCTCGAACGAGACGATCTTCCTGAAATATGCAAAATTGTTTACGAACCTTTTGTGTGAGCCGCGCTACTTTACATAACCGTTTTACTGAGAGGAGGCTGCACTGGACCAGTGGAGCCGGCCCGCTGATACACGATACTGTAACGGTTATGTTACTGCCTACCCTCGTGCCACGCCATTGGAGTGGAATGTCTTAACAGACACACAATTTACGGGAATCAGTTTTTGTAACAGAAGATGCAATGTAACGCGTGTGATATGTTTTGTTTGCTCGCTTCGTATGTGTCTGATGGATATTCGCATCGTTCCTGAACGTGCAAGTCATCAATATTTGATGAATGGTTCGTCGGCGCTCATTGGACGGCGCAGCCTCCCCTCTGCACAAACATATCATCGTAATCATCGTGAAACAAAGCCGCTCTGTGTCAGCTTGTGAGCGAGGCGGGCGCGCGGCGAAGACCTCAAAGAAACCAACTTTAGAACGTTATTTTTACATTTTGAGATAGCTTTCGACTTCAGTACACAGCACTTACTCGTATCTAAACAGTTTTGGAGAAACCACCACAGAGGAAGCAGCCACAGAAGAGCCATTCAACCCCATGATATACTGAAGTAGTATGAATTGAATAAGGTGGTAAACAATTTGTAAGTTGAACAATGTGGACGTGTAACCACGTGTCAAATTATAAGCGGACATTAGAAGGAGCAGTGACCTATGCAACCAGCTACTTTATGGAGCGACATACTATATTTTTGAGATTTACCATAGAACGTGTTATGGCTGTAACTGGATGGAGCTTCTGCGTGCCACATGCGTGTGTCCGAGTCGCTCCGTTGCGTCAGGTGTCGTCTCGTGGTCGTGGCTGCCTCGTATCTCGTGTCGTGGGCCGCTCGTGACGTGCGTTCCAGAACCGCTCTTGGGTAAGATGGATGGTAAGTAGCAGCGTGTCCCGCCTCCCCTTACTTCTTATAAGATTTAGATTCACTGCACAAGTATATTGTTTTAAGGCGAGCCGACGTTTTCGCCCTAAGTGACTTCGTAAATTATTTATATACAGAGAAAAGCTTGAAGGGTTTTCGCGATATAGGCATACGCGTGTGTATGTGTGAGGCGGATTTTGCTCAGTGAATTAAGGTTGTTATTATGATGTTTCATAATTTACATGTTAATGTCAAAAATAAGGAACTTTGTAATCTGGTTGAGTTGTAAAGGCGCTAAGTAATCAAGTCTTCCATAGATAATTTTAAAAGCAAAACATGTAATAAGTTAATTCTTTGACATTAATATTTGGAACGTGTTCGTGTTTGTTTAGGATTTGGTTCGTTACAAAAGTTAGGGTTCTTGTTATTATGTTTGTAGTTTAACGATCTGTTTCTACCGCCGAGTTATATAGCTGACAATGACAGCTAACCATTGGGTATCGGTGATATGCCCATTTATTCGATCCAATTACAAATATTAAACTCTCACGCCAATTGTCACGAGATTTATCGTTATACAACACGCGCGACAGTCTGCGGTTTAATATCAAACGAACAGTTCGCAAGTCTGCAAGAGTAGCGAGTTGACTTGCAAAGTAAGGAGTGTGTGCGGGCAGGTGAGCGCGGGAGTTACCGCGGGTGCGGCGGCCTGTGGCGCGGCTCTGACTTACTGCGGGCAGGGACCGAAAACCTTTATAAATTACGGTACAGGTATTAAAGAATTTCGGTTATTTTTCAGATTAAGGTAACCGCTATCTGGGTAATAAGACCGAAGAAAAATGTAACCTCTATTCAGGTTACCGTTTTAATACCGGTTATGTATTCACTTTTAATAATAAAGGTAATCTTTAAAATTACCTGTAAAAGAAAAAAGGTTGTTACCGAAAAAATACCGGTATTGTTGATACCGGTTTCGGTCCTTGACTGCGGGCGGCGGAGCGGGGCCCTTACTGCCCAGCCCACTACTTGTACCTACGTGGAATTACCACAGGATACGTTTTATTGCTTTCTGGTAAAGAGTATACTCTTTGCTTCCCTACCTAGGTTAAGGTCTGCTGGACTCTTAGGTACGATCGGCAAATCAGACAGCAGTCTGAATTACCTATTTGTGGAAATTTAAGCTCTCTCTTATTACATACTCTTACTATGGTTTACTGAAATGAGCATAATATTCGCGTTTGGATTGCTAACTCAGACTGACGTAATATCTTCTAAGAGTAAACTGGCCAACCTACCCTGAGGACTTTGCGATTTTTGCGATCTCCGGATCTCCGAGATGTTTATTATGTTACAAATTCTTTATCTCCTCGCCTCGCCTCCTTAAGGCTGTGCCGCACATGCCGCACGAGTCTAGGCACCACTAAAGAAGGAACTTTCTTGTAAAGTGTCCTCCTCACAATGTACGCGTGAACTTTGTTCTACAGCTCACACCGAGGTGTTTGTTGAGGAGACATGTGGCTCACTTGTCACGCGTACGACTTACTAACTTACCTATATTATATTCTGGTGCTTCTTGTGCTTGTTCAACAATACAGGGTGTTTGGTTTCAGGTTACCGATACTTTCAATTAAAGGGTTTCACAATATTTTATCGAAAGATCTACTTCTAAAAAAATGCTAACCGTCTGTTGGACACTTATTTCAAAGATTTAATCATTTTATTTTAGAAACCTCAAATCTCAATACAGCCTGTTAGACCTACATCCGAGGGATAAGGAATTTGATCATAACCCACTCCTAAACAAAAAAATATTCGTGCAAATACCCTACACACCTACCCTACCTTTGCAAAGCAAACTCAAATCCACCATTTTGTCTATTAAAATAGTGGGTATGTAGGTACCTGGCGCAGAGTAATCTGTGACCAACAAAATCCAGAGCAGTGCAAAAATATTTTAAACTAGTCCCGAGTGGTACGCAAAGAATCACAAAGCTACCGGTATCAGTACCGGTCTCGGTACCGGCGCGTATCGAATTCATCGGGAATGCATTGCGGAGCGCGCCGCCACACTTTTTGCCCTATAATTGAATTCTACACAAAGGTTTGTCGTTTGCGCCCGTAAATCTTCAACTGGTGTGTTGTGTATGTGTGTTTGTGTACGTGTCACGCGTATATGTGTGTGGTGTACTGGTGTAATACCTGGACCAGTGACTAATAGGTATAGCTTTGCAGGTTTTGTTTCAGAGCTGAGAAGCGAATAGATTGCGGAGCGTCGTGCATTCCAATACTTGTATTAGTTATGTTGCCACCTCATGCACGTTGTTGCATTTGAATTTGAATGTAATACATTCAGAGTTTAAATCTGCTTGTAAATTGAATTCAAATCTCTTTCAAGATTCATCTAACTGAGTCTGTCACGTACGAGCCAAGTTGTAACGCTGCATAAAGTACAAGAGACTTCTCAGAGATTGTTGCCTTTGATAGAACATACTCGTAACGCCTGCAGCCACTTATCTTACGAGCATGTCCGTTTCGACCGCGCGGCCACGACGTTTTTTTTAAATAAAACTCATCCAAAGTTTTTGTAAAAACATGTAAAAGTCGATTCCCAAAAACCATAAATTTGTCAAAGCAATGGTTAAAAAGTTATAAGGGTTTGAACGTGGCCGCGCCATCGAAACTTTCCGAACCGCGCGGCCATGGAGATCTTTAAAACTAAGAGTCGCAGAGACCTGAAATTTTGGGAAATAGTAGATTGAATTTGTAAACCAAATGTAAAAATATAGAAAAAAATCCTGTGTTTATATTTTAGGAGCTGCAAGGCTAAAACCTCATGGCCGCGCCATTGAAACGGTAACGAACACGTTATCGCCGATATCTCGCTGAAAAAACATCTCAGACGTTTGAAGTTCTTTGTAAAATATAGATTTTAATTTGTCGAAACATGTAAAAATACAACAAAAAATCCTAGGATTATATTTTAGGAGCTATATGACTAAAACCTCATGGCCGCGCCATCGAAACGTTGAAAATTTAGTTTTTCACCAATATCTCACTGAAAAAGCATCGCAGAGGTCTGATTTTTTTTGTAAAACCTAGATTTGAATATGTCGAAACTACCAAAAATACAAAAAAAAAATCCTAGGTTTATGTTTCAGGAGCTGTTGAACAAAATCTCTAATACATCTTTAATATCTCGATTAGGGTGACCACGGATTATTATTTACAGAGAACTTTCCACCTATTTTTATATTAGAAATGATATTATAGGACAATGTATGTCCTAGTGTAAGCCAACAATCTGTGACTTATGTGATTTTTAAAGAAATGTATGTCCTAGTGTAAGCGAACAATCTGTGATTTTTAAAGAAATAACATTATTTTTTTACGTACCTTATTGTTTCATTTAAATTCGAATCCTTGAGATAATATCATTTCTAATATAAAAATAGGTGGAAAGTTCTCTGTAAATAATAATCCGTGGTCACCCTAATCGAGATATTAAAGATGTATTAGAAATTTTGTTCAACAGCTCCTGAAACATAAACCTAGGATTTTTTTTGTATTTTTGGTAGTTTCGACATAATCAAATCTAGGTTTTACAAAAAAAATCAGACCTCTGCGATGCTTTTTCAGCGAGATATTGGTGAAAAACTAAATTTTCAACGTTTCGATGGCGCGGCCATGGGGTTTTAGTCTTATAGCTCCTAAAATATAATCCTAGGATTTTTTGTTGTATTTTTACATGTTTCGACAAATTAAAATCTATATTTTACAAAGAACTTCAAACGTCTGAGATGTTTTTTCAGCGAGATATCGGCGATAACGTGTTCGTCACCGTTTCAATGGCGCGGCCTTGAGGTTTTAGCCTTGCAGCTCCTAAAATATAAACACAGGATTTTTTTCTATATTTTTACATTTGGTTTACAAATTCAATCTACTATTTCCCAAAATTTCAGGTCTCTGCGACTCTTAGTTTTAAAGATCTCCATGGCCGCGCGGTTCGGAAAGTTTCGATGGCGCGGCCACGTTCAAACCCTTATAACTTTTTAACCATTGCTTTGACAAATTTATGGTTTTTGGGAATCGACTTTTACATTTTTTTACAAAAACTTGGGATGGTTTTTATTTAAAAAAAACGTCGTGGCCGCGCGGTCGAAACGGACACCTTACGAGCACGGACTTAGCGGCGCTTTATCTGCACGCTCTGATTGTCGGGATAAATCGTAAAAAGCCATTAGTTAGTGATCAGACGCGCACCGAGCTAGTGAGCTGGTAATCCGGCACGGGGGAGCTGCTCGCTAAGTGCGCGGTGTGCACACGGAGTATACACAGAAGGTCTATCCATGACCACTATGCTACTGTTTTCTTTGAGATCACTCCCCACTCTGTTAGTTTATTGAGCCGCGATCTTGATGGCGTGTCTGCAGGTATGGGTTACGGCGTGTTATATGCTATGGCGGTTGCCTCCCCGGTGCCTCCTTTAAAGGAACAAAAGGGTCTCCTACAGGTATAGCAGTTTAAGTACATACTAGTTGGAAGAACTTGAAAGACGTGCACCTTTTGTTAGTTCTATGCGGTGACGGCATCAGGCGAGTTGTTCTCGAGTTATGTACGAGTCTCGCGAGACTCCCGGTGCCCATACTTTGCGAACATTAGTCCAAATGCTGTGACACCTACAACATTATACTAAATGATGATATTCATTCGTGGCTGGTTTTAATGGAAATTTGGTTTATTACTCGTATATTTTGATTTTTTACTCACGAACGAAGAAGGTGTAACGTGGTTTGTGTATACCAATCAATAAAAATATTCTCATTTATCTAACGTTTGATTAGAAACGACTTTCAGTAAGGGATTGTGAATTATCGTCATGATCCTGGGAAGGTTGTTCTTACTAATATTTTAAAGTATATTCGTAGTGTATGTATCACAGATTTAGATGCGTTTTAATCACCCATCATCCCATCACACTAAAGGAAAATTAAAATTCTTATGAAATTGAAAAGAGCAACTATAAAAAGTTAAGTAGTTTCTAACCGAATCCGTCAGAGGCAGACATTGTCATCTCTGTTCTAGTTACTTGTTTTTCTAGAGTTGTATCTTTGGAGCAATTTTACATTTGATATAGGTACCTTGATTTGATTCTCAATAGATAACATGAGGTGGAACGTTGAACTAACTTCAATTTAATGTTAAAATGATAACGTTGGGTTTTATAGCTCGATCCGCGGAGGAAGCAGTTCTATCGCCATTTTATTGAACTGAGTTCAATATCCGGTTTATCTTCCACGCAATAAAAATTACGATGTTATGGTGAAAATTGGTTTCTACAACATATTTTAATAACATTTTCTGATACGACTCCCGGGATATGATTGAAACAACTCGTGGCTAGATCCACTCCAAACCCTCTTAAAACGTGTGTTATCATTGTGATCATTATGAAACAGTCCTTCAAACTCTCGACACGTTGGATGAGTTCTGCTCCCTTCTCGTGAAAGTTATAATGGCGTCGAGGGGTCCCATAAGCGAGGCTACGAGCGGGGCTCACGGGCGGGGCCCACGAGGCGCCCAGCCACGCGGTACTAATATCTCGTTAATGGTCCACAAACTGGCGGACGCGATCACGACAATATTGCCGCGATCGTGCGATATTACGGCGCCGGGATGTATGAGCCTCGTAAACAACCCGCTTATGACCTGTATCGAACTATATGACGCGCAGAGAAAGTGTTAGCGGGAACTTTATTGTTAATAGCACCATTTATGATATCTGACACTGACTTGTTTGGCAAAAGATTATTACTGAACATTTTTCGTCATGGATTTTTAAATGGAACTTGAAATAATTAGTGAAAGCTTAGTTTATTTAAGACCACTACCGAATATCTCATCTAGTGTCATGTTACGTAATGTTAGTGAAGACGGTAAAACCTGGAGATTTCCAGCGCGCACAGCTAGTCGGCCAGTCAGTTGGGTGTAAATGACAGCTGCCAGAGAGCCACGCTGACCGCTCGGAGCCTGTCCGTACTCCGGTTTACTAACTAAAGCTAACTGGTAACACTACGGAGCTAGTATTTCTGATTTAGTGAATGTGAAGTCTGAATTACGATTTAGGTCGTTATTTAAAATAAAAGGCCCAGGAACCCATACAAATGTATCTCCAAATATGCAAATGCAAAATACATGTCCTAGTTATTTTAGTTCAAAATGTTTACTCCAATTTATACTTGATAGAAGCACTAGTTGCTCTTCACAACGCATCACCTAACTCTCTCAATGCGTTAGTGTCTATTTCATTTTTCATTCGGCCGGGGTCGGCTTCACCCGCCATCCCGCCACTCTGCCGGCGCGGGTTACATCGCCGTTTGTCATCTGAATAATTCACAATGTGCCAGAAAGCCGCGTTTTTGTTGTCTACATGAGTATGAACACGACGTGCATTTTATGAGCGCGTTACGTTCGGCTATGTTCGGCTGGGCTCGGGATCTACTCGAGTTTAATGTGTTTCCGATATGTCAGTGAGTGATGGCTTGTTTGTTATTGTTTAGTGTCCTTTGGAGTGTTTGTCCGAAAATAGGTGTTTGTTATGTGATGCTGTGGATGTAGGTTAATAACGGTTACCTACTTTTTATGACTGTGAACGAAACTCATACTTTCGTATCAAAATATTGTGAAAGTCTGGTATGGGTATGGTCCCTTATACCTATGACGGCTAAGGGGTTATTATAACCAAAGATCGGGTAATTCTCGCTACTCATAAATGATCAGCTGCAAGAACAATACATGACTTATTCCCTGAGCAGTAATTACTATCGGCAGGTTGCGAGTGGTAATGTGCGGGTGGGTGGGGGGGAGGTGGGGCTGCTCGACTAGCGACTGTATGTGTCGCACGTTTCGAGCGCGATCCGCCCTGACAATGCGATCCGACGCCAGCAGTGAGAATACGTATAAGGACGTGGACATCCATAGGTTACAGAAATCGTATGCGATTTGATCGTATCGCCAGATCGGATCGCCGGAACGGATCGTGCTCTCTAGGTAAATGCCTATAATTTAATTTATATCAATTGTGTGGTTTGAAGATTAGCTGTTTAGCCTGTTTATAATGTATTAAAACTTCATGTTGACTCTAAGTTTACCTATATTTATCCGCTACAAGCTGAAATAAATCTTTATCTCTACAATGGAATATTGTCACGCTAGACGGAATTATCTCGCCTGTCAAACTTAATCATGATTGTTTACGGAAAGATATTTTAGTTAACCTAGGTGTTTTGCCTGTCCTAGATTGCCTAGTCTTATTTAATTTGAAAGTGAAAAGTCTTTATGAAAATCTATGAAAACTATACTTAGCATTTGCCAGCTATATCAATGAGGCAGTAATTACTAAGTATTTTGTGTGCGCGCGCGCCGCCGCCGCCACTAAGCTCTGAGTGGATTTGCTTTTAAATTCTAATTGCGGTGGAATATAAACATGCGAAACATCGAGGGCTTTGAGAGTCGCCGCCAAAGTCGAGGCGGTGCGTTGCGGTCGCAGCGGGCTGTTCACACGAGCGGTACAAGGGCGCTGGCAGCGCGCGGCGCGCCGTCAGCAGGGGAGTATCGAAATCTAGGAAACATTGATGTAGATGCGGCTTTCTCCTACAATAATTTTTTTTAATCTTTTCGTTTCTTGACAGTAAAATGTCAATTTGATCAGGCGTTCTGGATTCCCGATGAGTTCGACGAGATTTAAAGTCTGCTTAAAGCGTGATTTGCAATAGTACATCCACCAGTAAGCATACTTATGTAAACAACGAACTATATTATTGGAAATTAATTTGCCGAAAATTGACATAAACCGATCATAAAACAAGTCTATGTTCAAGCTTGTAAGCCCCATCCTAACATCACGTATCTTTGCCCGGAGTTTAATTATAATTTTGATCGAATCTATTACTGTAGGACATGAGAGGGCCAACATTACCGCGCCAGTCGCCCACGCTACGTGTAAATGTCAAGTGCGACGAGAGGGCGCTGCGGTCGACGCGGTCGGCGCGAGCTGTGCGCGAGTGTGGGAATAATACTACCAGCAGGTGCGAACGAAAATGGAAAGTTTTAGTGAAAACAAACATTATGTACAGAAACGATAAAACTATTGCTTTATTTACGAAAGTATGAGGTAATTTACTGAAAATTTAAGTTTTATTTTGGACTGTTTCCCGCGGTTTCAGATTCTGTCTGGGTCTTTCTCTGACATGTCTAGAGGTGTGTCGATTAGGCTGTAAAGTCGACTAGTTGGCTTAAAGCGTCGACTAGTCACTGAACTGACGGATCAAGTGCATTTTATTATGTACTCCATATACGCGACCTGGCTGTACTTTGTTACATGGAATATCACTCACTTTTTTGATAGCCCCTGAACTCTACGAACGAGACTGATAGTCGATAATGGCGTGTCCGAGTGGGCGGCTTTTTTGCATCCGACTGGTAGCCAAAGATACAATCAGCACAATATCAAAAGTGCCTATTTTTTTCGATGAAGAAATTCATAGTTACTTTTATAAGTCTTTTATTTTTGAGAGAATATGTATGTATAGTACCTACTACATAACGTACACTGAAGTTTCCCTCATATGAGAAGTGTGCAACAAACAGGCGACATTTGGTCGCAATAGCTCCACATTCGCCAATAAGTCGTTGCTGTAACTAGGTCAGTCTTTATTTGGTGTGAGAGTTACGCCGCCGCCGCCGCCGCCGCCGCCGCCGCGGTCGTCGGACGAGCCCCAATGTTGGCACGTCGTGACGGCTGGCGGCGCCGTGTTACACGCGCTCTTCAAGCGAGCACTGCTGTACCGGTCTGTTACATGAACTTATTATTGCATTTGCTGCGAATTTTGAAGAGATGGTACTCACACAAAGAAAAAAAGTTAACCACATGTAAATTACTCGATGCACGAATCAGGGACCGAAACCGGTATGATCAATACGGGTATTTTTTTGGGTAACAACCTTTTTTTCTTTTACAGGTAATTTTAAAGATTACCTTTATTATTAAAAGTGAATACATATCCAGTATTAATACCGGTTACCGAAATAAAAATTACCCCTATCTTGCACACTTCACACGTGCCGTCGGCAATAGTCACAGGGCGCGCATCGCCTGTGTGTGTGACAAAGAGTCGTCATCTTTAGGTAACCGGTATTAAAACGGTAACTTGAATAGAGGTTACATTTTTCTTCGGTCTGGTTACTCAGATAGCGGTAACCTAAGTCTGAAAAATAAACAAAATTCTTCAATACCGGTACCGAAATTTATAAAGGTTTTCGGTCCCTCGCACGATTGCCTCGCTGAAGTGTTGAACGCACGACCTCGTTACCATATGACATCGTTTTTTGTAAGAACTTTCAGTGTATCAGTGACTTAACTCGCTACATCCAAACGGATTGTTTACATCGGTTTTACTTTACATGATCATTTAATATAACTTGATAATTAATCCACCCTATGTATAGTTTTCGCATCTTATAAACCTCGATCCGTTTTGTTTTCCATTCCCTGATCCATAAACATTTTCTGGAGACCTTTCTGTAGATTAGATTCGCCGCCAGGAGTGTCATTTTGGCACACAAATACAAAACTGGTAAGAATCAATAGTTTTATTTTATGTTGTGTCGAAACTGTTCGTACTGAACTAGTGGTAGTGGAAATGTAAGTACTAAGAGTTTCTTAATATTAATGAAACGATATAAGGTCAGGTACATTGGAACTGTTGCGACCGCCCAGAGACGGACCGTGACCGGTTAGCGGATGTTCGACCGCTACCTGCATGAGATTCTCTGCTAACCTCATCAGGAATGCAAGTTGTTATGTATACAAGGTACCTCCGCAACTTTACATTTTGTACATTATATTCTGTGAGCGACTTTACCTGATCTCATATCTAATTTAGTGTGCCTCTGAAGCCGGTAATCCCGGAAGCCTCGCGACGGCTCACGTCTGGTAATCTGTTCCTCGGGGAGCCCCGCGAGCTGCTCCCACGGTAAACACAGGTACGGTAATGGAACTTAAACAGTATTATCGAGGATTATTTATATAGTCTTACAAGCTGTCTGTATGTAGTTCAGTACCCTCAACATAGTGATTGTGGGGTTCCGTAGCCTATGACAAAATGTAATCGTCAATTTCCTTATAATAGTATTGGTCCAGATTTAAAAAAGTGTAGTCTCCACTCGTTCTACTGCGTAGTTGCATATATGTGTAAGGTTCGTCATTCTTACTAAATAAAACCACCCTATGTTTTTGAAGTAACTCTGCCTGGGGCCCAACAGGCAGGCATTTCCTCTCAACGATTTACATTTCAAGCACACAAGCCAATGCAATATAAATTCTCCACGCGACACTTTACACTGAATGTTCCCGAGCAGCGCCGGCGTCCGGTACTAGTGAACAAGTATGCTTTGACAACTCCCAACTAGTTTAACTTCAATTGTATTGAAATAGAAAGCGCCGCGTCGTCTTCGCCTGTACTTATTGGTAAACTTGCTCAACAAGCTGTGAACGACAGCCATCGCGCTAAGTGATCCACACTCGTGAGTACAGTGTTGTTGTGAACTCACTAACTTATGTTTGTCAAAGGAAGCGAGTTTTAATGAGCATTACCATAAACTGAGTGTCGTCAAGCCTCGAAGGTCCTCCTTGGCCGGAGCCCTTCGGAACACTTCGGGAGCACTCGGCTAAGTTCGGCAGAGTTTTTGCAAATTCTCGAACACGTCGCTCAGTTTTATAATGTGTCGGAATAATTCATAGTGCGCCGGGCGAGGCGCATGAATATGTAACGTGGTCGGTCCACCTGCTCCCCCGCGCCCAGCGCGCCCCCGCTCGCGCCCAGCACCTTCGTCCCCTGCCCCCGCACCCCGCCCGCCCCCCCCCTCGCACCGAGCGTGTACAGGGTGTGCTAACGACACTGCGGTTAATGTTGTGCACACATTAATATTAACACGGCACATACCTATGTACCATTTATAAAAATACACTCCACCAATTAATTTAAACCAGAAAGTTCTGTTTACTTTATATGGTCATGGTTTATTTTCACACATGTTACTATTCTCGTTCCAAAGTATATCCTCAGACTTACAATTCATCCAAGTAGTTTTATTGTAAGAGCACGCTCAAACATTTTTATGATAAAGATATTATCTTCCATTCAATATACTCCAATAAACACTCAGACATAAAACCAAATATTTTGCAACCCAATACATTTTCTTTCTTACAATAGATATTGTTATTCATATTCTATTCAAATATTCGAGCACGTTTCAATACAACACAAAAGTAAATGAACGCTTCGTCTCACAAACGTTTATCGTAGCCAGCGCTACGAGCTACGCAAGGTCATCGCTACGAGGCTACGAACTGCTACGAGGCTACGAACTGCTACGAGGCTACGAACTGCTACGCTATCTTCGTTGTAGTACGTATGAGTAAGTGTTGCGAATGCTAGTAAGAAAGGCTCGTTGTTAAATAATTACAGCAGCGCTTTTCAAGGCTGCTCCGTGGATAGGATAAATCATTGCTCCCGGCGTTTTTTCTGACATCTTAGATAGTTGAAACCTTTTTAAACCAGTCTTGCTGAGATACCGCATTTTTTCTGTAACACGCTTGTGTAGAGGAAACTGACCTTTGAATCTTACAATGTGCAGTTGGAAAAGGCAGATGGATAATGTAATAAGCGAGTGTTACACTGAGAGCGGAGGGTCCGTGTGTGGCGAGGCGTGTCCTCCGACTAAATAGTGGCGCTCGTTTCGCATTCAGTTTGAGTCCGACTCGCTGTAATTACTACATACACACTCGCGACTTACTTGTGACGACAGTCGCGTGTCGCGCTCTGTGTATAACGGGCCATCGCTCTTGTACATAATTACTTACCGGATTTTACATTCGTAATGTGGAAACATTCAACAGTGAATATCTAAGATGTTTAATAAAACGGTTTAAATTGAAGGAAGGATAAAAAAAAGTAATTCAAGATGAGCGACTAGTTTGTACTGACGTTACTGAGCACGTGTGGGTGTACGCGGGTGTGTGTCATACACTATGATAGCGAGATTTAGTTGCAGTATACTTGTGAACACACATTCTATCTCATGTTATATTAACATCACTAATGTAACGGGCTTCAGTCTGCTAATACTTTCATCTCGGAGCGGATAATGTACGACGGACGCAATCTCTTATGTTCCGCGATCACTTTTTACTAACTCTTTCATACAGACCTTGTATGGTTTCACTAGCTCTTGCTATCGGCTGCGCCCGCTACAACTTTATCCTATAAGAGCTAAAAATCTCTATCTAATGTGTTACAAAGTATCTGTGTGTCGAAAATCCGTATTTGTTCAGTTGGTTTTGCGTGATAGAGTAAAAAAATACTGTCAACATTGTGCATTAATAATATTAGCAAGGTTTTCTTACGATTGTAGCACAAGATTGTACTTCCTCAACACAGGCATTTTTCACAATGCTCGGGTAGTCTTTTTATTAAACGATGTGAACGCAAAGACAAGTAAAACTTAATGAGTATGCAAGGAAAGCACACACTTCTAACAAAATCTGTGTAATTTATACAGACGCACATTACTTGCGCACCCCGCACGCATACCGGAGTGAGGCGTGACTAATTAACGCACGACTTCTTCATTCATTAACATGACGCGGATTAGCATCCGAGCACCAACTGGAATACGTAGCGCGGCCGCTCAACATTCACATAATTGAATTACCTAAAGATGTACCTGGAGCTGCACACAAGAGCCGTGATTAGTCGCGAACAAATTCATAATATATTTTAAGATTTCAATCCGAGGCGTCGTTAATTGCGACTGATTCATTAAAAGTTTCTCCTGTGAGTGTCGTCTCCGCCGCTCGGCCGGTATAACGTAATGCGCAATGAATAAGATCCATCGATTGCCGGCTCATAAATACGCAACGATCATTCATTCCGCGCTCAATGCGCGCGGACAGCCCGGCTTTGCTCAAAAGACCGTCTTTCCTCCACACACAACTTAATCCCAACTCTACTAGCTCTTCTTCAAAGTTGGTTTTAGAGTGTAGATATTGGGAGGGTCGTTCGTCCGGGCTTGGCGTCTCATACATAATGTAAGGCCGCTATTGCCGGCGGATCGCGGCGCGTTTTCTTCGGGATGGGGCTCAAATCTTAAGTGGTGATATTTATTTAAGCAGACTCCTCTGTTACACCTTTCCGTGCGCCACTGTTTGCCAGCGTGGGCCACTGTGTGCGCGCTCTAATGGAGGAGGTATTGTTGTGAGCAGCTGTTTATTTTCACGGGTAGCCCCGAGAACTGTTTGAGGGAACGTGTTTTTAGGCCGACTATAGGGTTTCTGGTTTCTCAGTCTTTTTTTATTCTCGAGCTTCGAGAACACGCGAGTTTTCTCGCGTACCTATTCTAGAAAAAAATACGACCAAGACTAGAGAATTGTCGGGTTCGGTCGTTGAACTAACAAAATATAGATTTTTTTAAGGAGAAACCCTAGTAGTATCATCTACTTTAATAACTTCAAATGCAGCACCAAGACACGCACTTTTGTACCTCTATGGTACCTTACCGTATTTACGTTATCGCTAATAGAAATGAAATAATGAAGTTCGCCGCTGCCTATCACCTCCGTGACATGGAGGTACCTTCCCCGTATGCTGCTCCGTCCTCCGCGGACCACACAGTGGCGGCTGTTACTGAGCATGACCTCATGTTTTGGATTCTCAGGAACCAGTTTGACCGCGGAGTGAATGATACATGAGTAAATGACACAACAACTAATATAACTCTCAAAATGTGGGTGTACCTCTCACTTCGGGAATTCTAGGCATGATATTATGTTATGTTATGCACTGTTCTTATCTGTTTACCGAGCCTAGCTTCCGTTCGCTTTACAGTTGGTGTTCATGTTAGCACAAACAAGTGGCAACTATAATATTCACGCGCGTATTATAAAACGTTTGGTTAAAGTTAGTGGCGCTCATTGTTGACGGCACTCGCTCCACTCGCGGGACTCGGCTCATATTATAAAACAGTGGGATTCAATGCGATGCGGAAAACATTTTGCTGTTCGTATCGATTTCTCTATGTTTCCGGCGTTACCGCCTGGAGCGAAAAGAGCGCACAGAGCGGAGCGAGCGCTGAATAAAATATAAAAGCTTCAATATTTGATAAAAACAACGGCTGCGGACCGACCGGCCGGCTCGCCGTGTGTGCCGCCGACACACAGATACAGCGGGATTACTAACTACTCGGATATTGATAGAATTGATAAATTAAACTGCGGCGACTGTAGCGGAACTTGCCGTACTTATGTGAGGGTCGTACATTGTTACATCTGATTGTAATGAATAATGGCCTCTGTTTATAGCGAGCGAGTCGCGCCGCGGTCATGAATATGTTATCATTTCGGTAATGTTACATAAAACGGTCATTGTTGTAATGTTCTGAAATGTTTACAATAAATGAATATTTGATTCAAGGCTACAAATGAGTATAATTTTGGCAAAGCTTTTTGTTCTTTAATAAAGAAAAATACAGAATTAATGTGTACAATGAATGCATATGTAGACGTTATGAGAGTTACTGTTTATATTCGTGTACTTACTGGTACATGCTGCGTGGGAGCCTGTAGTCATAACTCAATCGACATTTTTACGAGTGGTCCCTCCCCCGCGCCCCGCGCCCCGTGCGCCCCGAGCGCCCCGTGCGCTCCCAGCAATCAGTTTACATCCGCCGCTCTATGTTATATCCGCCGGCTTCAGCCGATTTATGATCACTATTTAGTTTTTATGTTCGAATGAGAGAGGATGCCGTTGTTTTCACAAAACTAATCGATATAAGGGGGTTTATGAGAGACCACACGGACTCATATCTAAAAACCAACTCGATTCTTGGCGGATCTCTGATGCAGTTGCTAAAAGCAGCTACATTACGAAGATTGATACTGCATAGATGTAGTGACGAGCTAGGTTTCTGGCTCGGCCCTACGAGCATCCCGCCCGACATTCCTTGATTTGCATCCTGTGTTCAAGAACACGTGCACTCCAATCATTGACTCTGAGTCTATTGTTACTTCGACTGACTTTTCTATGTGCGATTGACCATACGCTTCTAAGTGTGACCAATGGTGGGTAATTTTTTTTCTGTTTTTGCTCTCTAAATCTACTTATCACAAGACATATTTAGCAATGATTTGTGACTCTGCTCATATTATTAAAAGCGAAACTTCTTTCGTCGTGGATGTCACGGTATACTCGTATGTACTTTGGATTTATTACAATACTTTTATCAAATATTTTTCATTTTATTACTAATTTTTTTTATACACCTAGGAAGGAAGACACACATAAGGAAGTCACATTCTATTCCCAAACCTTTTCATTATCTCAAGTTCTCAGGATCTACTCGTTCCTAAATCGATCCATCACAGACTACAGGCTGAGACCGTTTTCATAGCTCAACGAACATTTTGAACGTTTAAGATAGAAGTAGAATGTAATTCAACTTAACAAACTGACTTCAGTTGATAAGTGATTGGAGCTTCACGTCAATCTGTAATTGAGTCAGGAACATGTGTTATGTGAAAAATACAACTTAAGTAGCATGGCTGTTCCTCGTTGTTTGAACCTCGTGGCTCAGCTTCTATTTGCCGTAGCATGGTGTAATACTGCCTAAAATTCTTCAGCATTCTCATATTATAAGTAGATATCTGTGATCAATTACATTGATACGTTAGAGGGCGCTGGCTGCGCGTGACGTACATTAGTAACACACTTTACGATCGTATAGCGCAGCGGAAATATGGAGCGCGAGAAATGTACATGACAAGATGAGCTAAACATTAGTACTGGTTGCAAATAATTGTCCTGGTTTTATTTCGTAAGATACAATTGTCAGGGAAATGTATCAAGCCTCCATTTAAAAGCATTATATTTTATTAGGAACAATACAAACTTCATAAAATCAGTACGTATGATCAATTTTCCTGCTTAGTTCACAAATGAAATAGTCTGAATTAAAACGAGTCCTCGCCGCGGTGAGTACGTAATGCGAGCTCATTACTCTGCCCACCCTCCCTCCGTAGGGGGTCGTTAGTATGCACGCATCGCTCCACAGTTACGAGCGCAAAGTTTTTAACGATAGCTGCCGAGTTCACCGGCTACGTCTTAGTAATTTGCTTGTTCGTAATGCGCCGCGTAAACACAGCGAGCTGACTTGCAGAACAGTACCGACAAGTGACAATTTGTGTTAATCCAGTAAAGCCTGAAATGAAAACGCCAGTATTTTTCGAAGGATGGTGTACTTGGATAGGTTAATGCGTGTAGCAATAATTATGTAAGGAGTCCAAACATAAAATATCATCATCCGTGAACAAAACTTTACTTATATTCATTCATTGAAAAGAACCCATAGTCGACTACACTACTACCTTCTAGATTTTACCTTGTAAAACAACTTATATTATCTAACAAGGCACACCCGCTTACCGCAGGCCTGCCTGTACGCAATTGTTCTCATAAATTGTTAACCCAGGTACTTCCATAACTTGCGTATGATAAGTTGCTCAAGTTTTTTCCTTCTCAGCGCGATATTCCGCGCTGTGTGCGAGATAACTTGTTGTTTATGATGTCTCGATGTTTTCGTCGAGTGTTTGCGCGCCTTTGTTTGTTCCCGGCTTGAGAGTGCGCGAGTGGACCGACACTCGACAGGCTCGTGAACCCCTCATAAACTTTATACGTATCATATTCTTCAGAGATTTTTTTTTTGTTACTGCTAGCTTGCATCACTCCACCGCTGGGCAAAAAATAACTTGAGACTTATACTTCTGATAGCGACAATTATTTGCTGTCAAATGAAATGATTGTTTGCCAAGTCTTTACATATATTACACGCATCAACGCATGCGAGGCGTCACCTTGAGACGTTAGAAATGGATTGAAGAATTCGACGAGAGCTTTACACAGTAGCTATAAAAGAAAGTCGCTACTTGCCTCTGTTTCCTTTAAGATCTTTTTAACTTGCGGTTTTCATCTTAGAGAGAAAATAATTTAAGAGAAGGTTCATAATTATCCTACTACTATTATAAAGGTTAAAGTTTGTATGTATGGATGTATCTGTTTGCTTCACGTAAAAAGATGAACGGATTTGGCTAAAATTTGGTATACAGATAGTTTTTATCAATAGAGAAATTAATTTAAGGGTAGGGTTCATAATTATGTGTAAAACTCTACGTCGATTATTCGCACAATACTATTAGAGAGCAGTAAGTAGCCGCGCACAGGAGTGACGTCACGGACACGCGGCGCATTGAGATTGATGGAGGCAAGCGACCGCGAGCTGTGCTGTTATGATGTTGTGATGACATTTACGAGAAGTAGTACTTGACCCATTTACTGAGCAGAAAACGGACGATAACATCATCCAAAAGATGTGTAAAAATCGTTTTAATTCAATTCCACTACACCGCCTAAGAAGCAGTTTATTTTTCAGGCTACTTTGGAAACTTCTCGTACATTTTAATTTAATTGTAGGCGTCGTCGCGTCGTTCGGTAAACATTCGTACTCTCCGTCGCCAAGCGTTTTAATATTAAAACATAATATTTATTCTGCGAGGAAGAAAAGGTCATGTTATTATTACAGGCAGACAGAAAGCGGCTAATATGATGAAAAGATTTATTATTGAATAGGTTGCGTTTCGATACGAATGTCGTCATTAGTTAATTATAAGGTGTCGACTGGCGACGTGCCGGCGTACCGTGGCGTGTTGAATAGTACGCGATACTGTGTCAGTAGGGCACAGCGCGTCGTGCCCGCACACATCGCCTCACACGGGGTACACAAGTAGATATACGCCGAAGGTCCATTCGCTGATTTCTGTTCGTAAATACAATTCTGTTCAGACTGAATCCACACAGGACGCATTTTGTAACATTCGAGAAACATGTTGTAGGGTTCTTCGATATTCAGAGAAACTGACGTGTGTTGTGCGGTAAACATGTCTGAATTGATAACTTACGAATTATTGTCAAAAGTTTTTTATTGAAGTTTGTGTTAGAGATAGGTAGAAGAACTATGTAGTAGATGACTTCTTGGTTCAGATATTCAACTGGTCCTAAACACAAATATAAATGTGAACAAATGGATCAGAGTGAACTTTCTGCCGATGTGTCGATGTGGCGAGGGTTGCCGAGGGCTGGAGCCGCGGCACTGCGCGGAATAAAAGCCTCTCGAAGGGTAGCCTCGCCCCCTCCCGCCCCGCGTACACCCCCGCACCTTTTGAACAGTTTGTTTCACAAGCTAATTATTTTATATAGTTTTTACAAGTTATGATTTTAATTGAAAAGTTACGCGTTCGCTTTGTTTGATAATATTCAGAAAGGGTAATTTTTAATTCTTGGACACAATACGGACATGTTTCCTTTTCGTTTTGTAAAGGTTAAGACTTAAGTAATTTATACACATATGAATATTTTATAGCACCCACGTAGAACCACTTGTGAAAGAGCCTTTTAATGGGAAAATACATATTCAATGTCGGTTTTTTACGTAAAACTACGCTCGATTTTTTTAACTACAACTACTGTTTAAAATTCCTATGTGTGCACGCCTTGCATTCCTGGCACTGGCAACACGCCACGACCATAACCGAACGAGCGAGCGACGACTGACGACGACGACAGGGGCGCTGAGCTTCATGAACGACGTCGGCCCGCACTGGCCACTAGGTTATTGTACCCGTCACTATCATAGTCTCACTTCCAAAGTCATTGTAGCAGTAGGCAGTCAATTTTAAAACTCTAGGAGTTTTAAAATTGACTGCCTACTGCTCCATTATTTGAAAAAATCTAATGTACCTGCCTTCATAAAGTACCTGCGTGTACACTATGTTTAGTGGTTAAGGCTGTAAGAGAGTCTTAAGACCAAATTTTGTTCTTTTATTATACTACAGAGACGGGACGAATCATTAGCGACGCTAATCTGGTTCACGGCATGACTTGGGGGGGAGGGGGGTTGTATGGAACATTTTGAATAAGGCGCTCTGCAGGGACCGGAGCCGCGCTCATTACTGACCCGGTGCGGCCCGCCGAGGCCCGCCACGAACAGGACTGGGTTGCTCTTGTGCTTCAAACTTTTTAGTACTCAGGTAGTAGAACTTAGGTGTTGTTATCCTTCCCCCCAAATTAAAATAAAGGTAAACATATTTTATATTCTCTACATTTAGCTGAACGATCGGCTAATGCCTAATAGTTGAGTCCTTTGTCGTTTATACTTTAGATTCAACATTGATGTCGTTCTTCATGTTTAGTTTCGTTTTTTAAGGTTTTATGTAGTAATTCTAACTGATTTATTATTACAACTAGCACTTTGCCCGCGACTTCGTCTGCGCGTGTTTCTAATTTCGAACTCAGTGAATTTAATTTCCGCTCACCCTCCTTATAAGAAAATCTAAAAACTCAATTCAAACAAACAATCAATCGTAGTCGACAAACTGATTTTCCGATTTACACCCCGTTAGGGATTGATTTATGAAATGTAAATAAAAATACGCATTCTTTATTCGATTGAGAGATAATTTATGCCCAGTTTAGAATTTATCGAAGCAAGCAGTAAATCCTTCCCTTAAAACTTAATCAACCCTTTTCAAAATTTAGGGGGTGATTTTCGAAAAACCCAAAAATGGAGGGTAGTTTTGAAAAAAGAATAGTGTCCATCTTTTTTATTTACTTATACTCACATTCGTACCAAGTTTCAAGTTTATAAACCCAGAGAATAAGATTTTGCATACAAAGGTTTTCACCCCCTTAGAGGTAGATTTTCGCAAAATCCTTTCTTAATGCTTACTTACATTATAAACTGCAACTATCATCCAAAATTCAGGTTTCTACGTTTAGTGGTTTAATATCCTCCCCTTAAAACTTGAATACCCCTTTTCACCAACTTGGGGGGTGATTTTCGAAAAATCCAAAAACACGTATTTGATTGATTCTTATCTAGTATATAAATACTGATTTTCAAATTCAACAGCTCATGCGTTATGATTTTTCCATACAAACTTTAACAACCCCTAGATTACCAATGGAGGGTAGTTTAAAAAAAATAATGGTGCTAATCTTATTTATTTACTTGTGTTCTCATTCGTGGTAAGTTTCAAGTTTATAAACCCAAGGAATAAGATTTTTCACACAAACGTTTTCACCCCTTTTCACCCCCTTAGAGGAGGATTTTCGCAAAATCCCGTCTTATTGCCAATCTACATGGCAAACTGCAAATGCTGTCCAAAATTCAAGTTTCTGTGTTTAGCGGTTTCGGCTGTAGTCGTGTCAAAAGAAAAACCCCTGTTCTTTTATATACAGGGTGAATTTTTCAAGTGGGCGTGGATGGCTATTTTCGAAACTATGAGGAATATCGAAAAACGTTGAAAGGAGTCTCGAGGCCGATTTTGACGAAAACTAAAACTGCGTCATTGGATTTTAGAAAAGTCTATCATTCTGGCCAGGAATCGAACCCGCTGATTTTGGAAAAAAAATCACAACCTGTATTATTAAACCATTCGATAGTGTTGCTAATAAGGATCAAATTCTGGAAAATAATCATGTACGGAAAAGTTAAGGAAAACGTATAATTACAAAAAAACTGATCAACCATCAAGGCAATATGGGTATTTGAAACATAAATTACCAATAATAATGTTATTTTTAGTTCAACTCCATAATTTCGTATTGCCAAGTATAGGGGGATTGTTGAGACGTCAAATCCAGTGAAAAATTAAAAAAAAAAAATATTAATTTCGAATAAATTATGGCTCAGTAGAAGTAAAGTAACATGGAAAAAAAGCAATTTCATAAAAATCTGCTATTTCCTTAAGTTTTCCGTATATGATTACTTCCCAGAATTTGATTCTTATCAGCAACACTATCGAATGGTGTAATAATACAGGGTGCGATTTTTTTTCCAAAATCAGCGGGTTTGATTCCTGGCTAGGACGATTGATTTTTCTAAAATCCAATGATGCAGTTTTAGTTTTCGTCAAAATCGGCCTCGAGACTCCTTTCAACGTTTCTCGAAATTCCTAATAGTTTCGAAAATAGCCATCGTCCACGCCCACTTGAAAAATTCACCCTGTATATAGATAATACTTAGATATATTATTTCCGTAAAAATATTGATCTCCATAACACATGAGCATGAAATCTCTTAAATCCACACAAAATCTGGAATGAAAGTATTTCTGTCTCAGCGCACATGTAGCCATTGGGGTTTGCAGCTGACCGAGTTCCACCGTTTAGAACGTTCACATCGAACCGTGCAAGCTTTATTCGAAGCGATTCTGCCGCGAACCACCCGGAGCGGACAGGCGCGGCTCGACCAAGAGGCATGTTGTATGTGAGTAGCTCCAGAAACCTATTGCATTAAAGTGCGCTGACATGCCTCTGATATTACACAAATACTCCAGTACAGTACGAGAGAGCTTCACAGACGTAACTATTTGTTTTCACTCAAGAACAGGTGTTTTCTTTGTGTAATTTCGTAACTGCTAACTACAACAGTGCGGCAGAGCTCACTCGCGTGTACTATGTACTGGTGTTAGTTTAACTGCGAGCACTACTTGACCTCGATTGTTTCACTCACTAATACAATTTGCTCGAGATTGTGGCCGCGAGAGCTGCTTCACGTTAAAACAATTGGATATCTACCGCTGTTCTCTAGATAAGTTTACTGTTCTTATTAATTTATTTTTAAATATTTTCAAGAAATAGAGGGCCAGGTGAGTGTGACTAAGGCATAGTTTAGATTGATAGCTGCCCTGTTAGAAATATCCTCATTCCACGTAAAATTTTCAATGTAGGGTTTGCTCCAAATTAATATCTAAAATCCCACTGACACTGTAGAGCATAAAACTAATTTCCACCACCATCGCAAACAAGCGAAACGAGCGCTGTCTGTGATAACATCGACGAGTTCATATTGATACGAGTGCAAATTGAATCTGACGTCACAAAACTGATTCCATTATCAAACATTATATCAGGTATTAATGGATTGGTGCGCCGCAGCGCTGCATCGCGCTGTGTGTACTCTAAAACGTAGCTATGAAGCGCTGTTTGCGCTAGATCCCAATGGGAACAGACGCGGTGCGTCGCGTCGATGCGCTCGCGGTAATGTTTGCATTCCGTGCAGATATGAATGCCGAGTTCTGTGACACGTCTTATTTACAAAGGACACGTTGAAGGCTACCGAACAGAAGGACCACTCTTAACCCCCTATACTTGGCAGAGAATTTTACCTTTAGAAAAATTAACTTTTACTAGTTCCCTTTGTTAATTGGATCATACGGATGTCAGGAAAAATAAAACAAAAAATCTCTGAATTTCAGTTTTCAGGATATAGTATGTGTCTTCAAGTGCACACTGTCAAGCTCACAAGAAAAAACATACAAAGAAAACTGTGTCTTTGCAGCTACCTTTTTTGTTTTTTTTTGCTTATATCTCGGTAACCAAGTGTCCAAACGGTATAGCATGTATGAACAATATAAATGCCAAATAAACCCAGTATTATTCAGTAAGTATTTCCATAACTTGTACAGATTCCGAGATAACCGCTCTTGAAAGTCTGTAATTTTGGGAAACAACATTTTGACCTTTTCGCGTTTGGAAAGTTGTATTTTATAAACGCAAAAGATCCAGAAACCAGCAGCAGTCATTTGAGACCCTCCCTTCACTACTTTAGATGAACAAAGTCAAGTGAAACCGACATCTTGAGGTGGAATGGGCCTGCAGCTAAAAAAGTCTCCCTCAATTCCCACAAGTATAGGTAATTCTTGAATTCGGTGGCCACCATGATGCTTGATATCTCTTATTTTCCTCCCACCGAGAGAGCAGTAAAAAATAACGCTGCAGAAACTCATTTTAAGCTAGATAGTGAAGCCCGAATGAACAACTTGTGGAGTCAGGACCCATTTTTTGGGTCCGGGGAACCGTCTTCGGAGACATCTTGATGAGGTCTACACATCTGGAATGCATTTTCAATAGATTCGCAAGATTCTACATCAGACTTAGTTCCACATTTAGGCACCAACGGTAGAATTTTTCAACTTCTAGTCATCTGAAATAAAAGTATTGCAAGCTATAAGCAAAGGAATTTGGTGGAAAGTGTAATACTAATTGTTGTCATGCATTATGAAAAAAACTCTGTCTGAAGAAAGGCTCGAGTATGTAGTAGCACAGCATTTATAAACAAAACATTCACAAATTGTAATCATCTATGACGCGGCAGTGTGCATTTAAATATACACAACAAATAAATTGTCATTCACACTGCACCAGGCAGTGTGTAATTAAATGCACACCTTACAAAAATCGTGAATTACTGTAATATGCAAAAAAGATATAAAAATAATAATATAAACAGACTATTGCGTAAAGCTTGCAGAAAGTAAAATTATAGCAATTTCATACATTTAACTTAATCTAAGTGAAATAAAATACGATACTTACAGAGCAATGCACAGGCTCTGACCGACGGTTCGCCATTTTGTTCACTACTGACAAAGTGTGAGCCAGACAAATATAGATTTCTTTTTCTCACGTAAACAGATGTATAGGAAATCACTTGGAGTTATAATTAAAACGATTCGATGTAATATTTTGTTTAAAAAAAAATCTGAATTCAATGTGCATTTAAGTGCACCATGTCAAGTATAGGGTTAATAATATGCCGTCACACGACCAACAACTCAATTGTGGCTTAACTCTGAAACGTTCAAAACTGTAGTTGTACGAGTGAACACATCAATACCTTTACCAAACTCGTTATAACAATCTAACATTGCTAGAATGCTGCCGTGCTGCACAACGTGCAGGACACTATCAAGTGCGCCTTCTGCAGCGGCTGCAAGCGCTAAGCTTGTCACAATGCGCTCCGCCTAGCGCGGCTCCTCCGGAATACGTAAGTTCGTTTGCCTTAAAATATTCGCATGTTGGGCGCAGCAGTGGCGGCGCGCGGCGCGGGTATTACTGAATATCTTCGATCGCTATTCGATGGCGGCGTGATATTAACGACACTTTTACGACACTATGAATACAGTTGGCGCTAGCATGGACGGAGCCCGTCCGCACTATACATCAACCTGTTCCTACCAGTTTTAACCGGCTCCAACCGGTTCCAGGCAGTTCGCAGCACACGTGACCCCCACACTAACTCGCATATTTTCTCAACTGTTTTATAAATTCATAGATTTATGAGGTCGAGCGGAGAAATGTTGCGTGGAGGCGTAATGGGAGCTTTATGTTGGCTCCGGCCAAGAACTGCCGAAATATGGACATTTGAGAACATTTGTATGAATTCATCATGCGACTGTACGGACAGCTCGCTGAACACGACAGCCAGAGTGGCTTAATTGATATACCAAGCAATCACGCTTGTAAGGCATTATCTGTATCTAACACAAAATTCATTTGACTTATTATACAATTAATAAGAATCAACATAAGTTTTGCCGTATTATGTGTTCTATTACTTACATAATTATTAAAATAGAAAACAAATCTACACTGCCTACTACTAAAAAAACCCTGTGAAGTACTGTAAAAAAAGTTAAGTCGAAATCAATAGTGGGATATGTTTGAATTGAAATTGGTTGTATGAATGTCTGAAATAGTGCAGTTTCATAGTGAGTCGGTGCCGGGCGGACGGGGAGCGTGGGGGAGGAGGGGGGGGCGTGCCGGCCGGTGATCGAAATCTCTCTTCCATTGCCAGTGAAGCTTTGTAATCTTGCAGCAGTTTTTGGCAAGAGATTCAGAGTTTCAAGAATTCAGCGCAGGTGAATCTCAACCTTATCATTTGGGAGTACAGTTGATGTTTGGTTGGTTGTGCAGGCTATAGTAAGAGGCAGCGGCGCCGTTAGTCAGGTCGTCGGCGTCGGGTCATGCAATAGGTCGCAGCAGAGAGTCCACTCTGTACCATATAACCAGACTTTACTGCTAACTCAATGGTTCTAAGGTAAAATGTCGATTTATATTTTTATTCCCTTTCAAGACACTCAGGCTAGTGAATAAGGTTTCAAGCCGATGGGAGCCTCATCTCTGTGGCATAATCTATTTTATGATAAACAGAAAGCAATATTATTGTCATTATACTTACTTATAGGTGACTCTCAAACACAAGTTTTTGAGAACGTAATTATTTTGTTTGCAGACCTCTCGATGTAATTTCTGTTAGTTTTAGGCTTTACGCAGGAAAACGTTTTCTCAAAAATTGGAAATCTTTTGACAAGCTTCTCGTAAAAGTTATTACGAAAGTTATACATTTTCAAACTTTTAATAAATCATATCTACGAGTATTTCACTATATATCTTATCTTACTTCTCATCTTAGTAATATTAAAATGCGAAAGTTTGTGAAAATTGATGGAGGTTTGTTACTCTCTCATTAAAACACTACAGAACGGACTTGGATGAAATTTGGTAATCGGATAGTACTTAGATCTCGAGAATCTACTAGTTTTTATCTCGATTCGGTGATGCCGTTGGCAGCATCTAGTTTAACATAATTATGAAATGTTATGCTGATATTAATGAATAGTCAAGCTGCTCATACAAGTGCGTGTAATGCATGTAGAATGTGCTCGTTACGGGCGGGACGAGGGCGGCACGAGGGCGGCACGAGCGCGAGGCGAGGGCGCTGCGACTGGCATTCGATTACTACTCGAACGTTGCAAACACATAATTATGCATGCATAGTATAACTACAAGTCCAAGTCGCCGCTACTCGCGCGGAACGTTACTAGATTATTTCATAGAAAATGGAAAGCAATACGGCATCACTGTTATTAAACTGAGAGCTATTCTCCGTTGGCATATCTTTTCCTGTTACTTATTATTTCATGATAATAGTATGTTCAGAAACGTACCTGAGATTTTAGTAAATTACATTTTTCTTAAACTTACTGTCCTTACTGTAAAATTTAGTACAATTTGATGCCTGAGTCGCGTATCGTAAAGCTTTGAGGAAGGAAAATGGGTTTCGAGCGAGACTCGACAATTACGAGTAACACTTTCTTATAATTTCAACATGGCGCGGCGGTGTATTGACAAGGTTATTTCACGGAGCGACTCAGGTCTGTCTGCAATAATTGAAAATAATTTATAATTGTGATGATTGTAATTTTAAATGGCAAAACTTACAGATGTTAAGAGTACTAACAATATGACATAATAAGTGGCGGCTGGGTTTAAATGCGTGACACTTATGACGTTGTAGTTCAGTTAGCATCTGGTTGCTTCTTTCGCTACTTATCTACCAAAAACGTATCGTTCTCCATACTATAATAATCTCTCATCTGATAGCATCTCTTGAAATTATAATACAAGTTAAAGTTTATACTTATCTACCAAAAACGTATCAACCGTCTCTTTTAATTAATTGTATTATACACCTAAATGATATTTTTTTTAATCTAAAAAGTTCTGCATTTTTAATTATTATGACGTTTTAGTTGCATATTCATGTGTTTCATGAACTTATGCTAATTAAAATAATTGTCATTTGACAGTGACCTAACAACCAGTTTAATGGACTATAGTTATAACAAGAGCGGTAACATTTTTATGAATAACTTAAAAATGTAATTCGTTAAATATTTTGTTAACTTCATTAATTACCGATTTAATACCCACCTCTAATAATTGTGGAATCACACAGTCATGGCAGTTTTACTGGGACTCACGGCGTGTATTTTTTATTTCACGGTCAAAAAAAATCCTATGAATTAGTTAAAAAGGAATATTTGTTTTACAATTCAGCTTATTTTATATTTTTGTTGAAATTTATGGCATGGCAGTCAGAGAAAATTAATGTTAAAACTATTTATATTACGGATGCCCTCTTAGAGGGCTAAAGCCTGCCGGGGTCACGGGACTAATAAATACCGTGACCCCCAACGTTGGGGGGTCAAAGGGCTATTGAATGACACCACGAATTTTAGTCGGTACAAGTCTGACAGTCCCTCCCGCCCTGCCCTGTGTGGGAGGACTCATTTGATGATTTACCACGCTAAAGACAGAACTGAGCTTTACATTTGTGTATCATCTGATCGTAACACTTCGTGCTAGTGGTAACGAATAGTGTCCTCTCTATTATATGTATTGTTCCAATCGCAGGAACTTCCCGGAACACGGAGCACGGCCGGGATTAACGTGTTCCACACGCCCTCTCTATATTTTATCTGAAACTTTAATTACTCGCTCACACGCTCTTTTTGTGTGGCGGCAATCTTAGCTCACAGCTTCCGGCGACTACCTCGGTTTAACTAGACGAGTTTGTATGTGTAAAAGAGGTTTTATATAATGTTGCATGATAAATCATTTTGCTATGTACATTCACATCAATCTTTTGGATGCGGTCAAACTCCGTCATGTCAAATCAATCCCTTCAATTCAAAGTAAACAACAATATAGGATAAAGAAATAATGACTTGATTGGATAAAGTAAAATGTGTAAAGAGAACGTCTCAAAGTTATGAAGTTGCTGTGTTGTAGCGTCGTAACGCCCGTGCGCCCGGGGCATGCTCTACGTCATTGCGCTACGACAACATTGCTACGTCGTAGCCTGTGCAGCGTCTACATCGCTACGCCGTAGCCAGTGCTACGTCTAGAACACTACAGCGTAGCTGGCGCTATGCGCTGCTACGGCTCAATTCACTGACCGTTGTTGTTTTAATTAATTCTTCTTAATTTTGGATTTAGAAATTGAAATCAGAGTATTTCAATAAAATCTCAATAAAATTCAATAAAATTTCAATAAAATTATTTTAACAAGATAAATCTTTTAAGATGATAATTTTTTACCTGTCGAAAAATATGTCTTAGGCCGTGCATTCGGATTATTATCTTACAAAATCTATGCACTTCGTTGTTAATAGAAATAGTTTTTAAACAACAATGTATTAGTTTTGCTATGTGTGAACAAGCAGTATGACAGGTGGCTGGCGGCCGGAGCGGCGCCGGCGAGATGAATGCGCCGCAGACACTATCTCCCGGCTCCGACTGCTCCGTGTTCACTGTCCAGGTGATACAACTGCGCACTATTTATTGTTGTCTGCGGCACAACGCTCGGTGATATTGAAAATATATCTTATTGAACCGATATCGCGGCCTGGGAAATAGCACCACTAGCAGTGTCCATTGTGCGCTCTTTATCTACGGTTTGATAAATGTACCACCAGCTGTTTTGTTCAATTGTATCACATTATAGCGAACGGTTTCGCATGAGTAAAAGAGCGTATTTTGCCTGCATTATTTTATTATAATAATATCTCAAAGGGATTAGCACCGTTTTCAGTGATAACTCACACAAATTGTAGACAATTTTCTAATTGCTTACAAAATTAGTATCACCCATAATTACGTGTAATTTTTAATATTTTCAGTAAACTTTTTGGATAGTTAGACCACATTTCTAAATGTATTCCGAGTCAATAACACAAACTTATTTATGTTCGCACCTGTTTGAAGCTAAAATCTATAAAGTGACATTAAAGCAACGCGAAGAGTCACGCCTTGTTATGGGCCTATATAAAACTGTGCTTATAACTATGCACACTCGCAAAGCGAGCACATTCTCGCACAGTTTACACAGTGCGCTCAGATGAGCAGCTTATACACTCGGAGGTAAACATCGAGGACGTACTGCTAATTATGACATGTCCGGCGGCGGGCGCGCTGCACGCCAGCACAGAAGTACCACTGCGAGCGGTGCGTGAGAGCGCGACACTAGGAATATACGTACACAATGTTTATGTCCGTCATAAGAACGAGTCTGTTATGTTTCATGTATGATTAAATTTCAAATATCTGGTTAACCGAGCTTCGCTCGGTTTTTAAAATGTCTATATCTTAGGAGCCGAGCTTTTCTCGATCCTGGGACCTTGATAAATCGATTCCTTGAGCTGAAAAACCCCTAATCTGTAACTTTCATGAAAATCCTTGGAGCCGTTTCCAAGATACAAGAATTGCTCGTTTAAAGATATTAGTAGTCTGGGCAATGAATGATTTTGGTTGGAAAAGTCGAAAGCAGAAAATCTGACTTTTGAAGTTTGTTTGGACTAGTTAGAAGATAAACATACTAAAAGTCCTGACCCCTCCGAGGTGAGCCCGGGGGAGGGGGGGGCAAAGAAGGTCCCGTTTTTTGGTTTTTTGCTTATATCTCGAAAACGATGCGTCGTATAAAATTTTGTTGTACTACATAATAAAACCTCATAAAATTCTCTACAACTTTGCTTGTCACACTTTTTATCTATCTCCAATATTTTCATAGCTGTGAGCTCCGAAAAATGACCGATTTTCAAAAATGTTCTGTCTCGCTCTTTGTTTTCTTGTTTATATCTTGAAAACGGTGCGTCGCATGAAATTTAGTTGTTCTAGAGATTGAAACCTGATGAAATTCTCTACAACTTTGCTATATTTTTTTTTATTTATCTCTTATCATTGTGAAACTATGACCTGTGAAAAAAAAATTGGTTTTTCAAAAATGTGTACAATTGTCTGTACCGGTTTTTGAGATTTTTTATAATATCTCGAAAACAATGCACCACATGGGATAGTATTGTAGGGTATTATAAAAGCTGGCAAAACTTTCTACAATTTTGTCTTTCCTACTTTTTATCTATCATCAATAGTTGCATAGCTGTGAGCTCCGAAAAACGAGCGATTTTTAAAATGTGTTCTATCTTTATAGCACATTGTAACAATTATTTATTATTTCTTACTTACGCTATTAAAAAATAACATAAACTGGGAGTACATCCACGCGGTGAAGGCGGAAACAGTTTACTTTCAAACTGGCTAAAACTCCCAATAATATCTATCAAGATGCCTTCGGGCTTATGTTGCTATTTCATAATGCAGGGAAGCAGTCACAACAAAGATTTCAAAATGACAGAACTGTGTTTTATTCGTGGTAAAATGCTGGAACAAGGTGGAGAAAATGTTTCCAAGATCGGTCAAAAGGGGGTAAATTCTCTGATTTGTGCCAGTAAACTCAGAAACGATCAAAAGAGCCCACACCTTGAAGATTTGAAGTTTCTAAGGGTTCACACATCTTGTCAGAAAGAATTCACATGACCCGACAGCATTAAAGCAGATCTAAGGAAACATACTCCGTATGCTGGACCCTCCGGGATTCATACTATGAGGTCATCAAAACCAAAAGTTGTCGTCAAATCTCGATGCCCTTTTTTAACCGACTTCAAAAAAAGGAGGAGGTTATCAATTCGACTGTATTTTTTTTTTTTTTATTTTTTTTTTTTTTTTTTTTTATGTTTGTTACCTCATAACTTGCGACTGGGTGAACCGATTTTCATGATTCTTTTTTTATTCGAAAGCTGATGATTCCCGTGTGGTCCCATTGTCACCATATCAGGATCTGATGATTGGAACTTGGAGAAATCGAGGGCAACCCTCAAATTTTATTGGCTGACACATAGTTTTTCGCAAATCTTATGAAGTAATTCAAGTACTTGCGTATGGAAATCATCATCTGATGTAGCTGAGCTGATGATGGAAGGTACAACTCCTCAAGTAAGAAAATTATGCTTATGTTCGCATATCTCCGGAACCACAAGTCCGATTTAAGTAATTCTTTTTTTGTTGTACTAGGTATCGTTCAACTTAGGGAATACTGAAAATTTCATCAAAATCGGTTCAGTAGTTTTTGAGATAGGGAATGAATGAAAGAGATGTTAACGATGTTATTGCCGGTGTTACGGATTACTAAATTCTAGTGCTAAGGTTGATTATTTAAACTAAAAAGAGTAAAATAAAAACTTTTTCAAAAAAAAATGTGACCGCCTTCAAAAACAACCACAAAAAAGGGTAAAATAACCTACAAAACTTTTCTTTCGGAAGTCGGTGGCAAAAAAGACAATGAAATTAATAAAAAAAGTCACCGACTTCCGAAAGAAAAGTTTTGTAGGTTATTTTACCCTTTTTTGTGGTTGTTTTTGAAGGCGGTCACATTTTTTGTGCATGTCCATTCATAGTTGAAAAGAAAAAACCTTTAGAAAAACGACAGACAGTATACTCTGTTAGAACGTAGCCTTTAAAGACTCATGCATTGAGGCTGGGCATGCAAGAGATGATTGGAGTGAAGAAGTAGTGGGTCGTCTAGCGTCAATTTGTTACAGCGGAAGCCTTATACAATTGTAAACTTTACTTAAAAAGTCCCGAGATCCGTCAAGCCGCAGAAGTGTTTTTAAACCCCTCTTCATCGCATGATGACATAAGAAAAAATAGAAAGTTATGCTTTTTAAGGTGGTATGGAGCAAGAAGGAGACTTCTCTTAATAACTATCGGTACCAGCGTTTCCTCCAGTCAGTATCAAATGTTAAACTAGACATTTCCTCCCTACCACCAACTGAGGGAGCAGCGATGGAGCATTCTGTCCGTACTTATCATCAGGTCCTGGCTTGGCTTGGACAAGACCTTTCCCCTGAGCTATGGGGATGGGAACTGACTGAAAGCAACCTTTTGTTTCCTGTTCAAACCAAAGAACCAGCTGCACCGGAAGAAATACTAATGTTAATATTTTGCCGATGCACCACTGATTGTAGTAGGGCTAGATGTGGGTGTAGGAAAGCCTCCATACTATGCTCTACTATTTGTCACAATTGCAATGGAAGTAACACAAATGGCATTCATTCGTTGCAACACGACGATGACAACGACGCGCGACGGCGAGGTATACGAAGCAGAAGTAGCAGCCTGCGTTCCATCTTCTGAAATAATTCAACAGAAGAAGAGGCGAACCCTGACGAACCACAACAAGGACCGTCATGTCCAAAGAGGCGGGAGTGTTAAATAGTCCGGTTGTCTAGTTTTTAAGAAAAAAAATATAAAAGAGCGATGTGTGATAAGAAATGTTAGAGTGAAGAACATATTTTAAGAAATCCACTTTTTTCGAAGCTCATAGCTAGGTGATTGAAGATAGATAAAAAATGTAAAAGGCAAATATGTTGAGAATTTTATGAGGTTTTATTCTTTATTACAACTAAGTTTCATGCGACGCACTGTTTTCAAGATATAAACAAGAAAACAAAGAGCGAGACAGAAAATTTAACACATTTTTGAAAATCGGTCATTTTTCGGAGCTCACAGCTATGAAAATATTGGAGATAGATAAAAAGTGTGACAAGCAAAGTTGTAGAGAATTTTATGAGGTTTTATTATGTAGTACAACAAAATTTTATACGACGCATCGTTTTCGAGATATAAGCAAAAAACCAAAAAACGGGACCTTCTTTGCCCCCCCCTCCCCCGGGCTCACCTCGGAGGGGTCAGGACTTTTAGTATGTTTATCTTCTAACTAGTCCAAACAAACTTCAAAAGTCAGATTTTCTGCTTTCGACTTTTCCAACCACATACCCCTTTTGAGCACTCATTTACCAGACTATAGATATTGTCAGTTGAACTGATTGAATCAACTGTTAGGAATAGGAAAACATTGTCCAACGTACCACAAAAAGGTAAACATTTGTTGAAAAAAGTGTAAATGCAAAACGACCCTTATATCAAAGTCGAATGCCGTTTTGACGTTGTCAGTTCTTTTAGAACAGTGTTCAACAGATGTTTAATTTTATTTAGTCCTTGTATTTTTAGTAGTCTAGTTTCGACACCAAAGTTGCGATTCCCCCGTTTTGGTCAGTTGATAAGTGTGAACATTATGATGTCATTAATACTAGTTCTTTTGCATGTGTCCACCTGACGATGTCGTGCTGCACACACACACACACACACACACACACACACACTGGTCATCTCACACTAGTGCGTTCAGCGCGCGGCGGATTGTACCAATTAGTGCTACCGCCGCTAGACACGAGAGCCTGTCTCATATCTTTCACTTGCTATTGTTTTAAATTCCAAAAAAAAATACGTAAAGCCTGTCAAGTTTGTTGCTTCTTTTCGAATATTTTCTAGTGGATCACGCAAAGCGTCCGAGCTCTCCAGAGCGCACAGTGCAATTGAACTATACAATATGACACGCTAGTCATCCATGTGGAACATAGCGCAAGGCGTGACGTGGCAGGCACGCTGTGCAGACGCGCCGCGCACATCCATCACCGCGCGACCTCCACGTCGCGACACGTGACACGACACGCGTGCCGTTACAGCGCTGTGTGGAGAAGCTCCGCACTTATTACTAATTAAAGACTAAATGGAAAGCAACATTATTTGAACAAAAATAAGTTAGTGAAATGATTGTACATTGCATTAGTTATAAATCTGTTGTGCTTTGATATCAGCTCTCTTGCCTAATGTTTAAGTTAAATAGGATTTGTTTCTAGTTTTTATTAATATTTAAATGCATCTGGGAACACTAGAAAAATGTGTGGCGAAAAGCAGGCAGCATGCTGCATGAAAGGCATGATGATGCTCGTACCGCTGAACCTTCTGCAGTTGTGTCTGGTCTTGTATCAGTTGGCGGTAGGCTCGTTACAAGTGGCTGCTTGTAGAGGAACAATTCATCATTATTGATGTCCTCGGAGATGGCGCGCTGTCTTATAGATATTGTATCAACTTATAGTTCACAGATAGTTCCGCCACATCCGCGTTATTGCTCCCAACTAAAGCTATTTGGAAGTTCTGATGAGGTTACATGACTTTGATGTTTCTTTGATCGCGAGCAGTTCACTTTGTTTGTGATGGTTTGCGACGAGATGCCACGATAACGAACTTGTACTTGCGTCTATTGCCTCTGTAAGCTTCAATAAATATTACCGGCTTAAGGCAATTTATTTGTTGGAAGTTGCTACTACATTCACAAAACCCTTTTACGTCGACCGGCAAATATCATAAATACGTATTACACAATAATATCACAGTAGCAGCAGTTTCTTTATGTGAGAGTAAATACTTATTTAGTTCACATAATATTATTGGCGGGTTCAGCGGGCCGCGCCGGGCCGGGTCGCATATGTTTGGAAAAGGCTCGGATAATAATAATTTAGGAACAAGTCGCGTATTGGTCGCAGATGCGTGCCTCCCGCCGCCCGCGCCGCCTCAAATAAATCAGTGGAGGGTATCTCTCATGTTCGGACAACACACATAACTCGCCAACTTATTCTATTAGGAGGGCCGGCCGACACCGGACGGTACCGGACGGCGCCGGACACCGCACATGTGTTCACAATGGACCTAGTTTTTATAGCGAGTGCCGAATATAATGTTGGACGGATAAATTGCGGGCGTGAGCAACGAGGGAGAGCCTGGGGCAAGTCTTAACTCAGCATGAATTAAATAGACAAAGTATTGAGACGATTACGACCGGATTATCCTTAAACGAATCTTGGAAGTTCTCTGTCTTGTTAATTTAAGTCAGTTGTCAGATAATTGATAAAATAATTGACTTCGTGTTGTTCCCTGAATTAAAACATTCTCGTTTTTCGCTCGCGATCGTATCGTCTGTAATATAATAACATCCTCCTGACCTGAATTAATTGCTCGGCCATATTACTGCTTGGTTAATTAACTCTTCATTTTGATTACATTTCTGTGTTAATATTTCGCAGCAATTGCTTCATAAACAGTTGGCTTTTACGTGATTGCTTCATAAACAAATCGAAGCCATGGTTCTGTGCTTCGCGCGAGGCGACGAGTTATTGCGGTCACGTCGCTAACTTTGTAAGGGCGAGGGTGTCACCGGGGGAAGGCGGCAGGCAGCGGGGTACTCCGCAGGGGGAGGGGGCGGCTGCTGCTCCCGGTCCGTTTGCTCAAGCCTTCTCTGCAAATGAAGATGACTCGATAATCGATAGCTACCTGCTAATTGACTCATTTGTATTGAGTGTAACACGAAAAATAAAAGAAGTAGGTAATAAAGAAACCGCAAGCTTTGTATAATATGCCTCAGTACAAGTATATTGACTTGTGTCCAAGACGAGCGTTTGTTTTTTGATTATAAAAGCGCACTGTGGCTAACCTGTCGCCTCTTCCATGATAGCCGAGTCAGTCGGGTACAGCCCGGTCCATGTGGGACCACGCTTTTGTGTTCTGCACAAATATTAAATTTATATTTTACTTGCTGCTTTGCCAGTTTCCAGCGGTTTTGCCCGCGTGTATGTCAAAACTTTCGACATAGTTATGTCAAAATGAAATATCCAAACTTTATTAAATCCTTCCATCCAAACTTTCGAAGTTGTAATATTACAACAAAAACAAATGGTTTCTACTTATGGTTTACAACGAACTTAAAAGCGAGTTAGTTTTTCTTGTATTCTTGTGCTGTGGTCTAATGACGGCAGCATTAGCATCACGTTGTTATGATAACATCTCCCCCGCCGGCGCAGCGCCCGGACTTCACCCCTCGCTCACGTGCTATTATCAATTATCCCCAATTAATTAATTAACCTAAACCGAGTAACGAGCTTATTATAGCAATTCTTAAGTCCATAAATCATTAGTCAGTTACCGTGACCATGGTACGTAAATGGCAAATGAAGGAACGGGGTGAGTTTTTAGTCACTAAGAGTCTCACATTTCCTTCCACTCTTCCCAGTCCCACGGCGGGAGTAAGTAACAATCTGTTCATGTTCCAACATTTGCAGCTCCATAATATTGTGCTAACAAATCAATTTATCTATTTTTATTTCAACATCGTCTCTTTCAAGACTCAGACCTTAGACTAAAAATGCAACCTGTGATTACTTTCTCGACTTGTTGACGGTATTTGGTTGACATTATCAGCTGTGGTAAGAACCAGCACGCGTCATCAGTCATCAGTGGCAGACGAACTGAACCGTGTCTTTCAATAATGGTACGACAATGGAGGCTTCCTCGGTGCCGTACAGGTTGGAGTGCGGCGTGACGCGTGACCCAAGGAGATTTCACCATAACCAAGTTTTTCAAACTATAATATGACAATGCGCTGGTGTCCAGGCTCAGCAGCAAACATGTCGGGTCAAAATAAATAAATAACTAGACTTGTCGCTTAAGGTTGTCGACATGTAGGATGTGAACTTAGCCATCATTGCTACGATTGTTGTAACGTTCAGCGTCGTGATTACCAAGACCCTCGGTGGAGATTGAATGAGCATAAATGAAATTCTTGAAATGAGTGCGGTGCTCATAAAAGCCGATCCTAAACTATACACCAAAATATATTTTCGTGCTTCTTCGTGTAAAAACGATGATATCCGCGAATGTGTGGCGCTATCCTTCAGTCCACGTATTCAATTACAAGGCTCAGCTTCTCGGACGAGTGCGTGAATATCGCCCATAATAATATTACAGCGAACCGCCCGCCCTTGCCTCGCGTCCCCGTCCCCGCCCCCCGTCCCGCTCACGCCCCGCGCACGCCCGCGCCTCTCTCGCACCAATAAATAGATGCCAGCATCACATGCGGTCACTTTCATCCTTCACACGCGTCAACTCGTTCCAGCAAATTGTTTTCATTTTCCATCAACATTCATTTAATTTGTTTTCAGGGGTCTTTCAGTTTAATCGAATTTAACATAAAATATATTACAAAGATGTCAGTGCTGGCACGGAGGAATTAACATTGGTGAAATCATTGCTTAAACGGTAGATATAAGGAAAATTATGGCAAAACCAAACTAAAACTAAAAAGTAGGTAAAAACAAGAAGAAGGTAGCTACTAAACTTCGAAATTGAATGAGAAAGTAAAGTCAGATCAAACACTGCCGCGTAGGCGATGTTTGTCCGACTAACAGGTCAAATTAACTTCCCCTTGCATTTTACATAATTACATTATACAAACCGCCGCTTGTTTACAAAGAAATGTTTTTAATTTGATTCAACCAATCACCGAATGTTTGTGTTTCATTTTACGTCCCGTAGGCAATTTATTATTGATACCTACAATGTACAACATTCAACAATTTAATCGAACAAAATGGTACGATGAAGTGATCTGCGCTGGCAGCTGTTGGATGATAGTCACGGGCACTCGAACGGAGTGGAGAATATGATGATGACTATCTTATCTCTGCTGTCATGGGCTCGCTCCATAATAAGCTGTTACGGAATTATTACCTACTAACCGGTCGAAACTATTAATTTGTAAAAACTTACATTCTAGTCCTTAATACCTCTGTTAGCGGAGTATTTAAATAAAAAGAGTTACCACGGACTTGTGCAGTCTCCTAACTCTCCTACAATTAAAGCATTAAGTATTCTGAGCGCAATAGCGTCGCAATCGAGACATTGTCGGCGTACGCACAGTGCGAGTAGATAACAAGAACATGTATGTACAACAAGTATCTATATGGGTACGGTTAGCCGATATAATATCTGAGCAGCCCTAAAAGAAAAATGGCGAATGCTGAGTAGCTTAAGTGAGACAGTTGTCAAAATGCTTCACTCTTAATTATAATTTAGTCAGCATAGGCTGAATGCTGTTCAGCATTGTTTTTTAGTTTTTAGAGTTTTAAGTGTACTACTAAATCATACGGTTTTTATTTTGCGCGTTCCAGTTTGGTCCCTCAGTTCACACACACATGTCGATTTCAGTGCAGATTTTGTATCGGCTTACCGTACCCTATGTGAAGAAACAATAAGAATGCGCAAAGCTGTTAATGTCGTATGGTCACAAAAGTGTACAGAGATACTTTGGTATAAGAAGGTTAGTGTTAATACTACGATCAAATTATTGAGTTGAATAATGGTAACTTACTATTGCGTTGGAGTATGTGTGAGTTTAGCTGCGAGGCAACGTAACGTAGTGCTCTACACAATGGGAATGTTGATATGTTCAGCCCATTGTCTGACAGACTAACTACAGGTTGGTCCAATCATATCCAATGGAACTTATTTGTAATTTGTTAAATTAAGTAATATATAAAGTAGAAAAAAAGAAATACTGTAAATATTAGATCACTACGGTACTGTATTATGTCAACCCACTCAATGATGATGATGATGAATGTTTGTAACTTAATACTAGTTAGTTAAATTAGCTTTAAATAAACATTTACAAGTGTTTGGAGGTTTCTTACATGTCCATTACAGTGCAAATGAAATTCAACTGAATGATACTACCAAACAGTTGGAGCTCCATTCAGAACTATTATGTCTGGAATGAAAAAGGATATCGGTATGTGGAGCCGGCTGTGGTTGTATTGTGTTGTAGACTCACACGTCACACGTTGTACGTGTGATGTTCGCGCCCAACAACAAACAAGCCGCCAGTTTCATGCGTCGGAAGGAGGGGGTGGTGGGGGTGCCCCTCCCCCCCCCTCCCCGCTTGGACTCAGGTGTCGCTGTAACTCTCACAGCACTACATCTGCTGCAGCTGCAGCTCAAAACTAAAACTGTACATCTGTAAGCATAATTATAAATCTAGAAAAAAAAAAAGGTTGCACTCCAGGAGTGCCGGTAGAAGTGAAAACTTTTTTGTTACTATGTTTTATTTTTAATTTGAATGACGTCTTACTCATTTTCGATCAGGGTCACGTGACCCTGACGCGAGTTTTGGTCACGTGACCCTGACGCGAGTTTTAAATTTTTTACCCATTACAGAAAAAGTGTACAACGCCGCTAAAGAAGTTTTCACTTCAAAAAAAAAAAGGTTGCACTCCAGGAGTGCCGGTAGAAGTGAAAACTTTTTTGTTACTATGTTTTATTTTTTAATTTGAATGACGTCTTACTCATTTTCGATCAGGGTCACGTGACCCTGACGCGAGTTTTAAATTTTTTACCCATTACAGAAAAAGTGTACAACGCCGCTAAAGAAGTTTTCACTTCAAAAAAGGTTTCTCGGCGGTTTTTTTGACGGAAACCATCAAAATATGACTTCTACTCCGCCCGGGTCGAATGAAAGGCAGCATTATAGTTTCTACCGAATAAAGCCCACAATGTTCTTTCAGTTTTTCTTTGCGTTTCAGGGCCTAGGCAAGGTTTTGAACAATTCCGCAACAGATTTAAGTGCTAATAAATCTATTTTCGTTGAAGCTCAACAAAGCATGTCATTAAAGTTTCGACGATATTCCGCACTCAATAAAACTGCACTTTCGCTTGATTGATTGCGGACTCGATTGCCCTCGGCTATCATTGGCTCAACCATCAATTGCTATCCATTGCCACTGACCATTAGGGGACAATTACGTTGACAAGTAATTACTGGATGATCGCGCTATCAAAATCGGATTTTATGTAGTAATCCAATGTTATAGTATTTTAGGTATGGAAGTATGGATAGGTACTTAATTTATATTTCATTTTATGATTTGGCTAATGCATAAGATTATGTGGGATATAATTACATAATTATTATGTGGATCTTACACCTCAGAGATGTTGCAACTTCTTGTCATGTAGGCAAACGTGCGTGCTTCAAAGGTAACTATCGCGTAACAAATTGCGCTTAGATGATTCCAGACGAGCTATAAGTAATTTTTATTTTATTATTTATTTATTTTATTTTTTCGAAGGTTTCTCCACAGTTTTCGCGAGACGAATGTTACTTGATCGTGTAGCTAGTGATCATGCGGGTAGAGCGTCAAAAAGACTAAAGTAAGATGTGGCATGTCTCACTCGAATTTATAACCAAAGCTAAACCTACAATATCCCCATCATCATCATCATCATCATCAGCCGGAAGACGTCCACTGCTGAACATAGGCCTCCCCCTTAGACCGCTACGCCGAACGACAATTCGCCACTTGCATCCATCGGCTGCCCGCGATCCTCACGATGTCGTCGGTCCACCTAGTGGGAGGCCTGCCTACGCTGCGTTTTCCGGTCCGTGGTCGCCACTCGAGAACAATATCCCCAATCCTGTTCAATTATGTCGAGGAGCACCTTCTACAACATTTCATGTGTTGACAGTAGCGATGGGGATACATACGTAACCTCAACAATCAAAATCTCAACAGTTAAAACATCAACACCGTAAGACCAACGATTCAAAATCTCAACATTTCAGAATGTCAACAGTTCAATAGATCAACGATTTAAAATGTCAATACTTCAGAATGCCAACAGTTAATAACAGCTTTCTGTTTACTGTGTTGGAAACTGTTTGGCCAACTTAGAAAGCATTAGCTAAATACGAAACTAATGTTATTGTTACATGTTTTACTACAAACACAATCCGATTTTATCTAAATGTGTGGTGAGAAAACTAAGTGGTTTCCAATATACAATCTATTATCAATATTTGGTTATTATTTTATTTAGCTAATACTTTCCAAGTTGAGATTTTAAACTTTGGCCTGGTGAGCTGTTGACTACCTTAACTGTTGACATTCTGAATTGTTGAGATTTTGAATCGTTGGTCTTACGGTGTTGATGTTTTAACTGTTGATATTTTGATTGTTGAGGTTACGTATGTATCCCGTAGCGATGTGCCCCAAATACTCCATTATGTGTGTCCCACTCGAGTTCACTCGTCGCGATGTGTGCGCTGGTGTCTGGTTTCAAGGTCTGTCTAGTAGTGAAGTAGTCTGGTGCGTGTGTGCTCAGTGTCCGATGACGCGTCAAACACGAGGACGAGGTCGGCTCCACAGGGAGACATGATGGAATGACGTAATTGTGTTCATGTCTTTATCAGTAGTTATTGGGTTTTTAAATATATGTACCACCACGTATGAGTCAGGGCTAACCAGAAATGATACTTTTGATAATGTCATGTAGTCGACTTTGATTTCGAGACGAGTGTAGTATTCTAAATTTAAAACGTCACTTACGGGATATCTTCCGGGATTATTTATTTGTTTGAGTTCCCGCGAGATGAGTGAACCCGCGATCATGGCGCTTGCAACAGGATATCGGGAACTCAAACAAATAAATAATCATGGAAGATATCCCGTAAGTGACATTTTAAATTTAGAGACAAAAACCGTGAAAGCTTAAAACAGTGTAGTATTCTATGTCATCAGTTTCACGGCTAAACCTAATCCACGAATATGTTAGCGTAAACCTAAACACCCGTTATGTTTATTTATAAGGTGATTCGTCCTTCCCCAGTCATACACCCTACAGTAGCGATATCACTACCAAAGGTGGTTCCAGTCCTCTGCGGCGTACCCTAGTATTGTTACGAAAATACCAATATCATACGATACTCTGTAATGAACAGTGAGCAAGTGAAAGTGTGTAAACAACTGACGCTAGACCAGTAAACAAATAGAAATGCTTTAAAATAACATCATGCCCGGCATCCCTAAAGGGTGGAACGGGACCCCCGTAATAGTAGAAGGGCGAGCCTATTGACAATTTCCTGACACAATTCGAACCTCTGGGGTACTGTTGAGCATTCCTTGAAAAAGCCAATAATACTTTCGTGGAAATGGAATCCAGAGTATTCATTTTAAAGTCTTTGATTTTTTTATTTTCAAATAATAGTCTTTATTTCTTCAAAGACAAACAGGGGAATAAAACACAGCGTTTTGTTTAGTTTTGTAAAGTGGGAGAGTATAGCTGGACTGCTCGCTCAGCTCATTTTACGGCACCATTGGACACGCAGTTCATCCCGGCCCGCAAAGCTTTCGAAGCTTCAGAAGCACGTCATGTAAAATGTTTCGCACTGGCCTCACTAACCAAGCATTTATTTTTAGTTTCAATAAGTTATCGTACGGTGAAAATACTACTTATTTTTCACCAGTAAAAGATTCAAGTCGGTGGCAGATGGTCATGACGGCGAATGTGTTTTCAGAACCAACCTGAATTAAATACTGCTAAGTAGGTACATTTGTATTGATAATATTTTATGCTCTTGCGAATACTGAGATAAATCTGTTGTAAATTTTACGTTCCTTTGGATCACAGCGGTGAGCGGTTACTTTGGAATCTAATATACAATTACAAAAAACTACTGCTATTAAAACAATTATTTAGAGATTTTAAAGAATAAACTAAGTTGTTTCTGTATTTTGCAATTGTAGGCTAATAAAATGGTTCAGTAAACTTAGTTTAACACAAAATGCAATAAAATATGAATGAAAATAATATTCCTGTTGCCCTTATTGGTTGTTATTAACTGTCATGTGCTCGGCTTCGACCGCGGCATGGCGGGATGACGGGATGGCGGCAGGTCGATCGGGCGATTGCGGGATTACCGCATGATGGATGAGTCCGGCCCGCGACCGACACGTGCTCGGACTTCGGCATCGGACAACTGGGAGGCGCGGGTGGAGCGTGGGGGCTCATCATCATCTACATGCCCTTATCTCATTTTACTTTCGGTTGGCGCAACACGTTTTTATCTTCCATTCTCCCCTATCAGACGTCAAAGTATCATTTACTCCATTTTCGTTTATATCATTCCTTAGACAATCCATCCATCCTTTCTTTGGCCTTCCTCTTCTTCTCCATCCATCAACATTCATACTCATCACTCTCATTTCTGTAACAAGCGCCACTTTCAAACTTCCCCTTATAAACTCATTCATTACGTTATCCATTCTTTATACTTTATAGCGTGGGCGTTAATCATACCATACTAATCAAGCTTATTGACTTCAGATAGCACCTTGGTAGTTTTCCCTTTCCTTCCGGATTTCGCTGACGACCAACACCATTGTCAGGGCACTTCGTCAGTTATATTGATGACCAGTTGCTAAACCCTTTTTTTCATGTGACTGCTGCCTCGCCCATGCGAGTCTCGTGATGTCGCCGTCAGCCACAGTCGCACCACCACAGTTTGTTATAAAACTTTGAAACTTGATGAAAAAATTTTGTGCTACTGTTAAATTCAGAGCCGAGGTATGAGACAGTCTATGATAGCGATTAGCAACATAATATCACTCCCATTAATAATTTTGTAAAGCATTTAAATTTCTCAACTTATTAGATGCCTCGATTAGTAGACAGAGAAGTTACCTAACGTAACTTATGAGAATTCACACGAATCATTATGATGACTATCAGATTAAAACAGGCATTCCACTCCGATAACAAAGTCTAGACACAAGTACGGAATTATAGCAAAGCTGGAAATGCTATCTAAATAAAGTGACGGGCGTTCATAAACATCGAGCAAAGACTTTCACCAGCATAATAATCGGATCAGTCGCCGTGAGCTAGAGCCGCGCTGTCCCGCCACGCCGCGATATCTCGCGCTGTCTCGCAGCGGCGACTCTCAAATGAAAATTTTAATATTTTGAGATTCACACGGCGAGACTGAGAGACTGGGACGGCTCTCGGACCACGGTAAATTAAACAATTGCTGTTTTCCGGGAATCAACACCGACCTGGATAACTGACACGTAACATAAGGTAACGTAAGTGTTATGGTGTTATGAATGATCTCTTCGTGCTGAGCTTCATTTAACGAACAAGACAAGCGATGCATAAGCAGCAATGAGCTGGTGTCGTGTGTGTGGGCTTGGCGAGGACTGATGGATGTTTGTAAGTTAAGTGGCTCGTTTGCGTCGGCTGGCAATCAAAAACTCAGAGGACCACTCCTCAGGATCCTGTATTGTTATTAAAATACCACGAATAGGCGTGAACTTACACGAATAAAACAACTTAAGCCTATTGTGAAGAATCTAAACGTATACAAATAAAGTAAGTGTTGTTTACATTCTGGAGAAGGTTTTAGTATACTCGTATATCTACAACAATAATGGATAGGTATCCTGAGATATTGTCCGCATGGATCCGCAATATAGCTTGGATGGCGAACTTTCGAAGAGTGACCGAATTATTATTCGAAGATATTTGTTGAATATCTGATTTAAATAAAACAACTAAACAAAAAAGAACATCAAACTACAACGGAACACAAGTAGTGAACCTTCTGCTCTGAGCTAGCACGCGTTGGACTGTCTGGACGTAATGTGAAATTATTCATCACGCTGCTGTTTAAATTGACTCAAACAATAACGAGCAGAATGTATTAATTTATCTGATGGAGCGGCGCGTTCGTCGATGTTCAACAAATTACTCGTTGTGTATGTTCGACTCACCTTTGCCCTCATTAATAGCGTGTGTGTCGGAGGTGGCGCACGCGGCTTCAGGTCTTGGATGCATTCCGTCGTCCGCACGTTCTCCACTACACATTTCTTTCCAAGATGGCGCGGTGTGTAACTTACTACAATTTCGCATATCTTTTTACGTACCTGCTGCAGTTTCCGCCACTAGTTTCGGTTATAAGAGCAAAAAGTAGACTGTTAACGAAAAAAGCAAATAACTATTTTAATATAAAAACGAGAGTGTTTTTCCAGAGCAATGGAGGAGGGATTAAAAGTACTTCACTTGAACTTAAACTAGTGTTTCTCCGGTTTTTCCCGAGGTAGAGACTCTACTTTTTTTTTTCAATCAATTTATTTGGAAACAGTAGTTTCTATGAAAACAAGTTGACGGCAAGAAGTGCTATCTATGTACGGAGATCTCTGTAACCAGTGTTTCCTATGGACCAACATATTCTCAAACAATGTTTTGTATCAACAAAGTTTTCGGCGAAACGTGCTGTCTAGGAACAGCTGTTTTACGTTCCACACTCGTTCATTCTTCGGACTGTTGTCTTTCTATTTTCAACCAGGTCTTAAATTTTCGACATAGTGTTTTACTTCAAATGTAGCCCTATCAAGCAAAATTGATAAAACAAGTATTTTGAGATTTTTTTAAATTTTATTGATAGGTGCGCGTGAAGCACGTTTGCCTAGGGCCAGAAGTAATTTATATTTAACCTATTCACTCTTGACTTGAAGACCTCAAGGTTATAGAGCGCTGTCAGTAAACACCGACCCCGACAAGGAATTCCACTCCTCCTTAGCTGTGCGCATAATAAAAGCATTGCATTGGTTGAACGAATGAACGCTAATTGTACGTACTGTAGGGATGTCAACCATTTAAATCAATGGCGCATTGCCATACGTCTTGTAGTGCGATGATGGAAAGGGCCAGGCGGAATCAAGTTGTGCAGTTCCATCGCGCACTCACCGAAATGTAACCAATAAAAACCGGCCAAGTGCGTGTCGGGCCACGCACAGTGTAGGGTTCCGTAGTTGCCCATCAAAATACTTATGCGAACTAACTAAACTGATTCGCTGAATTTAATTTTAAAAAGAAGAATTTTCAAAATCGGTCCAGGAGTCTTTGAGAAATCGGGGAAAATACATAAGAAAAAAGATTACAACGAATTTAGAACCTCCTCCTTTTTTTGAATTTAGTTAAAAATAGTTGACGATAAAAACCTACCTATCCCCAAAAAACATAAATATAAAAGCTGTAAAAATAAAGTTGACAAACTTATATTTGCAGTTGTCTCCGATACATTTTGTTTAAGAAAATATGATATCAAGTGCATTTTATAAGGTGGTCGACTATTACTCGTAAAGTTGTAAAGCCTACTTAGTCATGATAATTTTCTTTTAAACTTCGTTATATGTACTACTATTGTGAATTTTTTCACACCCCCAAACATAACCGTTTAGCTGTTAGAGGGGGGGGACACTCGAATCGAGCAAAATTTAGCACTTAAAAGCTTAATATTTCACAAACGAATTTTTTTATCAAAAAATTGTTAATGGAAACTATCATTATTTTTTAAAGGCCTATTTAATGATACCCCACACTAAGGGGTACGCGAGAAAAGAAAAATCCTCACTTTACGTGTAAGTACTGGAGGTACCCTAAAAAAAAATATTTTACGAGATTTTATTTTACCACTTTTTTGGCACAACAAATCCGTATATTTACACCAAATTACAGCTCTCTAGTACTGTGCGTCTCTGAGCTAAACTGCGGACAGACGGACGGACGGACGGACATGGCGAAACTATAAGGGTTCCTTGTTGACTACGGAACCCTAAAAATGCCATCAGGCTGGCAACTCGGTGATTTGGAAATTCCAAACCTGAAAGGGTTATGGAAAATTTTAAACGAAATTTATCACAAGTATGCTAATAAATATTTAGATATGGGTAAGTCAGCATCTCACACACATTGATTACACTTGCTCTTCTAGGTCATATGAATTGTTAACTTTAAAATTATGTCCGTATATCAGTTTTCAATATATTGATAAGTGTCATTACTTCCGGCATCGCGTCATGTCACGCTCCGCGGAGCAGTGCTCGACTGCGCGCTCATTAGACACGTTCCTTCGCTACGACGACGACCGACGCCCGCGATCCCGTGCAGTCGCGTGCGTGTTGAGTAACGCGCACGAATCGCTCAAGTGAACTGTTTACCGTTAATAACATCTTATTTACAAGTTTAAATACTTGCTTGCTCAAAGTGACGTATGTTGTAATTATGTCCGACGAGCCGCGGCTGACGTCCGTCGGCGGGCGGTCGCGCGAGCTCGTCAGTGTCGCGCGGTCGCGCCTTCGTTCACCCAACTCATCGGAAGCGGATTATGAGTTGACGAAGTAGAAGCTCGTTAGGTAGTTTAGTTCGGCGATATAGTATAATCCTCCGGCGGGATCCAATTACTTGCGTGAACCGCAGTGGCCGCCCCTCCCCCCCAGCCTCCCCCAGGTCAGCGCTCCCCCGCATCTATCTGTGTTGGTACACTTGTAGATGTCGGCAATGTTGTGGAGTCGACCTGTGCCAGCTGTGCAGTGTACAGGAGCCAACGACCGTGTGCTATGGTGAGGCGGTGATACGTGTTATCACAATCTCCTAGTTTACCTTACCTTTTTACCTTTAGGGTTTGCTGGAAAAACTAGGAGACTCTACTTCTTTAAATCAATGTTCGGCGGTCTATGTGACACCAATATCTGATCATTTTAAGAAAAGGTTTTTTTTTTAAACTACTTGCATTTCGTTTTGATGGCGGTTTTAACGTCCCTATTAGCACCCAGAAACTAATTTTTTGGAGCTGATATTCTATTTTGACGTGAGTCACTCAAGCCCCGCAAACCCGTGGGTATGTTCGTAAAAATATGAAAGTAAGCCAATTGTGCAACCTGCGCTGTTCCAAAGCACCTGCAGCGGCGACTCAATAAAACTGCGTGCACCACGCTTTTGTTAGCAGAAGGAGCACCCGCACACACAGCTCATAAGTAATACAACTCAGAATTGGCTATCAGGACCAGTCAAGGGGTGAGGGCCAAGAAGAGAGATGCTGACGTAATATTGAGACCCTGAGGTGAGTGGTGCTTTTGTGCTCGTGCCAATAGCAGCTAGACTAGTTAGGTAGGTGCTCAGTGGGGATTACACAATTAATCTGCTATTTGCTGGGCGACCGCGCGCGGCCGGCCGCCCGCGCCGCTCCTCTGCACTCGTGCCGCCTATTGATAATTTACTTATATTCATCGTACCAACTGACCTCCGTTAAAACTTGTTACATTGGAACACGTTTGAACATTATTTTGATCTTTTCAGTAAATTTAAACTTACATAAAAAGTTAAATCTAAAGAAAAAGTATGGGGCCTCTGGCCCGTGCTCGTTGTAGCGGGGGCCCTAGGCAGTTGCATAATTTACCTGAGCCGTGCTATGAGCAGCGATCAGAATTAACCTCTTGGTACACAACGCGACCGAGTCTCCGATACCTTACGACTTTAGTATCCTTGCAGGCAGAACTGTGGTGAAGCTTTTGCGTGTGGTAGGCCCATTACGTAATTCAAATCCATAATCACGTTATGTTCACAGGCACGCGTCAATGGATAACGAAGTCGTACGGTATCAGAAACTTGCGTCGTTTTGTGTTCGAAGAGGCGTATTGTGTGTCGGTGAATTCGGGAGCGGCTCGTCTGAGGAGTTCTCACATCACACGCGCAGGTGTGTCCCAGCACAGCGCAGTTGTGCACATATACACACACATACAGTTGTGTGTATTTGTAGAGTGCGCTCTAACTAGTCCCCTCACCTCGTAAACTAATGCTCGTCACGCGGCGCCGTTTGCTATCTGACACAGTTCGCACAGAGTCAGCTCAATGGCGGCGCTCGCAACTTAGTTAACTTGCGGAGTGTCGGCGGCGAGGCGTCATTAATCCGTTTGTTCGTTCTCAAGCAGCTTCAATAGTGTACACGACATCGACAGCGCGAACTTACCAACGAGTGTTGAATACGCAGCATCGCAGCTGACCACACTCCACACTACTCGCTTGTGAATGCACAGCGTCATTCTATCTGTGAAAAATGGTGCTATCACTAATAGCCAGTAATAGGTATGTCACATGAATTATTGAAAAGTACGCTGGTCTGCGGCGGCACATATCGACATCGACGAGGGTCGCGAGAGACGCGCCGCGCATATCGATAATACCTATGTGTGCGGCGCGCGCGTGGCGCACCTCTAACTGCGATTGGCATTCATTACGTGAGATGGATAGAATTAATATGTTGTTTCATTGAACGTCACCCGGCCAGCACACAGCACACCGAGCCGCGCCAGTGTCCGTGTGCCGGCTACAATGATGCTGGTCGCGGTGCTATGATTTATTTCTCTTACGAAAGTTGATTCCAACTTTGAATTGACTTCGGATTTGCAACATACCTGTTTCACTTTGAACCAGTACCGGCGTTAGGGTAAGGCGCGGTTAGGCGACCGCCCAGAGCGCCGAATACGAAGGGGCGCCGCAGGCCAGAGCACCGCCGCGGTGGTGCTCTGCTCTGCTTGTCAAGGCGCGCTGTGTCGTCAAAACGGCGTTAGATGAGACCTCTCGTGCCCGGCATTGGTCGAGGCCATGCTGCGGGGCGAGACGGAATGGGAAGCGGTCGCCTCCTTCTACCATGCAGTCCATGCTCGCGAAAGAGGAGACGGGCCGCGTAAGGAAGAGGACAGCGTCCTCTCTCCACCCCAGATACAGTGGTAGACGCCCACGACGATGGACGTCGGCAGACGGTCTCTTGCCACTCAAGGCGCGGGCATATAGGCGTTGTTGACTCGTAGTCCGACCATGGACCATGCCAGTGTGTCAGCATAATGACGGGGCCACAGCCTGCCGGGGTCGCTGGACTCATGAATTACCGTGACCCCGGAACGTAAAGGGCTATTGAAGGACAGTCTCTCCCGCCCTGCCTTGAGTGGGTAAAATCATCAAATGAGTCCTTCATTTGAAAAAAAGTACAGCTAATATCTATCCGAACTAGACTACGGAGACAAGCTGCCTGCGACATGGTGACCAGACCACCCACCTGATATAAAAGCTGGATCCGCCCTTGCAGTTAAGGGGCGCCGTAGAAAATCTCGCCTAAGGGCGCTGGTAGTGCTAAAACCGGCACTGCTTTGAACATAAACCCGTCATCACGACATAACACTGAATTTGTAACTTAGCTAAAAATGTATGAAAGACCAACTTCAAACTTTTCGTGTGATCATAGATGGCTTCAAACTATGAAGAACTAATAACCATATATATGAAAAACGTCGCCGTGCGTGCACTTGAATTGCAGCCAATAGACGAGGCGAAAGTTGCGTGGTCGGCCTATCTCCAAACCCGTAGACAAAAAAGTCTCCCGACTGTCGCGCGCGTCTGTACGTACATATAATTTGCGCTTTTTGATAGTTGCGTGGCGGTGGCGTGACAGCGGCGGCGTGGCGGGCGGCGTGTCGGCGCGGCGGCGTGTGGCGGCGGGAGGCTCTGTGGTTGTGTGAGCGCTTGTCGCTGCCCGGAGTAGCGCCCGCTGAGCACAAGCAGACAATTATCTTAGCAAACATCCGCCCTCCCCCGTACCCCGTACTCTGCACCCCGCACCCTCTCTCTTCTAATTTATAATTCACCCCCCCCCCCCCTCGCTCGGAGCCGGTTTGCCGACTGACAAGCGGTCTATTTGTGACTAACTAACAGGGTAAACACTGACAGACTACTTGCCACTCGACTGGACCGCTCGCCATCCATAACATATTTTGCAGAGAGAAGGGTAAAAACTCTGTAGGTATGTAAAATAAATATTTACATTAATATGAGCACTTAGTCGACATCTCATTCAGCTAGGACATGAAATATCACGGCCACTAGGCATTGTCGGTCTACGTGTGGTGTGGACTGAGAACACGTGGGGTCTCGTCACCATCTGTCGGTCGGAGTCTCTTTCTGTGGGCATTATACATTTTCTTTTATCGTAGTAAAGTCATCAAATGAGTCCTCCCATGGGACGGAAGGAAATGTCAGACTTGTACTATCCTCTGTAATCCTTCATTAGCCCTTTAAGTTCCAGGGTCACGGTTAGCTGATTTGACAGCCCCGCCACCTCGGTAGGCTTTGACTCCCGTGAGAGAGCTCTTTGAAGCGCTCGTGGAACACGTTGCCGCGTCACCACATTCGGCGCGAAACGTAACCTGAGCAAAAAACGCGACTCGCCCAACGACTTTTTTTTATCTGAGCGATTCGTAGGTGCTTATGGGTGCTCCCACATCTATCGGCGCGGAATCGGCTTTTTCCGTCGCCCTTTCTATTTCTGTCGCCCTTTCTCTTTTCGTCGCTTAGAACTGCCATTTGCTAGACCGAGACAGAAAGCATAATGCGATAGCACGCGGCGGAATCCTCTAGCAAATGGCAGTTCTAAGCGACAGAAAGAGAAAGAGCGACGGAAAAAGCCGATTCCGCGTCGATGATGTGGGAGCACCCTAACAATAATATTGGCAATGACGTCTCTGTGCACTTGTTCAATTTGATCTATGGTTCTAGTAAAACCTTAGATAGATTATCTACAAATTATAAAATAGGATGCAGAGTATAATTTATAATTAGTACATAAATAAAGTTCTGAGAAAAATATAATCCCACCAAAAACATTTCATGTAAAATGTTGTCAATACGAGCATGTAAGGTTTGCCCTGTGAAAAAGATATCAGATCTCATGTAGAACAAAGTTTCTGAGTCTACACGGCCTAACTCTACCGACCCTAACTTCACAAATTCTACACATCAGTTAAAATGTATGGCTTCACCGTTTCGCTACCGTCGCGCGTCGTGGAGATGATGCTAATATTAAGTTTCTGAAGTATGTAACGAAACAGCCAAGCCATAAATTTTAACTGATGTGTAGAATTTGTGAAGTTAGGGTCGGTAGAGTTAGGCCGTGTAGATTCAGAAACTTTGTTCTACATGAGATCTGATATCTTTTTCACAGGGCAAACCTTACATGCTCGTATTGGCACATTTTACATGAAATGTTTTTGGTGGGATTTCAGTTCTTTTTGTAAGTTGCTAGCATCTTGGATTTATAATGACGTCACATTATTCATCGAGTTGCTCTCCTTTCATTTGATACCCATATTGCAGAAGTGCATTAAAAATAACTATTCGGCCATCTTGGATTTCGAATGACGTCACATTATTCATCGAGTTGCTCAAATCGAGCCCTTTCATTTGACATCCATATTGTAGAAGCACATTAAAAATAACCTTTCCGCCATCTTGAATTTAGAATGACGTCACATTATTTATCGAGTTGCTCTTAACGAGCCCTTTCATTTGGTATCCATATTGTAGAAGTACATTAAAAATAACTATTCCGCCATCTTGGATTTAGAATGACGTCACATTATTCTCCTAGTTGCTCTCAACAAGCCCTTTCATTTGATACCCATATTGTAGAAGTGCATTGGAAATAACTACTACCCCTCCCCCCCGCCCTATATTAGGGGATGGGGGGATGTTTTTTGTATACTGAACTTTGTTTACATACCGAATTTCGGCTTCTAGCACTTCAGGAAGTACCCTAACATTTTAAGGTCTCATACTAACTTCTACCCCCCATTTTAGGGGGATCGGGGCCGAAAGTTATAAGTTTATGAATTTTTTTGTTGGTTGTATACCAAACTTAAATTACATACCGAATTTCAGCTCTCTAGCACTTCAGGAAGTAGCCAAACCGAGCTTTTCTCGAAACTGGGACCTTGATAAATCGATTCCTTGAGCCGAAAAAACCCTAATCTGTAACTTTCATGAAAATCCTTGGAGCCGTTTCCGAGATCCTTATTATATATGTACAAGAATTGCTCGTTTAAATATATTAGATTAAATCTTAGCGTCTATGGCAAAATAAAGACATCAGCGGTACAACAAAGCACTCAATTCTTTTATTTTTGTTCGAAACTTGTCCCCGAAGTCGGGATGAATCGTTAGTAGGTAAACATTTATTATAAAGATATACATTTCAGGGGAGATTTCTTTAAGTAGGTAAGTGGTAAGAACGAGTGGAGGCTCACTAAGTCACGACCACATGGCGTGCATCTCCGCTGCCTTCGTGGCATGCGACGTCTGCCGGCCTGTCTCCCATCACTTGCGCCGCGGTGTGCCGCCGTGCCGCTCATCTCACGCTCATCTAGGATGCCGTCACGTTTTTTTGAGCGAGTGACGTAGGAGCCGGCGGGGAGCGCGCGGGCCGCGGGGGCGGATCGATCGCGCGCCCTGCACCCGCCGACCAGTTTGTTATTCACAACCTTAATTACCCAAGTATCAAAATATGGTTCTATAAGTATCCTAGAAGCATGTATTCATAAACTCCATAGAAATCCATTAGGAGCTTCGTAAAGTATTGTTAAGATTTTGTGAAAAAAAAATTCGATTAAAGAATCTGTGTTTAGTGAGATGTTAAGCCACGGTAGTTAAGCTTTAACTTTAATTTATCACACGCACCGGACGTACCACTGGCACTCTCGTAGTCGGGGAGACACCGGCCAGTGCCATAACCCTCGCGGCCTCGCGGGTGACATGACCTGCGAGCACGACGCGCCGCGCCCGCAATCCGCGTTATTTAATTTGCAAGTTTAATTAATTTTAACATTTTGCTCAAGTCGCGCAAACGCCGCCGCCGCCGCCGCCGCGCTGTACATAACAGGTGCGGCAGGTAGCGCACTAGCTGTGCACCGCGGGCTCGCTCACGCTGCTCAATTATCTTGCAACACTATTTGTAAGGAATCAAATGTAATTACACAGCCGTAAGTCGTCGTCGTCGTCAGTCGTTCCGCTCACAAAAAGTTAGAGTAATTCATGCGGCCGCCCGACGCCGACGCCCGACGCCCGGCGCTACTCTCATAACAATCGCTGTCGCTTGGTCGGGAGGGCCGGGAGTGGCGGGCGTCTCCTTGTCAAAATATCTCATTACTATCAAGAGGTTACAACCTCGTTGTATCGCGACCCGACTAAATACTTTTGTGCGGCATGTTATTATAATCCTTTGACAATTTATAGGCGGGTAACATAACGCTACACTGGGGGAGGGACGTTAGATATAGGTATCTAATTACACGTTCACGTTTGCACAAGCTACACTTTATGGCGCAGCACCACTAATTGACCCAACTGCTACTTAAGAGCATTCTAAAAATGTAAATGGCTTCTAAATTACTAAACCAGCCATCATCAGCGCTAGCGCAACAGTCGCGTCTGAAGAGTATTATTCGCGCGCGAGACAGTGACAGGAAACCGCGACAGTACATAACATTAGGCAATGACATGAGTGTCGCGGTCTCCTGTCTCGGTCTCCCTGTCGCGGCGTGAATCGCTTCCTATGCAGAAAGAGCGCGACAAGTGTCGACTCCTGTCGCAGTCTCGCGCGCGAACCGGCACCTATAGCCACCCCATGTCACGATGGGTCCTCGTGATGCAATGGGTCCTCCTAGTTTTAACCGGCTAAAACTAGGTGTCACCGACGACATATACGGTAAAACCTAGATGTATCCTTCCTTCACAGGAGCAAGTCGACGGAGCCCCGCTTCAGACTTCTGAGTGGTTTAAAAAAAATAACCACGAAGAGGATCTCTTCTAACCTACATAAATAGCAGGTTCTCGTAGAGAAGTCCCGCGACGATTTCAAGGAGGATTCATACTAATTAATACTGAAAATTAGAGTTGGTATTGGTATTTGCAATAACCCCACGAAACGATAACTACATCACAGAACATATAATAGTATCTACACTAAGTATTGTTATGATGGATAGATGGATGTTTGTTACACTTTCCCACAAAAACTCCAGAACGCGAACGGATTCTGATGTTTGGATTGTAGGCACATACCTAGTACCTACTCAGATAGTTTTTATTCCAATTTAATTTCCCCGCGCGTGGGCTAGTTTTTGAGTTGTAAGGTGTTGTAGCCGTCGAAACTGGCAACAGGCTTATTTTTAAAATGTAAGAATTTGCAGGCATCGGTGAACGTTAAAAGTGCATCCCTGAAGCACAGTGAATGGATTCACGTTCAGTGGCGCAGTGCTCGCCTGCTCGGCGACAGGCGCCGCGCCCCGGGCGGTGGCGATTGAATTAACGCACTGTAAGCCGATAAAAATGATAATTGCGGCGTGTAATATTGTGGAGCGGCGAGGACGGCCAATTTAACGACTGAAGTGGCGCGGAAGGGGGAGGGGTAGGTCACGGGGGGATCGGGGGGGGGGGGTGAGCTCACCGCTGCCGCCGAGAGCCGCGATGTTTAGATAATTTCACGCGCCACTTGAGCGGCTCCAGGAGCGCGCGGCGTCTGTCAGCGACGTGCCACGCGGCACACGCCTGGCCCCACGCCACACGTGACACGCTACATTATAAGGACAGATGCCGTTTACTAAGTGCCCGCTGTTTGATCAAATAGTTAAACCATTTTTAAAGGTTCAAACTCATCTGCAATTATACAACTGGAAAGGGTGGTGGTGGGCAAAGTATAAAAATAATATTTATAGTAGAACGACGCCTTTGATCTCGTGAAAACTGTCGACAACGTCTAGACAGCATCATGGATGCCAGGGTTATCACAAGTTAACAAGATTTATGAAATTATTTACTTACTAGCTGTGCCCGCAACTTCGTTCGCGTGGATGTCGGACTTTGACAATGTATTTCTTAGTGCGAACCGCTTAATTTTCGCCTTGTTTTTTATAAATCGTAATCGTTTTCATTTATACCCAATTATTATTAGAATTTATTTTGATTTTTCAAGAACATTTGACATGTTTGTGATAAACGCCCTTTGTCGTTGCATCCCATTCCATCCCGCTCCATCCCGCTTCATCCCACTCCATCCCACACCATACCACTTCATCCCACTCCATTCCACTTTATCCCACTATATCCCACTCCATACCACTCCATCCCACTCAGTCCCACTCAGTCCCACTCCATCCCACTTTATCCCACTACATCCCACTCCATCCCACTCCATCTCGCTCCATCCCACTCAGTCCCACTCCATCTCACTCCATCCCACTCAGTCCCACCTCCATCCCAACTCCATCCCATTCCATACCACTCCATCCCACTCCATCCCACTCCATCCCACTCCATCCCACTCCATCCCACTCCATCCCATTCCATCCCACTCCATCCCACTCCATCCCACTCAGTCCCACTCAGTCCCACTCCATCCCACTTTATCCCACTACATCCCACTCCATCCCACTCCATCTCACTCCATCCCACTCAGTCCCACTCCATCTCACTCCATCCCACTCAGTCCCACCTCCATCCCACTCCATCCCATTCCATACCACTCCATCCCACTCCATCCCACTCCATCCCACTCCATCCCACTCCATCCCATTCCATCCCACTCCATCCCACTCCATCCCGCTCCATCCGGCTCCATCCCGCTCCATCTCACTCCAACCCACTTTATCCCACTCCATACCACTCCCTCCCACTACATCCCACTCCATCTCACGCCATCCCACTCAGTCCCACTCCATCCCATTCCATACCACTCCATCCTATTCCATCCCACTCCATCCCACTCCATCCCATTCCATCCCATTCCAGCCCACTCCATCCCGCTCCATCCCGATCCATCCGGCTCCATCCCGCTCCATCTCACTCCATTCCACTTTATCCCCCTCCATCCCACTCCCTCCCACTTTATCCCACTCGATCCTACTCCAAACCACTCCACTCCAGTCCACACCATATGTAATTGAATATGTAGTTTTTTTATTCCAAGCTAGATCGCGCTACTGAAGTACTTGCGCGTCTCGGTGTAAAACTGAACGTAATTTTACTTCTGGTACACTTTGAATTCAAATATCTTTTGATAGACTGATCCGATTTCAATGAAACAAAAACTAAATGTTACTTCAAGGTACGGTCCGTCGTTGTGTATTAAAGTTATCTACATAGCTTTCGTACATTTTACGTGATGCCCGAACAAATAAACATACAAACAGACAAACAGACAAACAGACAAAAATTCTAAAAATGCTAGAAATGGGTTCTATTGGTTATCATTTAACAACCTGGCTATATTTTTTTAGTTTTTTTTTAATGTACAAAAATTATTTTTCTACAGTTTTATTATATGTATATAGATATATAGATTGCAGATCGTTATTATATTAAAACTAAATATTATAAAGAAAACAATTTTTTAACCCGCTCTTTACTGCCTATTATCTGGACACGCGGTTGCGCGTCAGCCAAGTTCTGACGTGCGCACAGTGTCTTGACACAAATCATTTGGAGCCATTTTTGAACCCAAAAACTAACTACGATTTTGTTTTAAAATGATCATAATACAATAATGATTAATTTATTCAGGAAAGGCCTATAGTATGGAAAAATACCTATCCTGGAAAGTTATTTTATTCATTTGTGCAGCCCACATTTGAAGTCTCAAAAAAAACCGTCATTCCATTTTTTTTACACTTTTCAGTTTCTTACATACTTAATGTGATGTATTATTAAGCAACGATAATATTCTTTTCGTATGAAAATTCATGACGCACGTCCTGCACAGCTCCAGAATAGATATAACGCTACTGAGCTGTACTTCGGCATGTACAAGCTCTCACGTTTTTTCAACTGTACGGCTAACACGCCGTACGGTTGAACAACAGTGGCGTGGACAAGAGGCCTAACTGAAGACTGACATAGACGTGCTATACATACGTGCAGTTCATAACTATATGCTTTTATCAAATAAATAAATAATCCATGCGTCGCGGCGTGTTACATCATAAGCCGGTATTATTAACACAATGAGCGGCGAGTCGGCCGCTCGTATATTGTGCGGATAAATAGGCCACAGTTCCATTTGATGTAACAACGAGGGGCAATTTATAAACACAGTGATGCGAGCGCGGCGAACAATAGTCGCGCGCCGTATTAATCAGAGACACAATGGGGCGCCGCCCCACACTCCGCCCCGCGCCGGACGAGCACGAGGTGCACCCGACTCGCGCGGCACGGCATGTGTGGCTGCCGAGGCTAATGACTAACACGCTAATGTACCGTGTCTGCCGGCGACCGTCTGCTACAGAAGGCTCACAACCTTCCTGCCGATGAAGCACCTGTGAAGTATCGTGTAGCTTCCACCTGTTCTACTACGTTTGATTGACATTTTACACTTGCAGTGCTAAGTTGGGCCACGTCAGTTGCAGCGATAAACTCAAATTCACGTGCACGACGACGTGGCCACGACGCGAGTTGAGAATCAGCAACACTGCAAGCTATTCCTTTCCTCAAACTTACATAGTACATAGTACTAATTCTTGCTCGTTGAGCTTTTGATAACCCTCTTGGCATTTTAATGGGATGCGTTGCCGAATGGAAAAAAATGAAACCTTTTAAATCGTCATGTTTGTCTGAGACTTTCAATGAAAATTAGTTTAAAGAGACATAATCAGCACGTGGTCAGCACTTCAGCAGTGTTTGAAACGTATTACAAAAATCGCTTGGCCATTTGTATTTTTCAACTTTGAATTCGGTGTGTATAATAAAACAAATTATAACTTACAAAAAGAACTGAAATTCCACCAAAAACATTTCATGTAAAATGTTGCCAAAACCGTCACCGTCATGGAGGTGATGCTAATTTATTTAGTTTCTGAAGTAAGTAACGAAACAGCCAAGCAATACATTTTTACTGATGCGTAGAATTTGTGAAGTTAGGGTTGGTAGAGTTAGGCCGCGTAGATTCAGAAGATTGGTTCTAAATGAGATCTGATAGCTTTTTGGTAGAGCAAACCTTATGTGCTCGTTTTGGCAACATTTTACATGAAATGTTTTTGGTGGGATTTCAGTTATTTTTGTAAGTTGCTAGCATCTTGGATTTATAAAGACGTCATGTTATTCTTCGAGGTGCTCTCAACGAGCCCTTTCATTTAATACCTATATTGCAAAAGTGCATTCAAAATAACTACTCCGCCATCTTGGATTTAGAATCATCATCATCATCATCATCAGCCTATTAATGTTCCCACTGCTGGGACACAGGCCTCCTCTCTGTGAGAGGGGGGGGATTTAGAATGACGTCACATTATTCTTTTAGTTGCTCTCAGCAAGCCCTTTCATTTAATACCCATAATATTGTAGAAGTGCATTAAAAATAACTATTCCGACAACTTAGATGGTCCGCCATATTGGATTTATAATGACGTCACATTATTGTAGAAGTGCATTAGAAATAACTACCCCGGGCCCCCCCCTCGCCCAATTTTAGGTGATGGGGGGATGGGGGATGCTTTTTGTAGGTATACTGAACTTTGTTTACATACCGAATTTCGGGTTTCTAGCACTTCAGGAAGTATCCTTACATTTTAAGGTCTCATACAAACTTCCACCCCCCATTTTAGGGGATAGGGGGCGAAAGTTATAGATTTGTGAATTTTTTTGTTAGTTGTCTACTAAACTTAGACTACGTACCGAATTTCAGCTCTCTAGCACTTCAGGAAGTAGCCAAACATTTTGATGATCATCAGTGTGTCAGTGATCAGTGTTTCAGTGACGAAATCCGTGTATTTTAGACATCAATAAAATCTAAGGTATTATAGCTATTCTATTGAGACTTTGTATGGTTAATAAGTCTATTAATGGCGTCATATCCTGTGAATATGAACTTTCTGGTACATCGGAAACCAACTGTATGAGGGTTCAAAAAAACGACGAAACACTTCGAGAAAAGGTAGGTAGTGCCCTTGCGCTTCGCTTGGCTCGTCTTGGCGGGGGCACTACCGTGCCCCCAGATTGAAAAGCATTTCGTAAAGTTTAAAATAGTGACTGCCAAGTCTTCATTGAGAAGCTTTCGTAGCGATCGCGGTAAAGTAAACAGTTCTTTCTTTTAATTGAAAAGTAAGCAGAAAAAATAATTAGTTATTTTACTAGTTATTTTGACCGCGACAAGCTGAACCTTCACTGTAGACCGAACCTAGTCCAAAATTGGCAACTTTCTGACCACGACAAGACAAGTTAAGTCTTTAATGAAAAGCAAGCAAAGCAAGCTTGACAAAATTAGGCGCCCTATGCACGAGGCAGCCAGGCTGCGGCGGCTAGAGTGTTCTTGCAGTCATTTATTGCAGCCAATCGACAACTATTCGAGATCCTTCCGTCAAGCGATATAGACGCGGAAAACTTATTATGTATTTCCAAAATACGTCTGGCTGCTACACACACGCTCTGCGGTAGCGCGCAGCCAGCTGGCTGCCGATGCCGTGCAAATAGGAGCATTAATTGGCTGCCGCAGCCAAAATTCGTGGCTGCCTAGTGCGCGGGGGGCCTCCATCAATCCATTACAGATGTGTGTTCCTTTATCGTTATCTTAGACCGGATTGCGTTTTGCCCTGTTGGGCTTTATTAGTTTTCTTTGAGGCTCGTGTGAACACGCGTCGTCTACCCGGTCTAGCCCGACTAGCTAGCCTAGCTAATCCTTGCCATCCACAACCCGCGCCTACGGTCGCTGGAAATCGCCTCGCGACCTCCGACGCCCTGGGCATCATCCACGACTGATGCGGCATGAAGAGGAGTAATGTCTCTTGTTATGCTTTCTGCCTCTTCATGGCCTCATCCTTCGCTATCGTTACCGCTTTGCAGAAGGTGACTATTTTATTAATTCTCTGCCGCCTACTGTTTCCATGAGGACACGGTAGTGCTCCCCCAAGAGGGTCCAAGGGTCCAACCTCTGCCGAATGACATAGTGTCGGCGGGTAATTCGTCACCGCCTGCCGGTGACCCTCGACGTCAATAACAGAGTGACACTGTCAAGAGAGTTCATTGTGGATGTGAATTCGATAATATAATTTCTCAATAATCATTAATGACAAAGATAGATACTAGATACAGTGGTGGCGGCGCGCAGCGGGCGAGCGGCCCGTCCAGTGAGCGCACTTATTAAATCATCTCGCTCTGATAAACCCGCCACACTCGTGACACGCTCGGCCTGCAGCCTGCCCGCACGTCCCCCGCGCCCGCCCCGCTGTCGCCGCTTATGTTCGTGCTCTCCAGTCGATCATTTTTAAGCTATAACGAATGTAATAAATCCAGATGTTACACATACATCTTACACTATGCAGCCGTTATTTTAGGTTTAACCTGGACCTGAAGCCTGTGGGTTGGCCACAATAAAACCGAAATTAAAAGACATTTATTCAAATTAGGCTGATTTATCAGCACTTACGACAGTCCCCCAAAGCGCCCTCCCCCCTCCGTACACTTTCTAGTGTTTTGGCTGAGGAGAAGAATCGGAGGAACAAACTCACCAGCAACACATCTTATGGTGCTCCCACATTGCCGTTATAAAATGTTTGTAAACATTTTATAACACCAAAACATTTACTAACAAATGTTAACATTTGTTGCACTTTGTTAGAAACTGTTACATGTTATAAGTGCTCCTACATTGATGGAAAATGTTTAAACATTTTATAACATCTAGTATTGGCTCGCAGTTTGTTTCGCCTTCTGAGGGCCGAGGACGTCTACACGAAAATGGAAGAAGATTTGCTCATTGGAATAGCTTTTATTTTTTGTTTAAAAAAGAACTCTAACCCCCACCGCACCGCACCGCCTATCCCGCCATCACCCTTATAAAATGTTTACAAACAAAAGATAACACATGTTTTATTTTGTTATAATTTGTTTTGTTATAAAATGTTTACTAACATTACTAAACATTTTCTAACATGAAAATTTATTTGTGATTAAATGTTTGGTAACAAATGTTTACTAACGTTATTAAACATTTTCTAACGGCAATGTGGGAGCACCATTACGTATGTACGTACGGTTAGAGGAACCAAGATTTTATACAATTTAATAGAACACTACACATCAATCTGAAATTATACCCCTGTCGTGACGAGAAGGCACAAAATGATAAACTAGGACTATCACTATAACAATATAAGCAAGTCGACCAGTCACCACAAGCAGCACCCGTTCACGAGTACGAGGTACAAGCACTACGAGTATAACTAACGCAAGGAGCAACCATTGTCCCCCACGCCATGTTAGCGAGTAGGAGGCAACCCGACCCCCGTCACTACCGCAAGCAATGACTGTCATCAAGGGAGCATGGCAAGCTTGCTGCCGGCTTCTCAGTCAAATAAAAGATTTCAGCGTCTTGCGTGACCAATACAACGTTTATGGCGCTGATGGAGCTTGCGCGACAGTACCAAACAGCCTCTTGGAATCTGTGGCTGGCAGGTCGGACAGTTTTAATTTAAAACACTGGATCAAGACTTGAGCGTTTCCACGCCCGAGAGTAGTTTGATGTAGGTAGTACTAGTTAGATCTGTTACGATAAATATGATCCCACCAAAAACATTTCATGTAAAATGTTGCCAAAACGACCACATAATGTTTGCCCTTGTGAAAAAGGTATCAGATCTCATTTAAGCCAAACTTCTGAATCTACACGGCCTAACTCTACCTACCCTAACCTTACAAATTCTACATACCTATCAGTAAAAATTTATGGCATCGCTGTTTCGCTTCCGTCGTGAAGAAGATACGAATATTTAGTTTCTGAAGCAACGAAACAGCCAAGCCATACATTTTACTGAAATTATGTAAAAATGTCTGGTTGACCGAGCCTCGCTCGGTTTTTAAAATGTCTATATCTTGGGAACCGAGCTTTTCTCGAACCTGGGACAATAAAAATACAAATCGATTCCTTGAGTAGAAACACCCGAAATCTGTAACTTTCATGAAAATCCTTGGAGCCGTTTCCGAGATCCTGATTATTATATAAATAAATATACAAGAATTGCTCGTTTAAAGATATTAGATTTGTGAAGTTAAAGTCGATAGAGTTAGGCCGTATCGCGCCATCCTCTTCGGTACTTTTTTTTCAACCACCCGGAACCGCCCAGAAGTAAAGTTTATTATTCACATTAATCACTTGGCCCGACATGGCTGGGCATTATTCATACTGCCCGCATTAATCACCTGGCCCATGCCCATAACATATAATTATGTACCTATGTAAATAATGTTTTGAAAGACTTGGATGAAATTATAAAGTTTTATTTCAGCTTGCCCTATGCTTGAGCAAACATCGTCGTGTATTGAGAGCAGCGACGTTTGTGTACACGTCAGTGCGCGCGACACCCAGCGCCGCCGCTGATTGCTAATGCGAAGTGTCAACGAGGCTCAGCAGCCCCTCTCCAACCCCCCCGCCCCCAACCTCCACTCAATAATGTGAACGCGCGAGGCACTCGGCGTCAGAGTCAAGTCGGCCATTCGTTCCTTTACTTTACAACGGCGAAGCCAAAAGGAGGGTTATAACACCTGTGATAATACCGGTGTGATTTTGACCGGTATGATTAACTAGGTCGAATCAAAAACCCAAGTATTGAGACAAAGTTTACCCGACGCTCGATAGATGGCGTTGTACGATTTTCTGAATCGCGCTATCGAGAGTCTCTCGCCGTAGTATATAGGTCCGACGATGTAAAGCTTTTTTGAGAACAATTACAACATTCTTTTAGTACAAGTGACAAGTTGTGGTTTTATTTCTACTCTACTTAGTTACTCTTATCAGTGCAAGTTGTGTTGTTTCATCCCGATTGATATCAGGCAACTCTTGATATTAAACATTGGTCCAATCGAGCCAAATTTTTGGAAACCACGGTCCTGGTGAGAGGACCACCTGTACTCGCAGCGGATTGTTGCGGCAAAGGTACAGGGATTCTGCGCTCCGTCATCAGCAGCGTGAGCGGTGCAGAGCAACCCGCTTGAAGCGGCTTGTAGCGAGCAAGCCTAGTGCAGACAGCGGAATCGCAGCGCATCAAGTGAGGTCACAGCAGACGTCATAACATCGGTTGAAGATCATCGTGTTCGGGTGTGTCGTCATAGAGCACGTCACCTAGAATCAGCGTGTGACGTCACATAGCACGTCACCTGCCTGGGTTCATCGAGTGACATCATCGAACACGTTACCTGGATTCCTCGTGAGATGTCACAGTGCACGTGAGGTCGAGTCATCGCGTGAGGTCAAGAGCACGTGATCTGGAGTCATCGTGGGACATCATAGAGGGCAGCACCAGTATGGACAATCGTGTTGTGAGTGACAAGTGCAAACGTGAGTACATTTAAACTGTTAATAGTTCGAGGCCATCAGCAGCAATTTTGAACTTTATTCTCATCAAGATTTCAACTTAGAAGTTTTCAAAGTATTAATGGACTTAGCAAATTATATAATTAGTGTAGCGTTAGTAATGTGTTGCATGTTTGGTTAAGGACTTAGGCTAATTTTATGAAAAAAACGAGGGAACGTGGTCTCTATGCCCGATTTCCTGCGACAGTGGTTCTAATTTAAAACACTTGTAATTTTTTCAAAAGTATCTGACACTTAGAATAATTTGAGAAGTTGATAGACAATTGTAGTTAATTTGGAACTTAGAAAATATTTAGGTACAAATTACTTGTTAGAAATTAGATCAGAATATTTACATGTAAACAATAAAAATAACAGTTTCTTTTAAGTAGTGATTATTGAATGTAACTTTACATATTTTATTGCTAGGTCTAGTTGGTTTTGATAGCAATCATTTTTTAATTTTATAATGGAGGGATTGATCAATGTCTTGCAAAAAATACAAACTTCTATAGAAAAAGGGTTTATTAATTTTAAGAAAACTCCAAAGGAAAGACTTACGTTAGAATATGTAGAAACAAGAAAGGAACTGTTAGAACAAAATTGGTCGAAATTTGAGAGCACACATTGTAAATTATATGAAAGTTATAGTGCTGAACAGATAGGTCAAAAGGTAGATAATATTTACGAATCAACGGAAGATAGCTATATAAATTACAAAGCTCACATGAAAACAATGCTCAATAAGATGTCAGGAAAAGTGTCAGGTCAAGAAAATAGTACAGATAAATCAACAAAAAAATCTAATGTCTTTGTTAAATTACCCAAAATTTCGATTCCTACATTTTCGGGTCAGTATAGTGAATGGGCTACTTTTAACGATTTATTTAAAGCTTTAGTACATAATAATGAGTCTCTGAGTGATTGTCAGAAATTACATTATTTAAAAGATCATCTTACTGGAGAAGCCGAGCAGTTAATTAGATACACTCCAATAAGTGACGCTAACTATAGTCAGTGTTGGGAAATTTTGGAAAAGCGCTATAATAATAAAAGACATTTAGCTGACTGTATTTTAAAGCGTTTGTTTGCTCAAAAGCGTTTAAGTACGGAGTCTGGTAAGGGTCTCAAAGAATTGTTTGACACCACCAATGATTGTTTAAAAGCGCTTACGCACCTGAACGTCGATGTGACTACATGGGACGTAATTGTCATTCACATTGTATCGTACAAATTGGATTTTGAAACGCGTAAGCAGTGGGAATTAAGCATCGGTCACCTCAGTGGCAATGAATTGCCAACTATGGAACAATTTAAGAAGTTTATAGAAACCAGGTATCGCGCGTTAGAGTTCGTTGAACCAAATCGTTCGTCAGCTCACCAGGGTAAAGCTTCAACTTCACACGATCCTAAAGCCTTGTTGGCCACGAATTCATCAGCTAAGCTTTGTGAATACTGTCAGGAGTCGTCACACAAACTTTGTTTCTGCAAAAAGTTCGCTAAACAACCGTTAGAAGTGAGACGTGAGTATGTAGCCAAGCAAAATATTTGTTTTAATTGCTTAGGCAGCAATCACAACGTATATGCGTGTAAGAATCCTGCCACCTGTAGAGTGTGTAAGAAGCGTCATCACACTTTGTTACACCCCGTAAACAATGCCGACGCAACCGTTGATTCGTCCACTCCTGCAGCCAACGATGAACCTATAGTGTCCTGCCATTCAACGGGTACCGCCAGCGTTCTAAAACCACGATCGGTTTTATTAGCCACGGCTCTAATAAAGGTCGATTCGAAGAAGGGTTATCCACAGACAGTCCGAGCCTTGCTGGATCAAGGCTCACAGGCTTGTTTCATTACAGAAACTACAGTACAACTGTTAGGACTCAAAAGAGTTCCGGTGCATGGCATCATCACTGGTTTAGGTAATAGCAAGTCAACCATAGCCAAGCATGTAGTGCAGATCACGATCCAGTCCCGTGTCGACCCAAGTTTTCAGCTTCACGTGAACGCTTACGTGTTAAAGAAAATAACAACGTACCTGCCAGAGAAGGTCATCGACACGTGCAATTTTGACTGGGTTAAAACCAAGGGTTTGTACCTTGCCGACCCACAATATAACACACCCAATAGGATTGACATTCTGTTGGGTGCCGATGTATACAGCTGTATCATACAGGAAGGGATCGTAAAGAGTCCACATGGCACTTTGATCGCACAAAGCACCGCCTTAGGGTGGATCCTGTCTGGTACTGTTAGTGCTGAAAATAAAGAAAACCTCAATGCAAGAAATATTAGTGTCATGCACGCCCAGATAAACGAAGATGAAAGTCTTAGGAAGTTTTGGGAAGTAGAAGAAATGACTAAAACAAATAAATTACTTACACCTGAAGAGCAGAAATGTGAAGAACTGTACCGACAAACAACAAAACGAGACGAAAGCGGTCGGTATGTGGTCAGGCTTCCATTTCGAGATGTGAATCCTCTATGCAAGGCAGGGAACTCACGTGGCATAGCTGAATCAAGGTTCAAGTCTCTGGAAAAAAGATTAAGTAAGAATGAAAACTTAAAGGAAGAGTATACCAAGGTAATCAAAGAGTACTTACTATTAGGACACATGAAGGCTGTAAGGAAAAATGACACAAAGGGACAAGAAGCAGTTTATTTACCCCACCATGCGGTAATAAGAGAGGACAAAACTACTACGAAAGTTCGGGTAGTATTCAACGCGTCTGAAAAAAACAATACAGGTGTATCATTAAATGATACACTGATGATTGGTCCCAAGCTGCAGGCTGATTTGCGGCACACCATTCTCAAATGGCGCCGGCACACCATTGGTCTTGTAGCTGACATTGTTAAAATGTATCGGCAGGTACGGGTAGCTGAGGAAGACGTCATGTTTCAAAGAATCTTATGGCGAGACAGCCCGGACATGCAACTACAAGACTACGAACTGCTGACTGTTACATTCGGTACCGCTTCGGCTCCATATCAGGCAGTTCGTACGCTTCAGCAGCTTGCTTACGACGAAGGAGAGAAATATCCACTGGCCCGTGATAGAGTTTTGAATGCATTTTATATGGATGATCTGATGACAGGGTGCGACAGCGTTGAAGAAGGAACTGAAATATTCAAGCAAATTACAGCATTATTGAAAAGCGGGGGTTTTGAACTGCAGAAGTGGAATAGTAATTCAAAAAACATGTTAGAAGTTATTCAAGCAATGGAAAGGGATAAGACAACAGAGCAAAAATATGAAACAAGCAAACACACAAAGGGAAATCTAATAGAGCACACAAAGGAGGAAAATGAAGAGCAAAATAATATACAAATAAAGTTAGATAGTACAATTAAAATCTTAGGCCTTACCTGGGATCGTCGAGAAGACGTGTTTCAGTACTCCGTTAACCTTCCTTCCGAGTTGACAGCACCTGTAACAAAGAGAGCTATAATTTCTGAAATTTCAAAATTGTTCGACCCGCTGGGTTGGTTAGCACCATGTGTGGTGTTAGCCAAAATATTCATTCAGAAATTGTGGCTCGCAGGGGTCAGCTGGGATGAGGAACTAAACATAGATTTAATACAAGAGTGGTGTACTTACCGTGCAGAGCTCTCACTCATCACCCGAATTAAAGTACCACGTTGGCTAGGAATCAAACCAACCACTGATCTGGAATTACACGGGTTCAGTGATGCTTCTAAGGTAGCATATGCAGCTGTCATATATCTACGTGGAGTCGACGTGGACGGACAGGTACACGTTTCTTTGCTGGTTGCGAAAACTCGAGTGGCTCCCATTAAGCAAATTAGCATTCCTCGTTTGGAGTTGTGTGGAGCGGTGCTGATGTCGCAGCTACTTTTGGAAACGGCTGAAATATTAAATATACCCCAGGAAAAGATTGCCGCCTGGACGGACTCTACGGTCGTTCTAGCTTGGCTCAACAGTCACCCAAGCAGATGGAAAACGTTTGTTGCTAACCGTACTTCAGAAATATTATCAGCAACAAAACCTAGCCAATGGTTTTATATTTCTACAAAGGACAATCCCGCAGACTGTGCCTCACGAGGGCTTTTACCTAGTCTGTTGGTGGAACACAAAGTATGGTTTTCGGGACCGTCATTTTTAATGAACAAAATTATAGAATATGAAAGGCCAAAAAACTTAAAAATTAATTTAGAAGAATCTGTTAGAATACATGTAGCTATAGTACCAGACAATTCTATTATTGAAAGATTTTCTTCATTGTCGAGATTGCTTAGAGTGATAGCATATTGTCGGCGTTTTTTAAAAAAGGGCAAAAATCAGGAAACTTATTTACAAAAGGGCGAACTAGAAGATGCATTAAATAGTTGTATAAAAAAGATACAAGCAGAAAGTTTTAATGAAGACTATTTACTATTACAAAAGAACGAACCTTTATCGGTAAAAAGCAAATTAAAATCTTTGTGTCCCTATTTCGATAATCAAGGTATCATAAGAGCCAAGGGCAGACTTCAAAACTCGGAATTAGAAGAGCAAACTAAACACCCAATATTATTACCTAGTGATAATCATTTAACCGAGCTTATTGTGGCAGATGCCCACCTGAAAACGTTACACGGAGGTCCGCAGCTAATGCTTGGTTATCTAAGAACGGCATATTGGATTATAGGAGCAAAGAACTTGGTTAAAAAACACTTTACAAAGTGTGTAAAATGCGCTAGATATAGGCAAAGCGCCCAGCACCAATTGATGGGTTCACTTCCAACAGTTCGCTGCACACCTGCAAGGCCATTTTTGCACAGCGGAGTTGACTACGCTGGTCCAGTCAAAATACGCACTACCAAGGGTCGTGGTCATCATGCATACAAGGGATATATCTGCCTTTTTGTTTGTATGTGCACGCGCGCCCTACACTTAGAAATTGTTAGTGACATGACCACGCAAGCATTCCTTGCGGCATTCAGGCGATTTGTGTCCCGTCGAGGTCACTGTGCTAAATTATGGAGCGATAACGGCACCACCTTTGTAGGAGCATCGAAAGAACTGCAGCAACTAACCGCCATTCAACCCAAACTAGCAGAGCACCTGGAATCCCACGGTACTGAGTGGCATTTCATTCCGCCGCATGGTCCCAACTTTGGTGGGTTATGGGAAGCCGGAGTGAAATCCACCAAGTACCATTTAAAACGGGTAATCGGCGAATCAACTCTTACCTACGAAGAAATGAGTACACTTCTAGCTCAGGTGGAGGCTTGCTTGAATTCGCGGCCGATAAGCATCAGTAGTGCAACTGATCCTGGTGAACTGACGCCATTAACTCCAGGACATTTTTTGATTGGAGAGCCCGTTTTAAATGTACCTGACGGCACGTATGATAACTCAAGCGTAAGTTGTTTGACGCGTTGGCAATTCGTGCAACGAATGTTGCAATCTTTCTGGAGACGTTGGTCTTCAGAATATATTTCAAATCTCATGCATCGATATAAGTGGGCTAAGCAGGTACCGGAACCTGAGGTCGGTGACGTAGTTTTAATTAAAGAAGACGATTTACCACCGAGTCGCTGGCTATTAGGTCGTATCGAACAAAAACATCCAGGTGATGACAAAATCACTCGTGTAGTCACATTGCGTACGGGTTCTTCAGTGTTGAAAAGACCAACATCGAAATTATGTATTTTACCAGTTTTAGATTAATTTACATTACATTATTTATTTTGTTTTTATCGCATGTTAAACTTTTACAATTTTAGTTCAAATATTTATACACTTGTTTATTGTTACCCTATTTTTACTTGATATTAATTGTTAAAAAATCAATTTATGTTTTTATACAATCCATTAAGGATTTAGAGAGCTATCGAGACATGATAACAATGTACATCAAACCTCTAGAGCAAACATTTATGGAATGCAATTTATTTCTTAATGTACTGTATAGTTTATGTATGTTTAAGAAGGACATTTCCTCACTAAATGTCCATGGTGGGCGGCATGTTAACCGTCGAATCAAAAACCCAAGTATTGAGACAAAGTTTACCCGACGCTCGATAGATGGCGTTGTACGATTTTCTGAATCGCGCTATCGAGAGTCTCTCGCCGTAGTATATAGGTCCGACGATGTAAAGCTTTTTTGAGAACAATTACAACATTCTTTTAGTACAAGTGACAAGTTGTGGTTTCATTTCTACTCTACTTAGTTACTCTTATCAGTGCAAGTTGTGTTGTTTCATCCCGGTTGATATCAGGCAACTCTTGATATTAAACACCAATTTAGGGAGTAATTTTCGGAAAACCTAAAAATGGAGGGTAGTTTTAAAAAAAGTAATAATGCCTATCTTTTTTATTTACTTCTACTCACATTCGTACCAAGTTTCAAGTTTATAAACCCAAGAAATAAGATTTTACATACAAAGGTTTTCACCCCTTTTCACCCCCTTAGAGGTAGATTTTCGCAAAATCCTTTCATATTGCTCATGTACATTATAAATTGTAACTACCATTCAAAATTCAGGTTTGTACGTTTAGTGGTTTAATATCCTCCCCTTAAAACTTGAATACCCCTTTTCACCAACTTGGGGGGTGATTTTCGAAAAATCCAAAAACACGTGTTTGATTAATTCTTATCTAGTATATAAATACGGATTTTCAAATTCATCAGCTCACGCGTTATGATTTTCCCATACAAACTTTAACATCGTCTAGATTACCAATGGAGGGTAGTTTTAAAAAAATAGTCGTGCTAATCTTATTTATTTACTGGTGTTCTCATTCGTGGTAAGTTTCAAGTTTATAAACCCAAGGAATAAGATTTTTCATACAAACGTTTTCACCCCTTTTCACCCCCTTAGAGGACGATTTTCGCAAAATCCCGTCTTATTGCCAATCTACATGGTAGACTGCAAATGCTGTCCAAAATTCAAGTTTCTGCGTTTAGCGGTTTCGGCTGTAGTCGTGTCAAAAGAAAAACCCCTGTTCTTTTATATAATATAGACTACCTTTGTCCTGAGACAATCAGAACATCAATACCTACTATTCAATATACAGTCTTTCAAATGTAAATAAAGCGCAATCGTTCGACGTTATACGTTGCAAAGTCCAGACTTTTTAACTGGCCATCCATCGCCCGGGGATTCTTTGCACCCCCTGCCATGCTGTAAGCATGGCCGCCACCTTGGCCAGGAATAGCAGGGCTACCGGGAACTGGGGCCTTTGATTTGGGTTTGCCCCTAATCGCCACACTGGGCATGCGGGTTGGCGATCGCAGAGCAATTATCTTCTCGCATCAGCAACGCTGCTGCCCGTTATGGATGGACTTCGCGGGGTTCACGAGCGTTCGCGCCTGTTCCCCGATCAGTGTCGGTATTGTGCCGAGAATTCACGGCAAGTATTAGCGGCCATTGCCATAGCCATTGCTGGTCTGTTGGTATTTTGCTACGCTTGTAGTAGGTAACATGGATAGAGCGCCATCAGTCGGTCGCCAGAGCCTCGTTCGTTGTCCAGCAGGGTGACCGCGTACAAGTAATAGTTAATTACCAGGGGTGAATTTCGAGATGGCGGACGTAATTTATTTTTGAATTTACTAAGTACGGGTATCAATTTTGAGTTTACTCGGGGTCCTTGTTTGTTACAAAAAAGCCATCCTTTTTGAAATCCAAGATGGCGGACGTCATTTTTTTCTTAGAATTTGATATGGGTGTCAATTTTAATGTTAATTGGGGTGCTTGTTACGAAAAAGCCATTCTTTTTGAAATCCAAGATGGCGGACGTCATTTTTTTCTTAGAATTTGATATGGGTGTCAATTTCGAGGTTAATTGGGGTGCTTGTTACGAAAAAGCCATTCTTTTTGAAATCCAAGATGGCGGACGTAATTTTTTTCTTAGAATTTGATATGGGTGTCCATTTCGAGTTACATTAAATCCAAGATGGCGGGCGCCAATTCCGTGATAAATTGGGGTGCTAGCTATGTAATGCCATCCAAATAACTTAAATCTGTCTCGAGTTGGTCCTATAGTAAAAGTTGTTCAGTTTGGTGGTCTGTAGCATTTTTTTTTCACATGTATGTAAGTACCCTTTCGGTTAGAATATACTTATTATTTATTAATTTGTATTTTATTTGTTTGAAAATGCCTGGAAGAGTTACTGGTCCATGAAAGAGGTTTTCAAGGGCACTCTGCCCATGTCTCTAAAAAGAAAAAAGGTTGCACTCCAGGAGTGCCGGTAGAAGTGAAAACTTTTTTGTTACTATGTTTTATTTTTAATTTGAATGACGTCTTACTCATTTTCGATCAGGGTCACGTGACCCTGACGCGAGTTTTGGTCACGTGACCCTGACGCGAGTTTTAATTTTTTTACCCATTACAGAAAAAGTGTACAACGCCGCTAAAGAAGTTTTCACTTCAAAAAAACTAATGGACATGTGTATTCTCCCCATCTTGACCTACGGTGCACAAACTTGGTCTTTGACAAACATCCAAAAGTCCAAACTCAAGGTTTGCCAACGTGGAATGGAGCGCAGTATCCTAGGTGTTAAATTAACAGATCATGTTCGAAACACTACACTGCGCTCCAAAACACAAATCATTGACGTGGCTCAAAAGGCTGCCCAGCTTAAGTGGGACTGGGCAGGACATGTCTGCCGCATGCCGAACGAGCTGTGGGCACGCAAAGCTCAGGACTGGTGCCCTGAAACAGCGACGCGGGGCCGCGGTAGACCGCGAAGGAGATGGCGGGACGAGCTGGATGTCTTCCTTGAAAATTGGAAAGAGGTGGCGCAAAGTCGCGAACATTGGAAGGAATGGAGGGAGGCCTTTGCCCAGCAGTGGGACAATTTAGGCTAATAATAATAATAATTTTATTTGTTATTTATTTGTTCTGAAGTTTCAATTAAAAAGATCACAGTCCACGTCGTAAGTGTCACAATAACTAGTTATCAAATGCATCAGTTCAATTTTTAAATCTCTTTACGCCTTATCTGCATTTTTTATTGTCATTCAACTTCTGATACATGCAGTAAAGAGCGGGTTAAAACTTGTTTTCATTATTACATAAGTGTTTAATATTGATTTCATTAAAACATAATTCTGCTATCCATGTGATCTGCAATAAATAAATAATTTCATAAATATTCTTTACTTGTGACAACCCTGGCCGATGCATAACTGTCTAGACGATGTCGGCATTTTAGCCGAGATCAAAGGCGGTACCTATTATGATGGGCCATACTTGACAAAGCCTCAGTTTTTTATGTTCCTTTACAATTGCAATACACAGGTGACACAGATCGTTCAGATCGTTGTCACTCCGTGATACTGCAGATTTTCTTAATTTAGGCGTGGGTAGGGGACACGAATAAAACGAAATAGAGTTATGTTCTTAGATTTGAACTATGTGTTTATTTTAGTTTTTTTAACTTAAGTGAAACCAGGGACGGGATAGTTCGTCAATTAATATCATCAGTATAACCAAACGTAACTCAAAGAAATAAACAATCGACAACCCATCAGTAAGTTCTGATTACGAGCAGTGAGCACAACACAGCGCGCGGACACCGCGCGGTCAGAAAGACGCGCGGACTCCGCGCGACGCACTCGCCTCGACACCAATGTAGTAAAATAAGTTCATCTCAATAAGTACAACGCCAGTTCAGCCTTCGAGTACTCTTATTTGCTGCCAGTGCGACGCTACTGGTACTTCTTCTATGTCGGCAGTAATGTCAACTCACAACCGATAGATAGGTAGGTATGTAGTTAATTGCGTAATTAGCGCGCGTTGAGCACCACGAAACTCCGAGTCTCTCCGTGGGACCCTCGATAGCACAGTCGCGCGACGCGCACCGCACTGCACAGCGCGGACACCAACGGCAACGCAACGAACCGAACAGACACAACGCAAACAGGAGAACAAGTGCACATCGTATCACATAGCGAGCAGCCGCCGCGCCGCCCGCGCTACGAGTATGTACAGGAGGGGGGCGGGGGCGCGGGCGCGCGGGGGGAGGGGAGCGCTCCGTCACACCGTGGTCTCGCGGTCCACGTGGATGTACTCGACGGAGCGCTCACGCCGTCAGGAGGACGCCGCCGACGACGCGCGCGACGCGTCGAACAGCAGCTCTTCCGTCAGGCGCCGCCCCGCCGCCAGCGCGCCCAGCAGCTGCTTGTCCGCGCCCGCACGCCGCCGCCGCCGCAGCGCCGCACACACCAGCAGCGCCAGCGCCGCCGCCCCCGCCGCCGCGCCGGCCGCCGCGCCCACGCCGCCCGGCGCGCCCAGCGCCGCCAGCAGGCGCGCGCCCGCGCCACACGCACCCGCTTCGTCGCTGCCGCCCGGGCAGTCGGCCGCGCCGTCACACCACAGCGCGCCCGCCATGCACGCGCCCAGCGCGGCGCACGGGTGCGTGCACGCCGCCGTGGCGTTGGGCCACGCCTCGCCCACGGCCAGCGGGCGCGGCGCGGGCCCGGCGCGCCACACCTCCATCCAGTGGAAGCGCGCGTGGCCCGCCTCGCGCGCCGCCCACACCACCAGCAGCGCGCCGGGCCGCGCGCCGCGCCCCCACCAGTCGTCCGTGAACAGGTGCACCACGGGCCCCGCGCCGCCCGCGCCGCCCGCGCCGCCCGGGCAGATGGCTCGCAGCAGGCGCCCCGAGTGCGCCTCGTACACCAGCACGCGGTTGTTGGTGGCGCAGGGGGGCGCCTCCCCCGCCTGCGCGGCCCCCGCGCCCCCCGCACCATTCCCGGGCAGTTCTTCGCCCCACACTCTCAGGAACACTGACCGGTTGCCTCTCGCCTCCAGCAGAAACGGTGTCTCGCCGCACTCCGACATTCTGTTGCCACTGCATTGAACAAATCATTGAATTATACATAACATAATGCGATCCAACTAAGAAGGTTACCTTCAGCTGACGTCACAACTGTGATTTACGATTTGACAGATGAAGAGTGAAGACCGCATAGACTTCCATCTACTGAGTTGGAGCGCATTCACTTGCTGCTCAGTATTAAAGAAAGGTTTGTTGACGCCATAATTGTGAGTGTGACCTTTATGCACACTTTTTAACATTAAATAAATAATTATTAAATTAAAATTACTCTGATGTAAGACGTAAGTAGGTATAGTACTTAGTTGATCATGTACTACATACCTGTATGGGTAGACAAGGTGCACGCGCGTGCCAGGCGGCGCCAGGCGGCGGCGCGAGGCGCAGGGCGGCGCGGGCGCGGCGGCGCGCGCCCAGGAGCCGCGGAACTGCACGTGGCGCTGGTCCTCCGCCGCCGACAGCGCGCGCGCCACCAGCTCCAGCTCCAGCGCCGGCCCGCCCGACTCCAGGCGCAGCGGCGCGCTGCTGTTGTCGCAGATGCACGCCACCGGCACCTGCACACCCAAACACAGACACGCTTTAGCGAGCGTCTATACGAACCGTTTCAAACAATAATGGTAAAATCGTCCGTCCTAGCTATCTTACTCTGTATCCGGGCCACGGAGATTCATATATTCGCAGATGTGGCACCCGCAGCGGAGCGTCCTCGTCGCCATCGAACTCCACAAGTGTTTCGTCGGAACCGTCACCATCGTCGGGCCGCGGGTCGTGGGGTTCGGGTGCGCACGCGGGCCGCCCGGTGAGCGGGTCGGCGCGGGTCGTGCAGCGCGGGTCTTTTCCAAACGTGGCTGACATTAGCTCCAACGCCACGCGTGCGCCGTCGGCCTGCAGCCGGTACACGCAGCGCAGTCGCCGCGCACCTCCGCGACCGAACCACAGCGCGTTGCGGGGTGACGAGAATGCGCCCGGAGTCGTGAGCCACCGCGCGCACTCCTGAGGTAAGGCTCGCGGACGTCGACCGTCATCGGGTAGCGGACTTCCCTCGAGCCGCGCGTCTACGAACTCGTAGTGGAGAGCGAACTCCAACGGATGGGTAGCAGTGCCAGGCAGCGAGGTGGCGGCCAAAGACAGCAGCGGTGCGGCTGACACGTAGCCGTCGGGTGGCGCGCACGGTCGTGGCGAGCGCGTGGCGTTGGCAAGCGCGGCGCGGGCGCACAGAGCGGGCGCTGCGTCGCAAAAGCGGCCCAGCGCGCGCGCACCAGCCTCCTCCGCCCCGCCGCCGTCCCAGATGCGCAGCTCCACGGCGCAGGCGCCCGGCGCCACACGAGCGCGCGCTGTCTCGCCGGGTAGCGCGGTGAGCGCAGCGCGCTGGCTCAGCTGCGCGACACTGTTCTCCTCGTCGCGCTCCGCACTTTCTATACGACGAGGCTCGACAAGCGAGTATTGTGTGAAGCTTGAGAAGTAGATCCACACGAGATCGCCTGCGGGAAGAACCAATTGTGAGCAGTTGTATCGAGGCATGCACCGCGGATCCCTCCACCGCTCGGCATGCTCACCTGGACGGCCGTGGAAGGTCCAGGTGCAGGTAGTGTTGGGGGGCAAAGTGTGCGCGGGCGCTCGCAGACGGCCGCGCCGTCCGCGCCCGTTTCCCGCTGTCGTCGAATTGGTCTCTTCTTCGGACGACGACGCTTTCACATGAAACTCGCATCGCCGCGCCTCTCTGTTACCAACGAGCCAAAATGTAGCAAGATCAGAAATAAAGTAGGTCTTACAAAAACTCGATTGGATATACCGACGGAAAAATGCTACAATACATTACCTGGCATAATCTAAAGAGTCGGAGTCGGCAAACACGACGTCGACGTCAAGTTCAAAACCACGGAGAGGCGCGGCGGGCGCGGACGGGCGCAGGGGCGCGCTGAAGGGCGACGAGTGGAAGGCCACGAGCATCTCGGGCCCTCGTGACGTGACGCGCGGCAGCCAGTCGCCACCGCAGTACTCCACCAGCACAGGATCGTCGGTGGACGCGCCGTCGTAGAAGATGAGTCGATCGCGCTCTCCGGTACACTCGCGCCATGCGCGCACCACGCGCCCCGTCTTGTTCAGGCTGTGGGACCACCATCACCTCATGTACTCATTGAGGTACATACCACATACACGCGGTTATTGACCGAGAATAAAAGGAGTACGTACCTGGCCATCGATATCGAACGCTTGATTTGCATCTTGTGTGAATATTCTTGTCGCACTGAGATCATCGCATGTTTGCATGTAGGAATATCTTTCTGTCGAAGACTCCAGTAGCAGGTAACGTTTCTGTCAAGAAAGTTGAATGAATCAGCGGGAACTATTTAAATGAAAAACATCGCACACATCCCCAGCGCACGCGGTTACCTGGGGTACATGCCGGGGTAGTTCGGACTCTGCAGGCGGCATGGCTTACGGTGGCATTCCTCGTAGGTACGCGTGCAGTACGTGCCCGGCGACACCGCGCCTCGCTCCAGCGGCGCCTCCATCGTGCCGAACCTGCCACATGAGGCACCATAACATGTAGGTACTCTCGGACGAGGGCCGATCACGCAGATAGCACTCCACTTACCGCACAACGGCATCGCGCTGAGCCAAGAACTTGTAGCGCAGGCGGAAGCCGAATGGTTCTCCGAGACGCGCGCGGAACAGCTTGACGGACACGGTGACGGTGGCCGTCTCGCTGTAGTAGAGCGCGGCGCCGTCCGCCTCGCCGCACCACGAGCCGCCCGTGAAGGGCCGGCCCAGCTCCGACAGCTGCATATAGCCGTCGGGGCAGCCGTCCAGCGCACCCGGCTCGTATCGCCCAACGCGGAACTCGTCGAAGGCCAACTGCACCAGGTTACCGTGCGCGCCGCCGCCCGCTGTGAACGTGAGGTGGCACAGGAAGGGCGCGCGCGGTGCCGAGCGCACGCCCACGGCGTACGCCACGCCCGCGAGCCCGTAGTACGTGCGGTTGCACACGGAGCAGTGCACCGGCTCGTCGCTGCCGTCGGCACACTGCGCCTCGCCATCGCAGTAGGCATCCAGGCGCACGCAGGCGCCACTGCGGCACGCGAACTCCGCCACGCCGCAGCCGCCCGCTGCGCCGCGCACGCTCAGCGCCGCCAGTGCCAGCGTCAGCGCCGCGCCGCGCCACATGCCGCGCTCCTATCTGGCTTCGCGCGCCGGCGCCGAGCCCCCACGCGTCTCACCGCGCCGCGCACACCCGCGAACCCGCGGCGCGTCCTACATGCGCACGCAACGTTCATTAGATAAAACTTCGTTGTTAATAAACGGACTCTGATGTTGAATTAATAATATTGTATGTTTTATGTAATGTGACTGATAGTGTGTCTTCAATGTATGAGGCAATGATACTTGAAATAAAAAAATATTATTATTATATTATTAAAAACAATAAAACTGGCCAAGCGCGTTTCAGGCCACGCACAGTGAGGGGTTCCGTAGTTGCCTATCAAAATACTTATGCGAACTAACTACACTGATTCGCTGAATTTTTAATACCTAATTTAATTAACGTACATTAACATTAAATATAGCCACCTTCCAGCTCAGTCATCAAAACCTTGAATAATATCCAGCACCAAAGTCTATGTAAAGACGAATCAAATGAGCCCAAACTCGATGGGATTGCGTTGTTGTATTACAAAGATCCCATGGCTACCTTCCAGCTCCATCATAAGAGCCTGGAAAACATCCAGTACAAAAAAAATCCCATGTAAAGACGAATCAAATGACCCTAAGCTCAGTAGGATTGAATTGTTGTATAAGAAAGAACTCATGGTTACCTTCTAGCTCTATCATCAGACCATGGACATCATCCAGTATCAATGTCTATTCTATGTAATAAAGACGACTCTAACGAGCCAAAACTCGATGGGATTGAGATTTATCAAATCGCTCCAAGAATGATTTAAAATAAGAGTTCCCACGATTTCTCCAGGATTCCATCATCAGATCCTGACTTGATGATCATGGGACCAATTGAAAGGTGTATTCTTTAATCAAAAGAAGAATTTTCAAAATCGGTCCAGGCGTCCTTGAGATATCGGGGAAAATACATTTTATAAAACCGGCCAAGTACGTGTCGGGACACGCGTAGTGTAGGGTTCCGTAGTTGCCCATCAAAATACTTATGCGAACTAACTAAACTGATTCGCTGAATTTAATTTTAAAAAAACCTTTTTAAAAAAATCAAACCGACGAAACATCGAACTAAAAAGCAAAAAATAAATTTTGAGGCGGCGCCAAACAAACAAACATATAAATTAACTATTTGAATAGCAGAATAGCTCGTTGTATAGTTTGTCGTGGTTGAATAGCTATTCGTTGATTGTTTCCTTGGCGCCGCCTCAAAATTTATTTTTTGCTTTTCAGTTCGATGTTTCGTCGGTCTGATTTTTTTTTAAAAAGGTTTTATTTTTTACTTTTGAGTTTCCTATTACGTGTCAATTTCTGTAACTAAAAAAAATATAAGTTTTTTTAATATATGTATATATTTTTTTGTTAACTATTGACGACCTTTCTGCTTTCTGTCTTCATTCTCAAACTCTCAACGACTGTCATATACCAGCTACGTCGAAAGTTCTCATCAAGATGAGTGAAATGAGCCCAAATACGATATAGTTGCTGTTAACTGATAAGGATCTCTTGCTACTGCCTTCTGTCACCATCCTCAGACCCTCGATGACAATTATACCCCAGCTAGTTATAAAGTTTTCATCATGACTAGTGAAATGAGCCCAAACACGATAAAGGTGCTGTTAACTGTTGAGGACCTCTTGCCCCTGCTATCCGTCACCATCCTCAGACCCTCGATGGCAATGATACCTCATCTGGGTCTAAAGTTCTCATCAAGCTGAGTGAAATGAGCCCAAACACGACATAGCAGTTATTAACTGTCATGGAACTCTTAGGACTGACTTCACAAAATAACAGGAATCTGGAGTTGATCTGATGATGGTGACGTCATCATTTTATGTTCTCCACATCTCTGCTATATAATAATGTCCTCAGAACTACAATTGTTAACTTTATTTCAACAGAATCGGTTCATAATTGTAAATTCTGTAGGAAGATTGACCATTAATTCTTTTTTTTCTACCCTTAGAGACCGATTTAAGTTTTGAAACTTAAATGGGACCAACTTTGAGATATACTCTATCCAACAAAAAAAGAATTTTTGAAATCGGACCACGTTAGGAAAAGTTATGCGTGGTCATACATAAAAAAAAAACAAATATACATGTCGAATTGAGAACCTCCTCCTTTTTTTTCGTCGGTTAAAAAGAAGAATTTTCGAAATCGGTCCAGGAGTCTTTGAGAAATCGGGGAAAAATACACTGAAAAAAGATTACGACGATTGAGAACCTCCTCCTTTTTTTGAATTTATTTAAAAATAGTTGACAATATTATTACTATTATAGCTGTAAAAATAAAGTTGACAAACTTACATTTGCAGTTGAAGAACATGTTCTCCGATACATTTTGTTTAGGAAAATATGTTATACGTTTATAAGTTGGTCGACTATTACTCGTAAACTTGTAGAGCCTACTTAGTCATGATAATTTTCTTTTAAACTTCGTTATATTTATACATATACCACTATTGTGATTTTTTTCACCCTCTCAAACATAACCGTTTAGCTGGTAGAGGGGTAGTACACTCGAGTCGAGCAAAAATTAGCACTTTAGAGCTTAATATTTCACAAACGAATTTTTTTATCAAAAATTGTAAATGAAAACTACCAATATTTTTAAAGACCTATTTATTGATACCCAACACTAAGGGGTACGCGAGAAAAAAAAAACATCCCCGCGTTACGTTTACAGGAGGTACCCTAAAAAAATATTTTACGAGATTTTATTTTACCACTTTTTCGGCACTACAAATCCGTATATTTACAGCTTGGCCAGAACGGATTGAAACGAAACTAAAATTTTTATTTCTGACAGCGTTTTAATATCTTTGATATTTGATGTAAACAAAGACCGCAGGGTTGTTAGATTTATTATTGTGCCATAAAACTAACGTAATAAGTGAAGAAAAATAAAATAAAATTATTCAAAGTGCTGGTAGCGTGAAGACAGTGGCGACTTCCGGTTTTCTACATTTTTATGTCAAGCTGTACACCAATGGTAGGCGCCCACGGCGACGGACGTCGCTAGATGATCTCCGGCCACCGTAGGCGCGGGCATGCGGGCAGCGAGTAAAGGGCAACTTGCTGCCCGACCAAGGACCATGCCCGGGTCGACGGCGCGTTGTGTCCCAAGCGCGCCTCAAAGATCGTCAGCATAATGACGGGGCCCCCCTCTCAGAGGGCCAAAGCCTCCTTTTCTGAAGTTACTTAAAAATAGTTGGCAATAAAAACCTACACATCCCCAAAATATTCCCACCTATCTAGTATACACCGTGACTTTTTAGTCGTCTTACAAAAGTGGTCCACTTAATGTATCCGACCTAAAATACCTCTTGGCAAGTTTTTTTTTATCGTTAATAATAATTTTTATTTTTATTAAATAGGTACATTAGAAATATGAAACACCCTGTTAAAATGTTTACGTATCAAGCTGTACAGATGCCTGCCCAGCGCAATAGTTGTGCAGACCATTCCATCTCCATACGTCATTAAAATTTTATTTTAAAAATTTTCAAATCTCTTAAATTCCTATTTTTTTATTATAAACGTGTACTAGTCATTGGATACATCAACTGGGCTGCTTTTGTAAGACGACTAAAAAGTCACGGTGTATAGCTGTAAAAAATAACCTACAAAACTTTTCTTTCAGAAGTCGGTAATTTTTTTTATTAATTGCATTGTTTTTTTGCCGCCGACTTGTAGGTTATTTTACCCTTTTTTTGTGGTTGTTTTTGAAGGCGGTCACATTTTTTTTATAAAAAGTTTTCATTTTACTCTTTTTAGTTTAACTATTCAACCACAATTCTTGTCAAATACATCATTCTATTATATGTGCATTGTGCACTACAATTTAGTGATCCGTAGCACCGGTAATAACATCGTTAAAATCTCTTGCATTCACTCCCTATCTCAAAAACTACTGAACCAATTTTGATGAAACTTGCAGTAGTTCCCCATGTTGAACGATAGACGTAGTACAACAATAAAAGGAATTACTTAAATCGAACTTGTAGTTCCGGAGATAATATATGCGAACACAAACATAATTTACTAAATCAGTCGATGCCGAGTCCGAGAGGAGTTGTACCTTCCATCATCAGCTAGATTTGAAAAACTATGTGTGAGCCAATAAAATTTGAGGGTTGCCCTCAATTTCTCCAAGATCCAATCATCAGATCCTAAAATGGGACTACACTGGAAGCACCAGCTTTCAAATAAAAAAAGAATCGTGAAAATCGGTTCACCCAGTCCCAAGTTATGAGGTAACAAACATTTTTTTTAAATGCAGTCGAATTGATAACCTCCTCTTTTGAACTCGGTTAAAAAACCAATCAATTGAAGTCAAATGTCATCAGTCAGTCAGCCAGTTGTCCAAGTAAGCAAAACGGATCCAAGCAGGCAACATCACGGGATATCTATTAGTGTTATATACTGAAACCTTCCCCAGAATGTAATGAACACTTTCCTGTAAACTGCATCAAAATCCGTCGAGCCAAACGCGAGATAAAATCCCTGAAAATCTACGATCCAAGTAAGCAAAACGGATCCACGCGGGCAATGTCACGAGATATCTATTAGTGTTATACAGGGTGGAATTTTGTAATGCCACCTGGAGGGAAAGTACTCTTAATACTGCAGATAGAAAATTCTTCTGGAAAAACAGAAAATCCTTTGGGTAAGGAAACATTACTTTATTTTTGAATAGAAAGCAAACTGCATTCAAAGATTTTCGAAAATTCTCTTCCCCACCCAGGAATCGAACCACGTTACATGTTACGAGAGCTTTAATTTAAGAATACCTGGTTTTCCTTTTGTTGAGATTGAATGTGTGTAAACACCTTTAGTTTGAATGTGTGTGTAAACGCCCCTAATGTCAATTTTGTATCTGCCAAAATAGTTGAATACAGACCTCTTACAATGAACCCGCGTTTTTTTCTCTCGCTGCAATAAGGCCAATAAAACAAAGTCATCCACACCAGAACATGGTCCAAAACGAGACGGATTGAAGAATAATATTACCAGTGACCCGACTTCTCAGTTCTCAGAATCGTCGCCGAGCTTTGTCGCAGAGTAATTTTTGTTTGACAGTTGAACAAAAACGCGGTTCTCAACTCAAGTGTGATGAACATTAAAAGTGTTGAAAATAACGAAGAAAACTTTAAATATCGTCAAGTTATTAAAATGGAGAACATCGAACAAACACTAGATCTTTTGGAACACTTTTCGGACAACATTTTGAAGGTTAAGACAAACCTCAAGAAAACACCGAAAGTAAGACTAACTAAAGGCTACGTAGAAGCAAGACTGCAGTGTTTAGAAGAATATTGGAACTCCTATCGGAATAGTTATCAGCAGTTATTAAAGATAACTAAGAAAGAACAACGAAAAAATATAACCTATTTCACCGACGATTTATACAGCCAGTGTGAAGAAATATATTTAGATGTGAAAACAGATATGACGGATACGCTTCAGTTATTCAATACAGATAAGGGAGATGTGATTCAAAATACATCATCATGTTCATCACAACAGGATAGTTCGAACAGTGCCGAGGTCAAACTTCCGAGGATCAACTTACCTACATTTACAGGCATGTACGAAGAATGGCAATCTTTTGAGGATACATTTACGGCTTTAATTTCGAAGAATAAGACATTGAGTGACGTACAAAGGCTGCATTATCTCAATTCATGTTTGTCTGGCGAAGCTAAAAACACAATTAAACATATTCCAGTCACAGAGCAGAATTATCCTAAGGCATGGGAAACTTTAAAAAATAGATATAGCCACAAGCGGCTTATAGTGAACGCTATACTGAAAAGGCTATTTTCATTTAAAAAGTTTAGCACACAATCACCGGGACAATTGAAAGTTCTGATAGACAGTACAAAGGAGTGTTTAAATAGTTTGGATTCTTTGAATATTTCAACAGCATCATGGGACCCAGTAATCATTTACATTACCGTGCAGAAATTGGATTCTGATACACACAAAGAGTGGGAATCACATGTAAGTCGTGAATGTGAAACTGATCTACCTACATTACAAAAAATGATTACATTTTTGGAGAATCGAATCCATACACTTGAGTTAACGTGTCCGCCTTCATCTAGCACTCAAAAAACAAATAAGGAGCGTGCATGTCATACATCAGCTGTAACAATTACTTGCAAATTATGTAACGGCCAACATCTTCTATGCCACTGTAAAGAATTTGTGAAACTTGACATGGATAAGAAACATGAGATCATTAAAAACAATAGATTATGCTACAACTGCTTATCACCAGGCCATCCAGTGTATAATTGTAAGCAGAAGACTTCTTGTAAGATTTGTGGACGGCGTCACCATTCGCTTCTTCATCAAAAGAAGGGAGAAGATTCTCAGGATAAAGAGAAGAATAACAACCCACCTGTGATCTCCTCAACACAAACGCCTAGTAACACACAAGATAATCATCAGGATGAGTCAATTATAGTGAACTTCGCATACAAGCAGAGAAGAGCATTACTAGCAACAGCACTGGTACCAGTCAAGAGTGAGTGTGGTCGAGTGACTACATTGAGAGCATTAATCGATCCTGGTTCACAGGCATCATTCATTACTGAGAATGCAACTCAACTAATTCGACTCAAGAAAACTCCTGTACGAGGTTCTATCACAGGAGTAGGATCCACAACAACTCCAGTACGTTATGCAGTACAGTTGGAGATCTCATCAAGATGCGATAAACAATTCAATCTCCCTCTGAAGGCATATGTTTTAAAATCACACATAACATCGAAGTTGCCCAGCTCCACAATTGAAAATACATCCAACTGGACGCATCTGAACGGCTTAACATTAGCTGATCCACAATACTTCAAGTCAAATCAAATTGATCTGTTGCTTGGCATTGATGTATACACCGAGATTGTGAAAGATAATTTAATAAAGGGACCACCAGGCACACCTTCCGCTCAAGAAACAAGTTTGGGTTGGATATTGTTCGGAAATATCTCACAATGTCAACATACCAGCAACGACATAGTAGTGATGCATCAACATGTAGAAATAGATATGGATAATCTTTTAAAAAATCTTTGGAATATTGATGATATTACAAATCGCAAACTTACCATTGATGAGCGCACATGTGAAGATATTTATGAAACAACACATACACGAGATTCAACTGGAAAATACATAGTAAAACTACCCTTTAAAATACCACCACAAGAAATAGGATCAACAAGAAACATAGCTTTGAAGAGACTAGAACAATTAGAAAGAAGATGAATAAACCACAACTAAAAGAAGATTACTGTAAAGTTATGGAAGAATACATACAATTGAATCACATGGAAAAAGTTCCTGAAGAAGAGAAAAATAATTTGTCAATTTATCTACCACACCATGCAGTCATTCGAGGAGATAGTGAGACCACGAAGGTCAGAATTGTTTTCGACGCATCATGCAAAAGTTCAAAAAACAATTCACTCAATGATTTGCTATTAGTTGGACCCCAACTACAAGAAGATTTAAGAAGTTTAATTATGAGATGTCGTATGAAGAAAATCTGCTTCATAGCCGATATACAGAAAATGTACCGCATGATATTGGTTACCAAAGACGACGCAGATTATCAGCGAGTATTATGGAGAAAAGATCCCACGCACGAGATAGAAGACTATCGCATGTTAAGAGTAACGTTTGGTACCGCCTCCGCGCCCTACCTAGCAATCAAAACAATAAAACAGTTAGCTATTGATGAAGGGGAAAAATATCCTGTAGGAGCCAAAATACTAGCTGAAGAATTTTATGTAGATGATTGTATCAGTGGGAGTAACACAGTACAAGAAGCAATAAAAGCAAGTCAAGAATTAAGTCAGTTATTAGAATGTGGAGGATTCACGTTACAGAAATGGGCATCAAATAGCAAAGAATTTATAGATTCAATTCCACAATCACTGAGAAGCGCAAGTGTTGAGACAAACGAGAATATTGTTAAAACTTTAGGTTTAACCTGGAACATGAAAACAGATACCTTTCACTATCAAATCAAACTACCACCTAAATCAGCATTGATTACAAAAAGAAATATTCTAGCGGATTTACAACGCTTATTTGATCCGTTAGGATGGATCTCACCAGCTATCATTCCTGCTAAAATTTTAATTCAGAATATTTGGAAGGATAGATGTGACTGGGATGAAGAGGTTAAGAATACACATAAAGAAGAATGGAATAAAATTAGAGAAAGTTTTAACAATTTACATGAGATACAAATAGAAAGATGGATACATACAGAAACAGAAAATCAGAAGATAAGTTTACATGGATATTGTGACGCTTCAATCAAAGCATATTGTGCAGTAGTCTATTATAGAGTAGAAAAAGAAAATGGAGAAATTAAAACAGGAATAATCGCATCCCGCACTAAAGTGGCACCAGTTAAGACAGTTTCCCTTCCCCGCCTCGAACTCTGCGGCGCCGTGCTTCTTGCCAAACTCTTGACGCAAGTGAGAGAAGCAATGAGGTTATCAGACAAGGAAGTCTACGCCTGGACCGATTCCACAGTGGTTTTGGCGTGGCTTGCAGGTGATCCAAATAGATGGAAATTATTTGTCACCAACCGTGTTATTGAAATTTTAGATAATGTTCCCAATCCACAGTGGTACCACGTAAGATCAAAAGACAATCCAGCAGATATTGGTTCTAGAGGAACATATGTAAACAACCTAGTCAATAATAAACTATGGTGGGAAGGGCCAGAGTGGCTAAAGGATAAAAATATAAAATTTAATAAACCGAGCGTCAAACCAACAGAACTGGAAATGAAAAACATATCAGTGAATTTTAAAATGCTAAGAATGAAATTTGAAGACTTTAATACGCTCCAAGAACTTTTGAAAACAATTATTTACAGTTTAAGATTTTTACGATTTAAAAAGAAGCCTGAAAACTTAGACACAGCCATTACAACTGTTGAATTGGAAGAAGCATTAACAAAATGCATAATAATAGCACAAAGCGAAGAATTTCCAGTGGAAATAGAAAGTTTACAGAAAGGAAGATATGTGAAGAAAGAAAGTTGTTTGAAAACACTAAATCCATATTTAGATGAAAAGAATATTCTCAGGGTGGGCGGAAGATTACGAAACGCAAATATTAGTAATGATCAAAAGCATCCAATCATCCTAGGCACAAAGAATCAACTTTCACATCTCATTGTAGCTGATGCACATAAGAAGACATTACATGGAGGCATTCAATTAATGCTCACTTACATTAAATCACATTACTGGATCATACGTGTTAAGAACATTATAAAGTCGCAGATCCATAAATGCATTGTGTGTGCTCGACACAAGGCGATATCGAGAACTCAGCTTATGGGTGACCTTCCTGAAGCTCGTATCACTCCTGCTCGTCCATTCATTAATAGTGGAATAGATTTTGTCGGCCCTTTACAAGTACTGATGTCAAAGGGTAGAGGTGCAAAAAGTTATAAAGCGTACATCGCCATATTCGTTTGCATGGCCACAAAGGCCATCCATTTAGAGTTGGCTGGCGATTTAACATCGGAAGCATTTATCGGAGCATTCAATAGATTCGTTGCCCGAAGAGGAAGGTGCGCTCATATCTGGAGCGATCATGGACGTAACTTCGTGGGAGCTAATAAAGAATTACATGCAGCCTGGAAAGAGGCAAATCTAAATTTACCAGGCCACCTAGCAGATATGCTCGCAGTAGACGGTACACAGTGGCACTTCATACCACCGTACAGCCCGAACTTCGGTGGACTATGGGAAGCTGCGGTCAAATCTACAAAGTTCCACCTTAAGAGAATTCTGGACACTCACCTGACATACGAAGAGTTGACAACAATATTATGCCAGGTTGAAGCATGTCTTAACTCACGCCCGTTGATACCTGTGGATACAGCTGACACTGAACTAGAAATATTAACTCCTGGACACTTTTTAATAGGCGAATCTCCGGTTACAATACCTACTCCAAACTTGAATGACGTCAACATCAGCCATTTATCCAGATGGCAACTCTGCCAACGCCTGGTAGCCAATTTCTGGCATCGCTGGCAGAATGAATACTTAACACGCCTTCAAACACGACCAAAGTGGCTTAAACAGCAGAAGGAATATGAAATTGGAGATATAGTGCTCTTGAAGGAAGACCAATTGCCACCTGCTAAATGGGCGTTGGGCAGAATAACTGCCAAACATCCAGGAGAAGACGGCCTTACTAGAGTTTACAGTATTAGATACCGCAATAATATTGTTAAAAGATCAATCTCTAGAATTTGTGCTTTCCCAATTGATAAAGATTAATGTTAGTAATAACTTGTATGTTCACTTTTTGAGATAAGTAACAACTTTTGTTCATTTTTGAGTTTTATTAGTTTATTTTAAACTTGATTATTGTAATTTAAGTATACAGTCCACTTAAGTCTTAATTATTTTGTTTACTTGTTAAGTGAGTAAAGGACTTAGGTCCTTTGGTGGGCGGCATGTTGAGTTTGAATGTGTGTAAACACCTTTAGTTTGAATGTGTGTGTAAACGCCCCTAATGTCAATTTTGTATCTGCCAAAATAGTTGAATACAGACCTCTTACAATGAACCCGCGTTTTTTTCTCTCGCTGCAATAAGGCCAATAAAACAAAGTCATCCACACCAGAACACCTTTCATTTAATTTATCATGTTTGTTAGAGAGATTTCATCCTTTTAATTGACCCTAACGATTGGTGCAATAAAAGTACAGGGTGTATTTTTTTCAGATTTTAGCCGGTTCGATTCCCGGGTGGGATTAAAGAAAGAAGAAAGAAAAAACGTTTATTTGGGTAACCGCGGTGGTACACACAATATAAACAAATAAATGAACAAAGAGAGAAAAAAAAAACAAAAGTGTAAAACATTACGCATACAACAAAATATACCTACATAAAATTATAACATTGTGTGTCCCACGGCTACGTCAAATGGGTCCAGTTCAGCGAAATGTCGAGTAGCTAGTACTCGACGCTGGTTTTCAACTGGACCTGGACAATGACGTGACGGACGCAAAGCAGTCTTAGAACATCCAAACGTGATTTGTGTGTGTTTATGAAATATATAAATACTTGTATTAACTTATGAAACATTAAATAGGTCTTTAAAAAATATTGATAGTTTCCATTAACAATTTTCCCACCTATTATAGCTGTAATTTTTTTTAACTAAATTCAAAAAAAGGAGGAGGTTCTCAATCCTTCGTAATCTTTTTTTTAAATGTGTTTTCCCCGATTTCTCAAAGACGCCTGGACCGATTTTGAAAATTCTTCTTTTTAAAATTAAATTCAGCGAATCAGTTTAGTTAGTTAGCATAAGTATTTTGATGGGCAACTACGGAACCCTACAATGAGCATGGGCCGACACGCACTTAGCCGGTTTTTTGATAAAACGAATCCGTTTGTGAAATATTAAGCTTTAAAGTGCTAATTTTTGCTCGACTCGAGTGTCCTCCCCTCTCTACCAGCTAAACGGTTATGTTTGGTGGTTTGAAAAAATTCACAATAGTAGTATAATATATAACGAAGTTTAAAAGAAAATTATCATGACTAAGTAGGCTTTACAACTTTACGAGTAATAGTCGACCAACTTATAAAACGTTCTTGGATAACATATTTTGTGTGTGTGCGTGTGCCACCTACCTAAAGAAGATTGTGTGAAACAACCACAGGTGGCACACGACCACGGCTAGCACAATATCGGTCAAACTAATATTGTTCTTATTTTTTTTAGGTTGTTTATCCATTAATTTATTTGATAAGTATATAACAATAAAAGCAAAGTAGCGAGGAAATTTCAAATGTAGGTACTCATTAAGCCTTTTCATTTGATACTGTTGACACTGTTAGAAACAGGCAAAGTAACTATTAATGTATATAAAAGCTATATAATGTATATACAGGGTGGAATTTTGTAATGCCACCTGGAGGGAAAGTACTCTTAATACTGCAGATAGAAAATTTTACTCAAAGGAAACATTCTTTTATTTTTGAATAGAAAGCAAACTGCATTCAAAGATTTTCAAAAAAAATCTCTTCTCTCACACCCGGGAATCAACCCAAGAAACCATGTTACATGTTACGAGAGCTTTAATTTAAGATTTCCTGGTTGTCCTTTCATTTAATTTATCATGTTTGTTAGAGAGATTTCATCCTTATAATTGACCCTAACGATCGATGCAATAAAAGTACAGGGTATAATTTTTTCAGATTTTAGCCGGTTCGATTCCCGGGTGGGAGGAGAGAATTTTCGAAAATCTTTGAATGCAGTTTGCTTTCTATTCAAAAATAAAGGAATGTTTCCTTTGATTAAAATTTTCTATCTGCAGTATTAAGAGTACTTTCCCTCCAGGTGGCATTACAAAATTCCACCCTGTATATTTCAATATATCAAGCCCTTTAATTTGATACCCATGTCGATACTGTGCGAATTTGTTTTTTCGGTTAAGACTTACATCGCCCAGAGGGCGCCGTATTGGATTTGGTGACACGTCATCTACCCTATAATAACCAGCGGACAACTGAGATACTTCTAAAGACACTTCATTTGTCATGTAATGTAATGATAAGTAGTTTAGAAGATATGAGGGAACAGACAAACATACATACGTACATACCGGTCAAAATCATAACCCTCCTTTTGGCTTTGTCGCATGCCGTAGTCGGGTGAAAAAAGGAGGAGGATTAAATTCAGCGAATCGGTTTAGTTAGTTCGCATAAGTATTTTGATGGGCAACTATGGAACGAACATTACACTGTGCGAGTGTGCGTGGCCCGACACGCACTTGGCCGGTTTTAAGTATTTGTATGTGATAAGTCAGAATATCGACACCGGAAGTATCAATTAACGTAAGGGACATTTTGGCGAAAATGAGTTATATATATCATTGGATTCAGAATTTCGCGCTCTATCGATTGGTATTATTAAAAAAATTCTATCTTTAAAAAAATGTCCCTTACCGTACAAAAATTTTGACCACGAAACCCGATTTCGGAAAAAAAATGTGATGTAACAGTCATTAATACTTTTTCTTCTCAAAAAATTGAAGTAAGTCACCGTACTAAATAATTTACATCCTTACCTTAGTCAAAAAAAAGTCGAGTTTAATGACAATGTCCCTTACTTTAAATAAAATGCCTCTAACTTTAAAAACTATGTCCCTTACTGTAAATAAAATGTCTCTCACTGTTAACAACAAGTCCCTTACTTTAAAAAATTGTTTGACGAAATCTGAAGTTTATATAAAATGTTAGGGATTGGTGACACTTACGACATAAAAAATCTGAAGAAATATCTCAAAACAATTTAAACGTAAAAAAAGGGTACAGAGATTTGGAAAATTACGGCTGTGAGACATAAAAAAACATAAACTATAGACAACAAAAATCAATCTGCAGGTGAAATTCATCATCATTATCATTTCTTAATATTAAAGACCACTTTTGGACATAAGCTTCATTCAAGGAACACCACAGCGCGCGATCTCCATTTTAAGTCGAAATGAGCTGAAATTACTGCAGATGAAATACGTCAAACAGATATTTATTGCTTCATCTTTCACACCCATGCACCTTTTATTCTATTTTTTCCTATTACGTCCTCTTTACTCGTTACTCCTACTTTCATTGCCATCATACTAATATCGAGTTTCGCACAATTCCTATGCCTTAATTCATCGACCTTTCGTTTCCATTACATTCATTCAATATCGGCTCGGAAGAAGATAGGTATCCTCTTCAGAGCCGCTACCTACATCATCACTTCTTGCCAGGTGGAGAAAAAGTGGTACTTAGCAATAAATGCCAAGAAAACTTAAATTGATTAATATAATAAAATTATAAAGCCAATTAAAGCCGCGTTGACGCGGTCAGAGTGTGCTCGGACCGAGTGGGCTCGAACGAGTAAGTTGCATACAAAGTGTACTCGGATAGTGGTTTACTGTTAAATATTTTATAGTCAACATAGAAATAAAAACGAATTCTGTTTTAAGTAGTATCTGAATTGTCAGAGACATGTTAATCGAAGAGTTAAGACGGGAAAAACAAAGTCTTTTATAGCAAAAGGATAGTAATCTGTGAAAAGGAGAAAAATTTGGAGTATTTCTTTGATTCAGCGATCACGAAGAACACCGCACATCTAGTAATATTAACAAGGAACAGGTAAATCCTGCTTCATAAACATCTAAAACTATAAAGAAATACTCTGAGCCTAGTAAACGAGCTAGCTCGGAGCAGTAGGACGCGGCCCGACTCGAATCAGACTTAAATCTGCGATAGCTAGCAGTAAAACCTGAAACTGAACTCATTTACTCTTTAATCTCATTTCTATAGTGCTAAAATTGTAAAACTTTTAGTAGATTATCTATTGTTACATTAAATTTAAACACTGATAAAGTCCTTTACAATAAAATTTCGTATAATTTTCTATTTCTCTTGCTGCTTACACTATGCTCGACGGATTATCTATAAAATTTCAGTAAGGTAACGGCCATCTAAACATTTTTTTTTAATGTAAAGGACATGCTATTTTTGAAGCTACTGGGTATTCCTAAATCTTTCGTATAAAACAAGAAAGAAGGGAAAATTCTAAGAAACTTTGCTCTGAACACCATAAAAATTGGACCAGACAGTAAAAAGTTATGGACAAAATAAAAAAATAAAAATCGTTTTTTGGCTCTCCTGAAAAGTCGAATTTTGTCCCTTACGTTAATTGATACTTCCGGTATCGATATATTAAAATAACTAATAGAAATAAAGCCTCATCCTTTATTCAAACATGTTATTTACCGTCAAATATAATTCAATATAATATTGTCACGCAAGTGAGGGCACTAAGCATTACATGTATTCTGTTACGCTATCTACGCAAACAAATACGCTCGGTCGCGCAAACGCGCCTGGACGCGCGCGCCCGCGCCGCACGAGCACGCGTATTTGGAAACTATACCTTCAGCCAACGCTCATGACGTCAGAGATCGTGTTGCCGTCGGGTATGTTTTCAAATCCAGAAATAAAGAATTAACTCAATAAATAAAGTGTACCTTTACCTAACATTTGTGACGTCACTGGCCGAGTTGACATCGGGATTTAGCGCGTAGGTATTTTAAAACAATATACCCGACCGCAACGAAATAATGGTTCGGTATTATTTTGTCTCGTTACTATTCCAATCGGGATTTGACCGCGTGTGTACGAAACGGGGCACTGAGAAATAACAAAATGTCGTAAATACGACTGGGGGCTTTTTTTTAAAACCACCCAGAAGTAGAGCAACCGCGAGGCGGTGCTCCGTCGACGTTTTCTGACAATTTACTAGATTTAGCTTAGTTTTAAATACCACTGAAAAGTTATTTTTGTCATTTCACTGAAACAATTTAGGAATTTGTTCAAATCACCAGATTTGCTTAGGGAAATAATAATAGCGTGTTGTTATTTTAACATCCTTCGTGATTTGATCAAATCCCTAAGGGATTTGGCCAGGGGTGCTATGACAGGATACCTCCACGTGCGCCCGTGGACTGGAGTTCCCTCTCGGATACGTCCGGGGGGAAGACCAGTTTTTCGGGCCGGTACACCCTGGGATGCGTGCAAAAACTCTTCCTTAGGCACTGTGTGCCTAAGTGGTCTCTTTGCCCGTATGCGAATAGCTTGTCGTGTGGATGCTCCAACGCGTGTCCCTCTGATCAGCAGAGGGCACAGCGGCGGAGCGGGCTTGCGGACGGTGAGTGATGGGTAGCTTGCCATCCGACCAAGGACCAAGCCCGGGTCGGTGGCGAGTTGTGTATCGCGCCAAATGCCTGCTGGGGTCGCGGCTTTTTTCTTAACCCAGGATACCGTGGCCCTGGAACGTAAAGGGTATAGGAAGGAACACGGGTGGATTTTAGTCAGTAAGAGTCAGACAGTCCCTTTCGCCCCACCCAGGGCGGGAGGACTCATTTGATGATTTTAACACATAAAAAAAGGGATTTGGCCATAACCCTGGTGTTTATCATATCCCTGCAACAGAGACAGTAAAACGGGTATACATTACATTACAGTAAAATGGAATGTCCTACATGAAAGTATACCCCAGAAAAATGTTGGGTTCGTGTAGGTATATTTTAAAATCTCTAACATGGGCGTATATATTTTTAATGTATACCTGAACTCAACACTACAGAGCGTTGACTGAAGGTATAGTTTCCAAATACGCGACGAGCACGTGAAACTGAGCACGTGCACGCATTGCCTCGCAGTGTTGGCTACGCTTTGGTGCGCTTCCATTACACCTTTATTACTTGCTGAAGGCTTTCATCTTTTCATACATGCTCGTATCTAACATTAAATTTTTATAAGGTGCGATAGGTAATAGAAGTGAAGGTGTACAACTACAAAGGTACGACATTTTACTAGAACGAAATTGGGTGCAGAGCGAACTACATACTATCTCCTTGGAAGTGCGGTGTGGTACTCATGTCGGAGAGAAGTTGTGGGCGTGGGTGATCACTAGCTCGCACTCATCACTGTGCACTGTCGCAGCCACTGCACTGTCACTCGCGCGTCGCGGGCGGTTGTCACGCGCGTGTGTTTCAGCGCGAGACGTGGCGTGCTCGCGTGACGTAACGCCGCGCCACACTGCAGCGCGCCGCGCGGCCGCGACCCGAGCGTAGCCTCGTCCGTCACTCTTCCCCTTTCCCGCGCCCTGCTGCGCGCGCACCCGCCCTATCCTACACCGCCGCCGCCGCTCACTGCTCGTTCCTGCACTCGCCTGCATCCAGGCATGACTTACGAAGCTCCCGTAAATGCTAGCTGACATCAGAACTGCTCTATTAAACTTGCTGATAATATAATAACTACTTATCGTGGCGAAGAAAACTGTACCGCCAAGGCAAGACTATTTTACCCCGCTGCCTCGATAAGTCGAGGCGCGGCGGGAAGAGCTCCGGCGCGATCTCAGGGCAGTATGGAGGGGACGACTGTCGCGACCGAAGGCCGGGCACGCCGCAATTGCGGCGGTAAGACCCTTCTTTGAGGAGTGGCTGGAGAGAAGTCATGGCGTCCTGACCTACCGCTTGACGCAGGTCCTCACCGGACATGGAAGTTTCGGGAGGTACCTGTGTCTGATGCGAAAGGAGGAGACGCCTGGGTGTCACCACTGCGAAGATCGCCCGGAGGACACGGTGGAGCATACGGTGCAAGACTGCCCAGCTTGGGCAGAGCACCGACGTGTCCTCACGGCTGCGATAGGCGTAGACCTCTCGCGCCCGGCATTGGTTGCGGCCATGCTGCGGGGCGAGACGGAGTGGGAAGCGGTCAGCTCCTTCTGCGAGGCAGTAATGCTTGTGAAGGAGGTGGCGGGCCGCGAGCGAGAGAGGACAGCGTCCTCCCTCCGCCCCAGCCGCAGTGGTAGGCGCCCACGGTGACAGACGTCGCTCGATGATCTCCGGCCACCGTAGGCGCGGGCATGCGGGCAGCGAGCAAAGGGCAACTCGCTGCCCGACCAAGGACCATGCCCGGGTCGACGGCGCGTTGTTCCACACGCGCGCCTCAAAGAGCGTCAGCATAATGACGGGGCCCCCCTCTCAGAGGGCCAAAGCCTGCTGGGGTCGCGGGATTATTCCCTTACCGTAACCCCGGAACATAACAGGCTATGAAGGACACCGTGGATTTTAGTTAAAACAAGTCTGACAGTCCCTCCCGCCCTGCCCGGGGTTGGAGGACTCATTTGATGATTTTACCACGCTAAAAAAAAAAAATGGCAAGACCATTTTGGCTTAGGGCTCCTGTACACGACCTCGGAATCTTTGCCGGATTTGTCCTGCTCTCACAAAAGCCCTACCAGCTGGCCGTCTGCATGTTTTTTTTGCCAGGGACTCATCTTTTTTTTTTTCGGTTTGCAGGTACTTATCGGCGGCTTTTGCCTCCGGTCTGGTGCGACGCATCGGATGCGGAGCTCATTGGACCACCATAGTAAGTTTACTGTTTACCCTAATTTTTGGAAATATTTCTTCACACATATCACTTAATGTAGATACATTATTTATACATGCTTTCTTTCAGTTCTCGTATATTAGTAGCGGGACTTATAGAATTACCGTGACCCTGGAACGTAAAGGGCTGTTGAAGATCACCGTGCATTTTAGTCAGTACGAGTCTGACAGTCCCTCCCGTTCTGCCCTGGGTGGGAGGACTCATTTTATGATTTTACCACGTAAACAAGTGCGTGTCGGGCCACGCACAGTGTAGGGTTCCGTAGTTGCCGATCAAAATCATAAGTATTTCGAACGTAGTAGTTTCGAACTAACTAAACTGATTCACTGAATCTGCCCCCGCCAAGACTTATTCATATTCGCGGGATATGTTGCCAACAATAGACTTATTAACCATACAAAATCTCAATAGAATAGCTTTAATACTTTAGATTTTATTGATGTCTAAAATACACTGATACACTGACACACTGATCACTGACACACTGATGATCATCAAAATGTTTGGCTACTTCCTGAAGTGCTAGAGAGCTGGGTACGTAGTCTAAGTTTAGTAGACAACCAACAAAAAAATTCACAAACCTGTAATTTTCGCCCCCTATCCCCTAAAATGGGGGGTGGAAGTTTGTATGAGACCTCAAAATGTTAGGATACTTCCTGAAGTGCTGGAAAGCCGAAATTCGATAATATATGTTGGCTGTTTCGTTACTTACTACAGAAACTAAATATTAGCATAACCTCCATGACGGTAGCGAAACAGTGAAGCCATAATATTGATGTGTAGAATTTGTGAAGTTAGGGTTGGTAGAGTTAGGCCGCGTAGAATTTTAGAATTTTATTTTATATTAGAACTAGTGTTTGCCCGCGGCTTCGCTTGCGTTATTTTAGAATTTGAAACAATACGGATCATGTGGCGCCATCTGGAATATAAAGATACCTTATATCCGTGTCTATACTCCTGACAACGTATATCCTAAATTTTGGGACGATCGATTCAGTAGGTAGTAATGCGTGAAAAGGTAAAAAACAAACATAATTGCATTTTTATTATTAGTTTAGATCAATAATGTTATATCTAGGTACATAGTTTGCATAGGAAACGTCCTTATTTGAGCGACATTAATTTCAAAGAACCGTGTTTATTTAAACATTAGACTATCATTTTTGGGTCGATTTACAGTATCGCTGCAAATTTAACGTACATACGATAGCATTGCTCTTCTCCCTTTAGCATACCGCGTGATACCTAAAAAATAACTAATTATCTGACTCGATGAGTACAACTTGTCGTCGTTTAAAACAGAATCTATGCACTGGTTTGAGCACCAATTCAAAACATAAATAAACACAAATTATAGAAACCCTGATTTTTTTCTAATCTTTAAAATTCCACACCTCGAAACAATTACAATAAAAAAAAATATCCAACTTACTACCTACAATTTAAATCGGTGTAGATTTATATCCCAGAGAAGTATTGAAAAAAAATAGTAATTATTTTAAATCGCGAATAATATTGAAATAAAAGTATGCACATTTTTTTATTATTTAAAACTCTTAGGACAAATAAAAAAAACTCAAAAAGAGAAAAAAAAAACTGCGAGATTTGATCCACAGACCCCTTGCACGAAAGTCAAGCAGGTTACCGACCGGACTGGCTAGTACGCTGTCAGTGATTTTCAAATAGCGGTTCTTGTACAAATGTCAACAATGACTGAAAATCAACATATTATAAAATTGCTAATCCCCCAAGGGGAATAGCGTAATTATACATATCCTATTAATAGAACAGTAGTTTAAGGAATATTTGAGGAAAAATTGACTAAATAATATCCAGTGGTTTAGCTTCCAATTATCAACAAACATCTAAAAACAACTAAATTCAAAATTGCTTATCTCCCAGGAAAAATAGCGTAATAATACATAGCATATAAACAGAAGCATATTATTAGGAATATTTGAGGAAAATTTGATCGACAACTTTACAGTAGTTTCGGAGATAGATCAAATCAAAAAAACATGAAAAATTTCGAAAAAAAATAAAAGTTGATCTGGCATCAGAATCGATCCCTTATCTCGAAAAAAATACAAAAAGAAAAAAATATTCAATGTACAGGAATGACATCTCTACGATTTTATTATATGTAAAGATAAAGATTTACGAAAAATCGGTTTTTAAGAAAACTCGGTAGGTAGGTAGGTAGGTAGGTACCCAAAAACCGAAAAGTCGATTTTCGCTATTCTGTAATCGGATATTGGATAGCCGATATTCGATATTGCATATTCGGATATCGGACATTCGATTTTCGAAAATTCGGTTTTTAAGAAAACTCGGTAGGTAGGTACCCGAAAACCGAAAAGTCGATTTTTGCTATTCTGTAATCGGATATCGGATATTGGATAGCCGATATTCGATATTGCATATTCGGATATCGGATATTCGATTTTCGAAAATTCGGATTTTAAGAAAACTCGGTAGGTAGGTAGGTAGGTACCCGAAAACCGAAAAGTCGATTTTCGCTATTCTGTAATCGGATATCGGATATTGGATAGCCGATATTCGATATTGCATATTCGGAAATCGGATATTCGATTTTCGAAAATTCGGTTTTTAAGAAAACTCGGTAGGTAGGTAGGTAGGTACCCGAAAACCGAAAAGTCGATTTTCGCTATTCTGTAATCGGATATCGGATATTGGATAGCCGATATTCGATATTGCATATTCGGATATCGGATATTCGATTTTCGAAAATTCGGTTTTTAAGAAAACTCGGTAGGTAGGTAGGTAGGTACCCGAAAACCGAAAAGTCGATTTTCGCTATTCTGTAATCGGATATCGGATATTGGATAGCCGATATTCGATATTGCATATTCGGATATCGGATATTCGATTTTCGAAAATTCGGTTTTTAAGAAAACTCGGTAGGTAGGTAGGTAGGTACGAGAAAACCGAAAAGTCGATTTTCGCTATTCTGTAATCGGATATCGGATATTGGATAGCCGATATTCGATATTGCATATTCGGATATCGGATATTTGATTTTCGAAAATTCGGTTTTTAAGAAAACTCGGTAGGTAGGTAGGTACCCGAAAACCGAAAAGTCTATTTTCGCTATTCTGTAATCGGATATTGGATAGCCGATATTCGATATTGCATATTCGGATATCGGATATTCGATTTTCGAAAATTCGGTTTTTAAGAAAACTCGGTAGGTAGGTAGGTAGGTACCCGAAAACCGAAAAGTCGATTTTCGCTATTCTGTAATCGGATATCGGATATTGGATAGCCGATATTCGATATTGCATATTCGGATATCGGATATTCGATTTTCGAAAATTCGGTTTTTAAGAAAACTCGGTAGGTAGGTGGGTAGGTACCCGAAAACCGAAAAGTCGATTTTCGCTATTCTGTAATCGGATATCGGATATTGGATAGCCGATATTCGATATTGCATATTCGGATATCGGATATTTGATTTTCGAAAATTCGGTTTTTAAGAAAACTCGGTAGGTAGGTAGGTAGGTACCCGAAAACCGAAAAGTCGATTTTCGCTATTCTGTAATCGGATATCGGATATTGGATAGCCGATATTCGATATTGCATATTCGGATATCGGATATTCGATTTTCGAAAATTCGGTTTTTAAGAAAACTCTTGTAGCTGCATCATTGTACCTACATCAACGCGCGCCGCACGCCGCGCGCGCCGGCCGACTGGCGAGCGCCGAGCCGCCGCTGGCTCACGCGCAATGTTTACGTAGGGCTCCGTTGCCGCCGCCACTGCGATGGTGGCGCGCCCTCTCGTGTTTTCTGTGTAACTAACAGTGACTACGTACCGCGCTCTGATTGGTCAATGTAATTTTTCATATGTTTTTGAATATGCCCACAATTTTGATTTTGTAAATAATTACTATAAAAGTGACTGCTTCTAAAATAAACCAGAACATTCTATGGACTACCACCGATCGTTTCACTTGTAACACAACGCAACCTAGTGCACCGCACAGTGGTGACCCCGACGTGATCTTGAAGTAATAGCCTACGTGATCCTCAAACACAAAGTGTCGCATCATGGATCAAGAGAAAGAAAAGGCCACCGGTGGTAGTGATTCTACGGCACTACAAGTTCCAGAGGTAGCCGGTATTTCGTTGTCGCTGAGGATTCCAGCATTCTGGCGCGACCGTCCTCGTCTATGGTTCGTCAGTTTCGAAGCAGCCACGCATGATTTGAAGAAAGGACAACGGGAACTCGCACAAATGGTCGTCGCACGATTGGAAAAGCAAGACGTAGATCAAATTTGTGACCTGATATACGACCCGCCAACAGCACACCAGTACGATTTATTGAAGGAACGGCTTATATCAGTTTATGAAGAGTCAGAGAATCGGCAATTCCAGAAATTATTGTCTGACATGGAGCTCGGCGACCAAAAACCCTCTCAGTTGCTGCGGCGCATGCGAAATCTAGCGCGTGATAAGGTTCCAGATTCCACTTTACGACTGATGTGGATGAATCATCTCCCAGCTCAGGTACGCTCTGTTCTCGTCGTCACCAAGGAGACCACCTTAGACGAATTATCCCTACTGGCTGACAAGATGACTGAACAAGCTCAGGAAGTCACAGCTGTGTCGTGTGAGCAACAACCAACTCAAACACGAGGCGAAACACAGAACCTGATTGAAGAAATTAAAAAGTTATCTCTCGAAGTAGCTTCACTCAAGTCTTCTCAGCACCACAACTGCTATTGTCAACACCGCCGTCATGGAAATTCGTCGCAGCGATCACGCTCCCGCGCACGCTCAAGCGCACGTGGGCCGTACCGCTCACGCTCAGCAACACCTTCGCCCTACTGCTTTTACCACAGAAAGTTTGGCAGAGACGCTAGATGCTGTCGCCAACCCTGTTCTTACAAAAAAGAACATCAAAAGGAGACGGAAAACTGAAGCAAGCGCTGGATGCGGCGGACTCCGGCGTTTACGAAAAATCACACCGCCTTTTTATCTACGACAAAACGTCGAGACTTACTTTCCTGGTAGACACAGGCGCTAATATATCTGTTTTACCACGGAACAAAGGTCAGCGGATGAAGAAATTGCCATTCACGCTGTACGCCGCCAACAATACCGTCATACCCACCTACGGAGAAAAAACACTGGAATTAAACTTAAACCTACGCAGACCATATAGATGGAAGTTCGTAATCGCCGACGTCAGCAAACCAATCATCGGAGCTGATTTTCTCAACCATCACCAGCTCGTTGTTGATCTACGGCATCGAAGATTAATTGACATGACAACCCAACTGTCTGTCATGGCACCCGCCCGAGTATCAAACGTGCCCACGGTACGTAGCGTTGACTTACAACAATCATACCACGACATTCTTGCTGAATTCCCTGGCACAACTCGAGTGACGTCAATGAAGCTAAGTGTGCAGAACAACGTCGAACATTATATTGAGACCACAGGACCGCCGATACATTGTCGAGCCAGACCTATACCACCGCACCGCTACAATCAAGTCCGACACGAGTTCGAGGTCATGATCAACCAAGGCCTATGCAGACCAAGCAAAAGCCCATGGTCAAGCCCACTCCACGTGGTATCGAAGAAAAATGGCGACCTACGTGTCTGCGGTGACTATCGAAGGTTGAACACGGTAACTACACCTGACCGTTACCCAATACCTAGAATCAAAGATTTCACCTACCACCTGGCCGGCAAGAAAGTACTATCAACCATTGATTTAAATCGCGCCTACCAACAAATAATCGTCCGAGAACAAGACATCGAAAAAACTGCTATTATTACTCCGTTTGGACTGTACGAATTCCCAAGAATGTGTCCCGGCCTTAAGAATGCTGGACAAACATTCCAACGCTTCATCCATGACGTCCTACGTGGATTGGATTTCGTTTTCCCATTCGTGGACGATTTATTATTGGCTTCGACGAAAGACAGTGAACACCGAGAACATTTGCGGATAGTACTCAAGCGATTAGAAGATAACGGGATAACCATAAACCCTGCAAAATGTGTGTTCGGGCAGAAATCAGTAAAATTCCTCGGATACACAGTGTCAAGCGAAGGCATCAGACCACCTGAAGAGAAGGTCAAGGTCATCAACGACTATCCGAAACCTAAGACAATTGAGGGATTACGTAGTTTTCTTGGAATGATTAACTATTATCGTGAACACATTCCAAACGCCGCAGCTGTGCAAGCGCCGCTCAATGTATATCTACATAACTGTAAGAAACGCGACAAAACAGCAATCAATTGGACAGATGAGTCGTCGCTTGCATTTGAAAAGTGTAAGGAGAGCCTACGGAACGCCGCACTGCTCGCACATCCCTGCCACGCCTCCCCACTCGCAATAATGACCGACGCCTCCAACAGTTGCGCTGGCGCAGTCCTTCAACAACACGTAAATAACATGTGGCAACCTTTAGGCTACTTTTCAAAGAAATTTTCGCCTACTCAAGTGAAGTACAGTACCTATGACCGGGAATTACTCGCAATATACATGGCGATGAAGCACTTTAGAAAAATGTACGAAGGACGTGAGTTAATTGTGTTCACCGACCACAAGCCGCTTACCTACGCTTTATCAAAAATATCATCGGACAACGAGACGCCACGAAGAACTCGCCAGTTGCTATTCATTAGTGAGTTCACTACAGACATTCGACACATCAGTGGCAAGGACAACGTCGTAGCCGACGCACTATCACGCATCGAGACAATTACCTGCCCCACGACTATCAATTACGCAAGTTTGAGAGAAGCTCAAGACAACGACAAAGAATTACCCACATTGAAAAAACAAAGTAATGTTCAACTGAAGCAAATTACTTTGCCAGACTCGAACGACCAGATATACTGCGAAACATCAACTGACATCGCACGTCCGTACCTTCCAACGGCATTCCGATTAGCTGCTTTCAACGCGCTGCATGGAATCAGTCACCCTGGAGTCAGAACAACGCGTAAGCTCATGCAAGGTAAATACTTCTGGCCGAGCATGAACATAGACATTGGCAAGTGGGCTAAGGCATGTATAGCTTGTCAACGAGCAAAAGTGCAACGACATACAAGCAGCAAGCTATCAACATTCGCACCTACCGAGCGCTTCAAGCACATACACATTGATATCGTCGGACCGCTACCCACATCAGCGAGCGGTCATCGTTATTTACTTACCATGATTGACCGCAACACTCGATGGCCCGAAGCAACGCCCTTAATGGATATGACTGCTGAAACCATTGCGAAGACAGTATACGAGACCTGGATTACGAGATTTGGGTGTCCTGAGACGCTGACAAGTGACCAAGGCCGTCAATTCGAGAGCAACCTGTTCAATGCCTTAACCAACTTGTTAGGCATTCACCGTGTGCGAACTACGCCATACCACCCACAAAGCAACGGCATGATTGAACGCTGGCACAGGTCACTCAAAGCCGCGCTCACCGCACGTCTCATTAAAGGAGGTACGTGGACCGACGAGCTGCCAACCGCGCTGCTCGGACTACGCACCGCTTGTCGCACCGACACTGGAGTTAGTGCCGCGCAGCTCACCTACGGGTACAGCCCTAGACTACCAGGTGATTTCTTCTCATCATCATCTCGAAGTGAAATCATGGACTCAGAATACGTCGACAAACTTCGCAAGACCATAGACAGTTTGAAACCGACGCTCCAGCAACAGCATAGCAACAACCGTGCTATATTTGTCCACTCTGACCTAGACACCTGCAAATCGGTTTTCATCAGAGTCGACGCTGTTCGCAAGCCACTACAACCGACGTACGACGGACCCTACCCAGTGTTGAAGAGAGAGGACAAAGTGTTTACGCTGCAGCTACCAAGTCGAATAAGCACAGTGTCAATAGATCGACTGAAGCCGGCTTACACAGTCAACGACGCCGCCGAAACCCCACCAGCATCGACACATGTTGCTGATGATCCTGTGAAGAAGACCTCGTCCGGACGGATCGTCCGGCGACCCGCACGCTTCGCTTGAAGGGGAGCACTGTAGCTGCATCATTGTACCTACATCAACGCGCGCCGCACGCCGCGCGCGCCGGCCGACTGGCGAGCGCCGAGCCGCCGCTGGCTCACGCGCAATGTTTACGTAGGGCTCCGTTGCCGCCGCCACTGCGATGGTGGCGCGCCCTCTCGTGTTTTCTGTGTAACTAACAGTGACTACGTACCGCGCTCTGATTGGTCAATGTAATTTTTCATATGTTTTTGAATATGCCCACAATTTTTTGATTTTGTAAATAATTACTATAAAAGTGACTGCTTCTAAAATAAACCAGAACATTCTATGGACTACCACCGATCGT